>JAWWNI010000362.1:1720000-2003114 GCA_034642065.1 Darevskia nairensis
TATCTCTCCCATAACCATGTTCAAACAAACTAATTAGTAAACATTAGGAAATGAGTGCAAATCAACAAGAATATGTTTGTGCATTGAACTTATCTTAAAAAATAATATCCTTTAATATCTTTTATTTCTGTTCATACTTCTTACCTTATTGATACAATGGCCTCATTGTGTCCCCCCCCCCTGCGTCTCAACAATGTACTTGGCACTAAATCAACCGTTCCTTGTCCATCGCAGTCCCTGCACACGAGGCGCTGCTCTACTCAGCAAACAATGAATATAGCAGCAAACAGCCGTCGACCTTGTCCTAGCAGGGGTTTCCACAGTTCATTCTGGGTCAATACTTCTCAATGCTATTTTCCACACATATACTAATCTGGAGATTTCAGGGTAATAGAATTTGGGGAGCAAAGGCAGGGATAAGGCACTCCTTTCACAACCTTGTTGTGAACAAATGTCCCATTGAGTTGGGGTGAATGTAGCCACAGGTGGCGCTGTGGTCTAAACCACAGATCCTTGGGCTTGCCGCTCAGAAGGTTGGCGGTTCAAATCCCTGCGACGGGGTGAGCTCCCGTTGCTCGGTCCCAGCTCCTGCCCACCTAGCAGTTCAAAAGCACGTCAAAGTGCAAGTAGATAAATAGGAACCGCTCTGGCGGGAAGGTAAACGGCGTTTCCGTGCGCTGCTCTGGTTTGCCAGAAGCGGCTTTGTCATGCTGGCCACATGACCCGGAAGCTGTACGCCAGCTCTCGGCCTATAGAGCGAGATGAGCGCCGCAACCCCAGAGTCGGACATGACTGGACCTAATGGTCAGGGGTCCCTTTACCTTTACTTTAGCTGGAAAGTTAAATTAAGCCATGGCAGAAGCCAATAGATTGGGTTAGCACCCAAAAAAACCTGTGCCACTGTGAGGAGCACAAAACACTTATTCATATAGTTCCAGTACATTATTACACATGTAGAGCATGTGGTCGTGATTGCTATGGGCTATATACACAGGTGGCGCTGTGATCTAAACCACAGAGCCTAGGACTTGCCGGTCAGAAGGTCAGCAGTTCGAATCCCCGTGACGGGGTGAGCTCCCATTGCTCGGTCCTTGCTCCTGCCCACCTAGCAGTTCGAAAGCACGTCAAAGTGCAAGTAGATAAATAGGTACCACTCTGGCGGGAAGGTAAACGGTGTTTCCGTGTGCTGCTCTGGTTTGCCAGATAGTTGATAGTCTTCTCCTCCATGAACTTGTCCAATCCTCTTTTGGTGCATTGGTCATCCCTGCCTCATGTGGGAGTGAGTTCCATAGTTCAGCTATGAATTACATGGAGATGGCGTTCCTTTTAGGGAAACCACGAGACCAGGCTGGCTTCCTCTTTCTCTGGAGGCGTTTTCCAGCCCAGCACATGCTGTACCACAGCCAGAGGAAGATGCAAGGCTTTCACTCCTCTTGCCTCAGCCAGCATCTTTGTCACAAGACCACACTGAGCAGGCAAACTGCACATTACTCTTCTCGAACAAGGCAGGGAAATTCCCTTCCAGGGTTCAGCCTCTCCCTTTGTCGCCTCAAGCCATTGACTCACGATTACATCATAAATTCAAGCAAGGACAGTTTGAACTCGAAAATGCTTGGCCTTGATTCTGCCTCAACATTTAGTTTGTTTTCTATCTTCATCAGTCATAAGTATAATAATGTATTGGAAGAGCTTCTATAAAGGAAGAGTAGGCAGATGTTGTCAACTCCAGGTCTAGGCTTAATATGAAATCACATCAATAATAATAATAATAATAATAATAATAATAATAATAATAATTTTATTTATAAACCATCTATCGGACTGGGTTTCCCCAGTCACTCCAGGCGGCTTCCAGCATATCTAAAAACATAATAAAACATCAAGCATTAAAAACCTCCCAATACAGGGCTGCCTTCAGATGTCTTTTAAAAGTTGTGTAATTCTTTATTTCCTTGACATCTGATGGGAGGGCGTTCCACAGGGCGGGTGCCGCTACTGAGAAGGCCCTCTGTCTGGTTCCCTGTAACCTCACTTCTCACAGTGAGGGAACCACCAGAAGGCCCTCAGAGTTGGACCTCAGTGTCCGGGCTGAACGATGGGGGTGGAGACTCTCCTTCTGGTATTCTGGACCAAGGCCGTTTAGTGAAGATCTAAACGCCAGTGAAGATTTTTTAGGACCGGTGTTATATGGTCCTGGCAGCCATTCCTACTCACCAGTCCAGCTGCCGCATTCTGGATTAGTTGTAGTTTCCAAGTCACCTTCAAAGGAAGCCCCATGGAGAACGCATTGTGGTAATCCAAGCGGGAGATAACTGGATCATGCACCATTCTGGTGAGACAGGGAGGGTCTCAGCCTGCGTACCAGATGGAGCTGGTAGACAGCCCTGGATACAGAATTGACCTGTGCCTCCATGGACATCTTTGAGTCCAAAATGACCCCCAGGCTGCGCACCTGGTCCTTTAGGAGCACAGTTACCCTATTCAGGACCAGGGAGTCCTCCACATCTGTCCGGCCCCTGTCCCCCCAAAACAGTACCGGTACTTCTATCTTGTCAGGATTCAACCTCAATCTCTTAGCCTCCATCATTGGTCTATCCAGCTCAGCATTACCTTATCTCCCAAGATCCCACGGGCCTTCCTAGAGAGGCTTCTGGAGAGCAAAGCTGGCATTTCCATCATGAATGACACAACAGCCTCTGATTTGATTGATTGATTCTATTTCTGCATCTAAACCAGTTAAGAGCTGCCTTTCCAGATTGGATCAAGCCCAGCCTTGTGGCTCTGGGTACTTCCAGATGGGGGCTTAATATTGCAAATAGGTATTTGTCAACAGATAGATGCATATTATTATAGATTTTGGGGGGCCTCCGTAAACCCTATGAATTAATAAATGGTAAGATTTTGATTATTTTGACATTTAAGAGAAGATTGGAGACCAGCGGAATCCTTTGGCCTGGGAAGACAAATGTTACCTGGGAAGACAAATGATGGAGTGTGTGTTTGAAGTGACAGGAAAGGGGAGTTTTTGGTCAGGTGTTCTTGGAGGAGGAAGAAGGAAGAAGGAAGACTGGGATCCATCTTGGGCAGGCTGGCTGAAGGCTGGCAGAGTGAGGTGCTGTGGGGCACAAGCCCCTCTTGAAATGACCCTGCTGTAAGATCTGGACTCTCTCCATGCAGACTGAAGGTGTAAATTGGTGAATAAATCATATTTATTAAAGCAACAATAGTCTCTGCTATGTCTTCAGTTCCCCAAAGGAGTACAGACCCTGGGTGAGAGCCTGAGACTCCCTGGATTCTTGCTCCAACTATGCAGAATGGAGGTGGTGCAGCCCTCCTCCCTGGTGGAAAATATATTTAATACTCCCGCAATCTGGTTTAGCATATTATCCCCCTACTATCTGAAGTACGGGGAGAGAAAATCAGGATTCTGTTGTCGAAGGGGGGCTCTTCATTAAAAAAAGCAAGCTGAAAAGCTCCAGCAAAGACATCGTCTTGTTTTCGAGAAGCAGGTTGACACAAACGGCAGCAATCGTCCTAAAACAACTGCCACGTAGTTTTAACGTTATTGATTATTCCTCCTCCTGTTTTATATTTTAAGAAAATAATTGGTTAGCGCACTTGTTTTTTCTTCCGTTATCTTGCATTTCCACAGGCTTATTATCCTCAAATGACAAAATAATTGCTAGAGCTTTAGTCTCTCCCTGCCCCCCCCCTCAAAAAAAATCAATTTGCTTTTAAATTCCAGCTTGGGAAGGGTCGTGTGGCGAAGCTACAGAAATCAGCTTCCTCCTCCAGACGTGCATACATGGGGGAGTGTGTGTGTGTGTGTGTGTGTGTGCGCGCACACACACACACACACACACACACACACACGCACAAAGAACATAGGGTGGCCATGTGTCCTCCATTGCAGAAGGCAGTCCTCTTTCTGTTGCCATCCTCAGTTTGAAGGGCTCTCTAACCCAAGTTGATTTTTTACAAAATTGATTCTTAAAAATATTTGTATACCACTACTCATAAAAAATATCAGCGTGGGTCACAATATTTGTATATAAAAGCATACAATAGAAACCATATTTTAAACATTAAAACCAGAAATCAGCTACAGTAACTATTGTGAAAATATGTATTCTTTGTTGTTGTTTAATCATTTAGTTGTGTCCGACTCTTCGTGACCCCATGTCATCTTCTGCCTTCATAGACTTCTGTGTTGATGCTGTCAAAAAAATCAAGAAGGACCGTCAAAAGAACCAGCACACGGTCAGTGTGGCCCCTTCCTGAACATCGCATGTGGAAGGTCAGGTGTGTGATTGACACTCCGTTCTGTCCTGCTAACCCTTGCCTCTGTCTCTGTTCCCTTGCAGGACAGAGTTGACTTTCTGCAGCTCATGGTGGACTCTCAGATCTCAGGCAACGTCTCCAATGAAACAGGTTCCTATAAAGGTAAATAGACAGGTGGCACCTCCGAACAGTGGCTGTGTTTTGTTGATTTATTTAAATGAAAGCTTGCAAATAAGCTAAAATGGTGAGGTAGGGAAGAAGTGACAAAAAGCCAGAGAGATGAACAAGACAGAAAACAGGGCACTTCCTTCAACATAAAAAATCAATTGGCCAGGTTGATTCCTGATATTCTGCTATTTTTCTTTTACTGTGTTGGATGATCTGGTGTCCTACATGAAGCAGTTTCATTCTGCATTGCATCATCGTCACTAAGAAGGGAGGGTTTCTTTTGTCATGGAAACTTTGCTGTTTACTCTGTAAAAAGAAAAGCAATAAAAATAATTATTTGTTCTAACTGGGAAAGCTTTTTTTTTTTAAACAAACTGGGAACATAGAGGCACGAGTGAAACATGGAATGGTGGATCTGGTTGTCAGGGAGAAAACCAAATGTTCATTGTGTGCTTCCCAACTGAAGCAATGTGTCATCTAAAGGGGGACCTTTTGAGACCACTACCGTTAAGTCCAAGGTCTAATTATCAAACTGCACCACTGACAAGAGGCTGAGCTGAGTTATATTATAGACCCAGCATTTAGGCAACTGCCATTGCTTTGTGCTAACAGAGCAAACCTAAGCATGAGAGCACTTGATATGTCTCTGCCTTGGCTCCAGGGATGCTAAAAAAGCTGTGCAGCCTGAATTGTGCTGGGCTTTGGGAAGCTGCCAAAGGGCGACACCTAAGAGACCTGACCCTTTGTGATATGCAACTAGGTTTGGATCCCTTCCAGTCAGGATTCAGGTCTCATCATGGGACTGAAACTGCCTTGGTCACGCTGGTCGATGATCTCCGGCAGGCTAGGGACAAAGGTGAGAGCTGTTTCCTAGTTCTGCTGGAACTCAAAGCGCCCTTTGATACAATCAACCATAACATCCTTCTGGACCGTCTAGAGGGGCTGGGAGCTGGGGGCACTGTTATACAGTGGTTCCGCTCCTTCCTCCTGGGCTGTGTTCAGGAAGTGGTGGGGGGGATGAGTGTTCAGACCCCTGGGCTCTCACTTGTGGGGTGCCACAGGGGTCTGTCCTCTCCCCCCCATGCTTTTCAACATCTACATGCAGCTGCTGGGAGAGATCATCAGGGGGTTTGGGCTGGGTGTTCATCAGTATGCGGATGATACCCAGCTCTACCTCTCTTTCAAATGAGAACCAGTGAAGGTGGTGAAGGTCCTGTGTGAGTGTCTGGAGGCGGTTGGAGGATGGATGGCAGCTAACAGATTGAGGTTGTCACACACATGCGCTGTACGTAGTGATGCCGCACATGCGCTGTACATAGCGGCTTTGCCGCTGGCGCTGCCAGAGCACCATACGGACGGCGGTGGGATCCCTCTGCCGCCACTGCAGCCACGAGCAGAGGATCCTGCCACCATATGTATGGCACTCGGGCAGAGCCGGTGACAAACTGCTGCGTACAACACATGTGCCCTATGTAGCGACACAACACATGCATCGTATGTAGCGATGCAATGCATGCATTACACGTAGTGACGCAAAGCATGAGCAGCTGGCTGTTTGCCCCGCCCTGGGTGTCAGTTAGCCTTCGTTCACCCTTGCAATGGAGTTCACTGTAAGGCCAGCCACTTCTTTCTCAGCCCAGCCTCCCTCACAGGGTTGTTGTGGAGATAAAATGGGGAGGGGAGAAACAAGCCAGTATGACGTGGTTAGAGTGCCGGGCTAGGGGAAAATGGGGGTTCAAATCCTTCCACCTGGCTAAAATAAAGCTCACTGGCAGACCTTGGGGGGTCAGTCGCTGCCTCTCAGCCTAACCTGCCTCACAGGGACATTGTGAAGATTAAATGAGCAGGAGGTGGGAATTAAGTTTATACCACCTTGAGCTCCTTGGAGAAAAAGTTAGAATATAAATGCAAAAACACCTTTATCGGAACCCAGACACCCCCAAACTCGGCCCTCCAGCTGTTTTGGGACTACAACTCCCATCATCCCTAGCTAACAGGACCAGTGGTCAGGGATGATGGGAACTGTAGTCCCAAAACATCTGGAGGGCTGAGTTTGGGGATGCCTGCTGTACATGGTGCCAGTCATGTTGCCAATCCATTTCCCCCCTACCAGAATGGATTTCAGATAAATTAAATAGGGAGTAAGGCTTGAGCTATGTGCAGAGCTGACGACAAACACCAATAAGAAGCATAGCAATCGCAACAACAGAGTTACATAAAACAGGAGCCAACACAATAGGTTGGACTGAAACTACAGCCTGGGCTGCTCCTTCCAGAATGGACACAGACCGGTAGCATCCTGAAACCGGCAGCTACTCCTTACAAAGTGCCATGCAATGTCCCCCTCGCTTTCTTCTTCTAAGAAAGTTCCCTTCAGTTTGCAAATCCTCAGAGCCTCTGTCCATTAAAAGAAAAATAAGCCTTTTCATGTGAAATGGAAGGGAGAGACCAACTCTTCTCTTGTGCAACAATTGCTCATCTTTCAGGAGACGGAGAAGCATCTTCTGCCCGTCATTATCTTGAAGTTGCACCTTTGAGGGAATTTTGCAACAGGTCCGGAGTGGCTTGACGAAGTTGCAGCAGAATTGAATATTATACATACAATTTACAGCATGGAAGAAGTTATGGCAATGTGATTTAAAATTTACAGCCTGTTGTACGCTGAAAGAAAATTATATGAAAAGGATGCGTCGCTGTTATTTAACTCCCAGTAAATTAATAAAATTGTACAAAACAGGATCTAATATGTGTTAGAGATATAAGGAGAAAGAAGGCACCTTTTATCATATTTGGTGGACATGCAAGATAGTAAAAGCATTCCGGGAAATGATATATAATGAATTAAAAACGTGCTTAAAATAACTTTTATTTTTAAAAAAATGCCTGAAGCTTTTCTTTTAAGAATTATAGGTGCAGAAATTCCAAGGGAGCAGAAAAGATCATTTATGTACACGACAATGGCTGTGTGGATGTCATTAGCCCAGAGATAGAAAGAAGACAAAGTCCTGACCAGAGAAGAATGGCAGATTAAGTTGATGGATTATGCCAAAATGGCAAAAATGACCAGAAGAATCAGAAATCAGGAAGACCAAGACTTTAATAAGGAATGGGGGAAATTTATAATTTATGTTATCAACCAGACTTCATATAATGCCTGCCCAGAACTACATCCCAAGTTGAAGGTCCTAAAGAAAGTCCGTCTTCACGCAGTGCCTAAACTATGGAACTCCCTCCCGCAGGAGGCAGTGATGGCCACCCATCTAGATGGCAGCTTCATGGAGGAGACTGCTATAGATGGCGACGAGCCCACATCTCTTCCTGCTTTGCAAGTTGACGCTCGGGGTTGCTGTGGACCCAGGACGCAACAGGATGTGATGCTGCTACAAAGCGAAACTACCCAGCGCAATTTTTTGGCTGGGAGCCATCAGGAAACACACGGAGAGAGTGTGTTACGCAACGAGGAGAGCCACCACCCGGGCTTCACGTGACGTGACGGCCAAGTAAAAGCAAAGCTGCGCCTCGGAGGCTGACTCTTGGCAAAAACAAGCCACTTCCTCCTCGGCCTCGGGAACGAAAGAGCGCGACTGCTTGTCCTGGGACCCTCCTGGCCGCAGGATGGGCTTCTTCTCCCTGCCCAGCCTTTCCCCAGAAACCTGGGTGCTGCTTCTCGTCTTCTTGGTCCTTCTGGGGCTGTGAGTTCAACTCAGAGAACAGGGAGCGCGCACGGGCGGGCGGCGGTTGTTTCTCTGGGATCGGCGGAACCTGGTGCTGCGGGATTCAAGGAAGGAAAGGGCTGGCGAGATGTTCGGGGAAGCGCTGTCGCCCGCGCTTAGAGCAGCTGCCTTGCCTGCAGAAGGGCTCCGGGTTTAAACCCCTGGAGCCTCTCCGGGGAAGACGTGGGCGAGACGCCCTTCCTGAAACCCTGGAGAGCTCCTAGGGCCGGTCAGCGGAGACAGCGCTGAGCTGGACGGAGCAATGGCTTCACTCGGTAGAAGTCGAAACCAGCCCTTTGTTCAGATCCTGAGGACTGGGAACTTGGCTTTTGGAGAGAAAGTAGTTCAGGAGTAAGGGCACCTGCTTTGCAGGCAGAAGGCACCAAGACTCAGTCCCCAGTGGCCTCTCCAGACGGGGCTGGGAAATACCCCTGCCTGGAATGCTGCCAGTCAGTGCAGACACTTCTAGACTGTGCTCTGACTTTGGTCTGTGGCAACTTCCTGCGTTTCAAAGGTGCCGTTTTGCCAAGTTGCTGTTTACTGGGAAGGAAGGGGCTATAAACGCGAGAGAGGAGGCGAGCAACTCTGGTACTTTTCCAGGGTTGCTGCATAGAGCAGAGGGATCTGTCTTCCTCCTCCACATGTTTACAGCAACAAAGAAATCCCACCTGGAGGAGGCAGGCAGCTGTTCTGTAGGAGCAGCTTCCCCCGGCCCTGTAGTTCTGTGGCAGGAAAAGTGCCACCTGATGATTTTCTGCTGGATCTGTAGCCTCCAGAGGTCCTTCGCGTTGACTCTAATCTAATCTCCGTCCCAGGCTGTGCCTGAAGGAGGCAACGCCTGCTGCAGGTCCAAGATGCAAGGGTCAAAAGTGAGAGTCGCGGCCTCTGCAAAGGTGGGGCCCCGGACACCCACCCCAAAGCCCTGCCCTGGCGCCACCCCCACAGCCCACAAGCAAGCAACCAGCTTCTTAGGCTAGATAGATAGATAGATAGATAGATAGATAGATAGATAGATAGATAGATAGATAGATAGGTAGATAGATACAGTGTTCGAAATGCCCCTGGCCCCAGGTGCATTTTCTGATTGGTGTGGGTCCAATTTGAAACCACGTGGAGATTTCTGGATGCCCGATTGGCAACTGACATCTCCCCCTGGCTGGCCCCTCCAGCTTCCTTAAGCAGGTCAGCAGAAGAGCTCATTTATTGCATTGATATTCTACCTTATTCTCCAAGGAGGACATGATTGACCTCTCCTCCTCAGTTAATCCCTACAACAGCCCTGTGAGGTAGGCTAAGAGGCTGTGACAGGCCCAAGGTCACCCAGTGAGCATATAGATATATGGAACTGAAATGTTTAATAATAATAATGATAATGATAATGATAATTAATAATAATAATAATAAATGGTGCCTAGACATTCCATTGTGGCACCTGTAACCTAGGTTTTAAGGTGCTATTTGGCAATTAGCTTATATATATCTGAGTTTCTAAAACTGACAGTGCAGTCTGGTCAGGGGACTGAAGGCTCACTGTCTCCCCTTGGCCAGGCTCATAGTAGTAACATAGGAAAGAGCTTAATACTGAGTCAGATCTACTGGTCCGCCTAGCTCAATAGTGTCTGCCCTGACTGGCAGCAGTTCTGCAGGATTTTAGGTAGGGCTCTCGCCCAGGCCTCCCTGGGGCCATGGTGGATTTAGAGCAGAGTGTCTAGTTCAGTCACACTGGGCGTCCAGCCTTGCGGATGCTGCAACTATTATTTAGAATGGAAGGCAAGAGGCAGAGGGCACCCAAATTTGATGTCACAAAGGGTGCCTCTGAAATTTGAGGGCTCTTGTGCTCAAATCCTGCTTGCAGTTTTGTTCTTCACTGGCTAGCATGGAAGCCAGGTGGGCTGGAAGAAGATAGAGACAGCCACCCATCCATCCTTGGCCAGGTCACTAACTCGCTCACCCACAGGGAATTCCTGGTTGCCTGTGGCTTCTGGGTGAGCTGATAACTGCAAGACCAGGGGGGCTGGAATATCTTGCTTTTCAAACCACTTTTCTCATTGACTTCTCTCTCTGGTTGTCCTTCCAGCTATGGGATTTGGCCATACAATTTCTTTAAGAAGCTGGGAATTCCTGGTCCAAGGCCTCTGCCCTTCATCGGGACCTTTCTCGAATACCGGAAAGTGAGTATTCTGCAGCCAGTCATGTGACAGTTGCCCTGGGAGGTAATCAAAGGATTGGGGGGGGGAGTAGGTCACTTTGGGGGGGCAGGGAGTCTGTAACTTACTTGTCTTGTATGTGACTCCCTATGTCCTGTACTGGTCATTTTGGAGACAAATCAAAACACATGAAGGACTCATCCAGACTTCTGCTTCACTGCCTCTTTACCACCAAATAAGAGCAAAAGTCAACCACTTTTTGGGACTGACATTTGCCCCAATTCAGCACCAAAGAGTGGGTTTTTCTGGAGAAAGTAGCAGGGCAAATGGAAAAATTCCCAGACTCCTGGCTAGGAAGCACGAGACAAGAGACAGTGTGGGCAAGCCCTTACCGGTAGAACCAGCAATCCCAATCCAGTTTTTCCTGACAGTAGCCCAGCGGTCCTCATCCTTGGCACCTTAGTTTCCAAAGGTGTTTCTCTGAATCGGAAGGTCTTAGGCTGCTGGCAAAAAGGTAGAAAATATAAAGCCAGTCTTACCTCTCCTGGGAGGAAATCCCACAATCTGGGAGCAACCACAGAAAAGGTTCTCTCTTGTGTCACCACCAACCAATGAGAAGGTGCTCACTTGAGGATCTAAGCACCCAGGCAGATTTGCACAGGGAGATACGATATTCCAGATAGCCTGGGATCTTAGGGTAAATAATAAACAACCACAACATACAGGCTTCCTTCTCTGCCACATGTATGTCCCACCCTTCCTTCAAGTTTTATTTCACCTTGTCCTTCCAACAAACCTTAAGGGAGTATCTAGGGAGGACTCAAGGCTAAGTAGGAGATGATATGGGTGTTTTCAAACAAGCTATTTCCCAAGTGTATTCTAGCAGTCAGGTTGTGGTGTGAAGAGACGAGGAGGATGAATCACATTCCTGTGGTGTGTTTGGGCTGCTTCTAAGACAAAGCAAAGTTCTTAACAGCCCTTAAGTCAACCTTGCCCTAAGACAGCACAGCTACAACGACTGGAGATGCCTCTTTCTCTGACAACTGTTTTTATCTCTGCAGGGGGTTCTGGATTTTGACCAGGAGTGTTTTCAGAAGTATGGCAAAATATGGGGGTGAGTGTCCTGCAAAACGGAATCGGGCGTATGGGGAGGTTGGTCCCTGGAGAGGGCAGGTGTGCCTGTTTCTGCCTGCAGATTGTGGCCAGAGTGGAAGGTGTTCCATGCTGCTATAGAATAAGAATACAATCCTGTGCTCAGGCAACCCACATTTTGCATACTGTACAAATGATACAGATTGAGAAGGTGTGCATGATACACTGAGCATGATTTGTTCTGCAAATGTTTTCTGGTATATTTTGTTGTCTGCGTTTTGCTCATCATCCTAGTAGCATTTATCACCAATTGCTGGCCACTTTATTCCTCTGGCTCTTGGCTTCTGAGGTTTTAACAGGTAATCCTTCCAAGTGTAGGCTGTTGGCTATAAGGCAGGGGTGGAGGAAGTGTGGATCTCCAGGGGCTGTTTGGACTACAAGTCCCATCATCCCTGGCCATCAGCCATACTGACTATGGCTGATGGGAGCTGGAGTCCACCTGGAGAGCCACAGGTTTTCCACCATTGCAACTGGAGGTTAGTTAGAGAGTCCCAATCTGACACCCAAAAAGTATCCTGATTACCTGTTAGGGTGGTGGACTCTCCCAGTAGCACAGCCACCTGCTGTGAATGCTGTAGATCTCTGGATTTCCTGTATCTAACGGTGTCAGCCTAGATGGTGTTTAGGAACCAGCTCCAGGGTTCGTTGTTCCTAGCTTCTTGCCACAAACCAATTGTTGCATCCAAGCAAAGAATTACAAAGATTCATCTTCTTCTTTCCGGGCAATTAGAATTTTTGATGGACGGCAGCCCATGATGGCTATTCTGGATCCCATCATGATCAAAACCATCCTGGTGAAAGAATTCTACACCCATTTCACCAACCGCCGGGTAGGTATCTGCTGGGGAACTATCTCTGTCAAGAGAGATGGTGATGGATTTTGGATTCTTTTTTAAACTTAGACAACAGCCTGGATCTCACAGGATGTGATGCTGTGCTTTGCTCAGCCAAATTGTGTCTTCCTCATGCATCCAAACTCAGCAGAGCAAATTTACCATGGTTTGGCAAACCCTGATGTGAAGCCATGGTTTGATGTTGGGTTACAAACTGGCTTGCTTTAACTATGGTTTGCTGTTTATGTCCAAACCCAACACTCTCCCTTAACGGTGGTGTATTTTGCCACCCCAGGCCAGACATTTGCCAAGGTATAGAGATGTGAGCAACGAGCAGCTAGAAAACAAAACCACTCCCGTGACTGAGGAATTCTCAATGGGGCTTTTTCTGAAGAAAGCTCTTTCCCGCACTGTGACTGTTTTGTGAGGAGTGGGGGAAATTTAAAGGAACCATCCTTCTGCAACTTTCTAGTCAATCTCTGGGTTTGTACAAAAATAAGAGTGTTTGGTGGTGACAGCTGCAACTCACTCCCAGTATTGATTTCTTGGACTGCTTAGGACTTTGGCTTGAACGGCGACCTGGACACCTCAATAATCACAGTCCCAGATGAGCAATGGAAGCGGATTCGCACTGTCCTCTCGCCCACTTTCACCAGCGGGAGGCTGAAGGAAGTAAGTCCTGAGACCGACCCATTCATTCGCCATGTACAGTCATGGGTTTGTTGTCTATCACATGACTGGGTATGTGTTTTGATTCCACAGAATGGGAAGTGACGAAGACAGGATGTTTGTATTACTGTGTTCTGTGAAGTGGGACTATTGTCCTTTGTTCTTTCTCTTTGCTGTCTGATGCTAGAGAGAGAGGGAGCCATGTTGCAGTGCTCCATGTGTGTTTATATGTAAACAAAGTAGATTAGCCACAATGCTGTGTTGCATAGGTTTGCTACGCAAGCTGAGCAAATGCTGCGTATCTGTAAGTGTGCTGATGGCTTCTGGCATCAGTCACTGTGATGTTCGGGCTGAAGAATGCCTGAGAAGCTCCCGAACAATCACCCAGGAGGGAGGGAACATGCCAGTCGGGCATGTGTCTCTGCCAAGGTTCTACTCGTGAGCAGGACACTTCCTGACAGTGAGCAGAACCAGGAGTTGCTGATCATGCCATGGCAGCCAGAGAGCTTCAAATCCAGGATTGCTGGAGCTCAAGCCTGAAGGGGGCTCAGGATTGTGATTAGGCCACCCCCTTCAAGGGATTTTGGGGGGCACTGAAGTGCCTCTTATGTGGGTTGAAATATGTGAGGGCACACCCAAGGATTGAGTGGTGTGAGTTGAAATTTTGAGTGAATCGAACAAAATGAACCCAACTTGGGTGAGCTTGAAAATGCAACCCTAGAAGAGAACCTCTCCTGCTCCTTGTGAGTGTTTTCTCCAGGGTCAGTCCCTTGACATTGTGAAGCAGGTTGCAAATGGCCATTCCAAACTTCTGCTTGTTCTATGGCTCCATTGTAATGGGATCTCTGCCGCCATTCAGGTTTTGCTCTGCATTTCCAGATGCTCCCCATCATCAACCGATACGGAGAAATGCTGGCAAAGAACGTCCAAAAGAAATCAGACAACGATGAACCCATGGACATGAAAGAGTGAGTTATTTCTTGGGGGGCTGGGGGGGGAATGGAGCCCATTTTAGAACAGAAATGAATTCCAGGAAACTTCCAGGAGGAATTCTGAGTGTTGACACATTTTGCAAAATTACGAGGTTGAGTGTTTTCTGGAGTGTCTCACTGCAGAGTTCAGCAGGAGTTTGATCCCCGTATGGAAAAGCTGTGTATTCCTGCACTGCAGGGGTCAGGCTATAAGATCTCAGGATCCCTTCCAACTCTTCAATTCTATGAGTCTATGGAATACATGATTGAAAATGTCTCCCACGTACAAAAACAAATGAAATTTCTATAGGAAAACACCTAGAGAAAATAATGCAAACAAAAGGTTATGTATATTCTTAAAATATATAGACACATCGTGGGGAAATCATGCAAACAAAAAGCCTCCAGTTCAGCTTTTTTAAAAGTCTATGTTTTGAAATATTAAGTATGTGGTTGCTAAATATGTTTTAAATGACACATTTTACTATGAAAAGAAATCCATGGGAAGTCATAATTGCATTTAATAAACCTATTAAACAGAAACAGCATAATGAAGAAAGTTAATGATGTATGATTCTCCCCACCCCCCAGTATGGAATTTAAAAAATAAACGTGTAATTTTTAGATGAAGTCTTGTACAGGCTTGAGATGTATGCAATAAACAGAGCTGATTCACAGCCAGGAAGGCCTGAGTTTTTTCTGATCACGTCGCTGAGTTAAAAGTCCTTCCAAGATTCATTGTGTGCTTCTTTCGGCTGATGGTCTTCTCTGGGAGAACAACAGCCATCACAATTCATGCATGTTTCTTCACCTCTTCCCTCTCCCACAGTATCTTTGGCGCCTACAGCATGGACGTAGTGACCAGCACCTCGTTCAGCGTTGATATTGATTCCATTAACAACCCCAACGATCCTTTCGTCAAGAACATCAAGAAGTTCCTCAAGTTCAGCTTTCTGAGTCCATTGTTTATTCTGATAAGTAAGAGACACTTGTCTGCTAAAGTGGAGAGGCAGAGAGGTGGGGAGAGGACCTTTTTCAGCTGGTGCACCGCATTCCTTCAGGGTCAGGCTTCCGGGGGATCTCTTGCATTTAGTGGGAACAAGGAACCAAGCAATGGTCACGCCATGGCTTTGTTGTTGTTCAGTCATTCAGTTGTGTCCGACTCTTCATGACCCCATGGACCAGAGCACGCCAGGCACGCCTATCCTTCACTGCCTCTCGCAGTTTGCCCAAACTCATGTTAGTAGCTTCGAGAACACTGTCCAACCATCTCATCCTCTGTCGTCCCTTCTCCTTGTGCCCTCCATCTTTCCCAACATCAGGGTCTTTTCTAGGGAGTCTTCCCTTCTCATGAGGTGGCCAAAGTACTGGAGCCTCAACTTCAGGATCTGTCCTTCTAATGAGCACTCGGGGCTGATTTCTTTAAGAATGGATAGGTTTGATCTTCTTGCAGTCCATGGGACTCTCAAGAGTCTCCTCCAGCACCATAATTCATAATTCTCCTCCAGCATTCCTTCAGGGTCAGGCTTCCGGGGGATCTCTTGCATTTAGTGGGAACAAGGAACCATCAATGGTTACGGCATGGCTTTGTACAGTAGGCTAAATTCCAGTGATGCAGAAGTCAGACAAAAGCCAGGAGTCTACTTCGAGATGCAGGGCAAGGATTTCTTGTTGCAGCAGTAAATGCAGAGCATTTTAAACTGTAGGGTGCAATACAAACTACCAGTAATATGCCTGTATCTTCCTGGATCTATGATGCGTGCTGTAAAGAGTTTAGGTTTGCAGGACTGAAACCGCATGGAAAGGGTATTTGCACAGATAATTTTGCCATGTGGTTGCCAGGTCTCAGGCTCTCTACCTGAACTGTCCTGGTTTCAGCTTCTACCTAAAGATCTCTGGGGAAAGGAGTTATATCCCTTGAAGAAGCAAAGAGAGAGGCAACTTTTATCCATTGTGTTCCTAGCTTTCCTGTCTCTCAAGAAGAGCTTGGCAAGATTAATTGACTGCGTGTTCTTATTGGACAGCTGCATCATTGCATCCTCCAAAAACGTTGTTCTGTTTTTCTCTCTTGCAGTCGTCTTCCCGTTCCTAACACCAGTTCTGAATAAACTAAATGTCACCCTGTCATCTACTGCCTTCTTAAGCTTCTTTACTGATGCTGTCAAAAAAATCAAGAAGGACCGTCAAAAGAACCAGCACACGGTCAGTGTGGCCCCTTCCTGAACATCACATGTGGAAGGTCAGGTGTGTGATTGACACTCCATTCTGTCCTGCTAACCCTTGTCTGTCTCTGTTCCCTTGCAGGACAGAGTTGACTTTCTGCAGCTCATGGTGGACTCTCAGATCTCAGGCAACGTCTCCAATGAAACAAGTTCCTATAAAGGTAAATAGACAGGTGGCACCTCCGAACAGTGGCTGTGTTTTGTGTTACGGCTTGGGGGTGTTTTCTTCGCTCTGACATATCAGGACCGTACTCCGTGTTTTGGGATTCCACCTTTACAGAGATCCTTGACATTTCTGGCCAACGCCTAGAAAAGGTGAGTGAGCTAGGTCTGCTGAAGTTCGTTCAAGGTGAAAACCTGAATGTTCACTTTAAAACCATTCATTGGATATTACCTGGTAGCAGGGATTGCTAGGTTTCAGAAGGGCCATTTAGGCAAGTGCCATTGCATGCATGCTAACAGAGCAAACCTGAGCACAAGAGAACCTGGTTTCTCTTTGATTTGTCTCCAGGGATGCTAAAAAAAAATTGTGCAGACTGAATTTTGCTGGGCTTTGGGAAGCTGCCAAAGACGACACCTAAGAGACCTGACCCTAGAGACCTGATGCAACTAGATTTAGGAATACTGCTTTGGAGCTGAGAATACAGTGCTTTGTACTTTCTCTAACTAGTTGCCTAAACAACAACTAGGAGGGATAGTTATAAGACATGGGGGATGGACGATGGGTGCATATTGTGCCTTTAGGACTGGAGAAGTAGGAGTAGATGTATTTTGAAATGGATTGAAATGAGGCCACAAGTGATTTTGAGACAGGTACCACATCATGAATAGTAAGACTGTTGATCCCACCCTGATTTTGACTGACAGCTTGTTTGTAGTGTTGATATGAAGTTGTGTTTTCCCTCCTTGTTTGCTTTCTTCTGCAGCTCTGACTGACAAAGAGATTATGGCCCAGGCCATTATATTTATTTTTGCTGGTTACGAGACCACCAGCACCACTCTCAGCTTCCTGTCCTACTGCCTGGCCACCCACCCAGATGTGCAGCAGAAGCTGCAGGAGGAGATCGATGAGGCTCTTCCCAATCAGGTAAGAGCATCTGTTTTGGTCTGCAAGGCTGATGCTCATCAGGTCTGCATGATGCTTTGGCTTGGAGGGACATAGGCAAACATGGAGAAACCTGTCTCCTGGTGGCTCGTGGGATGCCCTCAAAAGCATGATGGCGGGTGGGAAAGCTAGCGGACTCCAGATCCCATCACCCCAGCCACCATGGCCAGTGGTGATGGATCATGGGAGTTGTAGTCCAACAACATTTGGAAGACCTTGGGTTCCTCACCTCTGGTCTAGAAAGTTGACATGCCAGAAGTGGAATGTGGGGGAAACAAAAATGTTGAAGCCATCTGATAGATTTTGCTGGCAGTTTTCAAGGGGCCAGTAATTCAAGTTAAGGGGCCAGTAATTCAAATTTTCAAGTTGAAAATTCAATTCCCAGTAATTGAGTAGGATTGCGGTAGTGTTAATTGACAAGAATGGAGGTACTGGAACTGCCACCATGTTTTGTGTTGGGCATGCATGGCTGCCACTCTGGACAAATGTGGACAGATTCAAGAGGGCAGAAATGCATTCTGCATGGTATAAAGAGATCACAGGTGAACTGGGAAAGCAAATCAAAGAAAACAAAGCAATAAAATCTGATGGAATTTATGGAGGGGGCAAATAGGAACTGCAGAACTGAAGGCTGGGGCTTAATTTACCTGAATCCTGTCCTAAATAAATGTATGTTTGCTAAATAATCCTACCTTTCCCAGCAGACTCATCTAAGAAAGCCGTAAAATTAGGGGTATGAGAGTTCTCGACCAGAAAAAAACAAAGCAAAGTATTTGTGTGCAAACCAAACAGTATAAATTTGGGAGGGGGGGTTATATTTGTTTGTTATCAAACATGGATTTTATTTTTCATCAGGGCCAGAAATTTGGAGGGATGGAATTCATGGGGAAATGGCTGGGCAGCAACTGCTTCCCCTCCCTCCCTTTCAGTCAGGCCAGTCAGTCCATGGGTGGCACTGGTGGGGAGTGTTCCATTATGCTGCATCCTGTAGTTTTCTAATTCATGGGGGAGGAGAAGGCTACTGCAATGATCTCAGGCAGGCAAGCAAGCCCCGATAAGAACTAATGATTCTCAGGCAGTTTTATGGCATGTTTATTTACAAATTACATCCAGAGCACGGTTCCAAGCCTGCCGCTCTTAGCAACGAGTTGGTGACTCTGAGGCTCTGCCCCTGTGACAGCACGAAAGGCGCCAAAGTCCAGTCCATCCTCTTTTGTACTTCTATTGTATTTTAACCCTTTCAGCTCTTATGGTTTGGGGAGAAGGTGGGTGGAAATCACACACACACCGCTCTCAAAAGAAGAGCCCTCTGAACGCTGTTTCTCTGCTGGTTGCATAGCAACCCCCTCAATGCTGTCTATCTCTTCCCCTCCCCTGCCTGCAAACTGTCTGTGTCTGGGAACTCTTGGTGAAGCGGGGGCAAGCTAACCCCCTCCTGCATTATTTCATCTCCAGGGTCAGACTCTGGCCCTCTCTGTACTGGCAATCCTTCATCTCCAGAGCTTGACGCTTCCCATGACGCTTCAATTCAGTCATGTCCCTGACAGCTACCAATGGCTCCGAGCCATGGTGACTCTCCACTGCCTCCGCAGTCAGAGGCAGGAACGCTTCTGAAGACCAGTTGCAGGGAACCATGGAAGGAAGAAGACTCTTGTGCTCATTGTTCTGCTTGTTGCTTTCCCATGGGCATCTGGTCAGCCACTGTGAGAATCATCATCATCATCAACAACAACATCAACATCATCATCATCATCATCTATTATACCCCACCCACCTGGATGCTGGACTCGTTGGGCCATTGGCCTGATCCATCAGGCTCTCCTTAGGTTCCTAATGCTTTATTTCCCGCTTTTGCAGGCCACTCCCACCTATGAAGCCGTCTTCAGTTGGAGTATCTGGACATGGTGGTGAACGAAACGCTTAGGCTTTATCCTCCCGGAGGGCGGATTGAAAGGGTTTGCAAGAACACTGTGGAGATCAACGGAGTGACGATCCCAAAGGAACAGCGATCATGATCCCTGCCTTTGTTTTGCATCGTGACCCGGAACATTGGCCAGAACCGGAGGAGTTCAGACCCGAAAGGTACGTTACAAGGAAGGAGGCCACATTGAGCTTTGGGGAGGAAAGGTGGGATTGTAAATATCCTTTTCGGTGAGTAATCATTTTCAGTGGTTTTCAACCAGCAAACTCACAGCTGCAGCAACTGCTTTGAAGAACATGCCTGTTGGAGCTGCCCTTGGGTTGGTCTTGCCCAACCTGGCACTCCCTTGAAGTTGTGGGACTCCCAACTCTGCCAGCCGCTGCTCAGGGATGATGGGCTGCCTGCCAATCAAATCCCCTCCATAATTTGATTCTCAGGCCCCAGATGGGGTCACTTGGCTCACCCAGCAGTGGAGGAACATTAGGTGCGTGTTGCTTCCAGTATCCTTCCTCACCTCACACCTCTCTCCTTTCCGATCTGGAAACAGGTTCAGTAAAGAGAACAGGGAAGCCATTGACCCGTACGTCTTCCTGCCCTTCGGTGCGGGTCCCAGGAACTGCATAGGGATGCGCTTCGCCCTCCTGGTCTTGAAAGTGGCGGTGGTGGTCTTGCTGCAACGATTTTCCTTCCGCCCCTGCAAAGAGACTCCAGTAAGCCACAGCATTTTGTCCATTTCGCCTTAACGCAAGGCCAGCTGCTATTAGCACTGAATTGCTTGCTAAAACCAGATGGCTGTATTCATTTTATTTCCCCTTCCATACCTCATTCCTGGGCCAGAGGAATCACACCTGCCTCTGAGCACAGGTGTGATGTGCTGACAAGGTCTCCATCACGCTGTGGCATTTTGCACTCACGGCAGCTTCTGAATCAAGGGAAGGGAGGCCCCACGTAGAGCACATTGCAGTAATCCAGCCTTGAAATTACTACTACTACTACTTCTTCTTCTTCTTCTTCTTCTTCTTCTTCTTCTTCTTCTTCTTCTTCTTCTTCTTCTTCTTCCTCCCCTTCCTCTTCCCCTTCCTCTTCCTCTTCCTCTTCTTCAGCAACTGTGAGAACAGGAAGCTGCAGTAGATTGGCCAATGGCCTGATCCAGCAGGATCTTCTTAGGTTCTTATGTAGCATGATGTGTGTGTTCTGGCTGGATCTTCCCTGCCTCATCCCATTTACTGACTCCTTTTTCCTTTCTTTTCATGACAAAGATTCCCCCTGGAACTGGACAGCAAAGGGTTCATGAAACCGAAAAAGCCCATCATGCTGAAGCTGGTTCCCAGAGCCGTTGTTTCTCCAGAGGAATAAAGGAAGGGGACGCAGAGGCAGATGCTACCTCCCAATTTCCGCACCGTGTTGCCTTCACCTCATTGAGGACTAGTGACTTGCATTGACAAAACTGCATAGATGAAGTTCTTCCTTTGATCTCTCAGAGTTTTACTGACCTGATATCTCTGTTTACTTAAGCTTACGTGGTAAGCAAGGTAAAAATGAAGACCATCATTTTTAAAATTGCTTCATAATTAGATTTTATCCATTTGGGGTTTTTTATGTTGCATCTTGGCCATGGTCACCAAATAAATGTACAAGAAATGTATTGTGGTCCCAATTTATTGTATTATTGTATTGTATTTTAGATGTTTTGTGACCCACTTTAAATTGTGCTGCGACCTGGTAAAAGATCCCCACCTACCAATTTCTCCACACACACACCTCACTCTGCTGGGGGGGGGGACACCAGGTGGAGAGTCAGATGTGTCCCACCCCTTTTTTGAGAAAGCAAAAGCTCTTGTAATGAACTTGTAAAGCACATCCCAAGCACATTCCTCCCTTCAAAGAATTCTGGGTAGTGTAGTTTACTGCTCACAGAGATACAATTCCCAGCAGCCCTCAATAAACTACGGTGCCCAGAATTCTTTGAGGAGGGACACGTGCTTGGCATGTGCTTTAAAGACACACAGCCTGTTGTACGCTGAAAGAAAATTATATGAAAAAGGATGTATCGCTGTTATTTAACTCCCAGTAAATTAATAAAATTGTACAAAACAGGATCTAATATGTGTTGGAGATATAAGGAAAAAGAAGGCACCTTTTATCATATTTGGTGCACATGCAAGATAGTAAAAGCATTCTGGGAAATGATATATAATGAATTGAAAAAAAAAGTTTAAAATAACTTTTATCAAAAGGCCTGAAGCTTTTCTTTTAAGAATTATAGGTGCAGAAATTCCAAGGGAGCAGAAAAGATTATTTATGTACATGACAATGGCTGCTTGGATGTTATTAGCCCAGAGATGGAAAGAAGAAAAAGTCCTGACCAGAGAAGAATGGCAGATTAAGTTGATGGATTGTGCCAAAATGGCAAAAATGACCAGAAGAATCAGAAATCAGGGACCAAGACTTTAATAAGGAATGGGGGAAATTATAATTTATCTTAAAAAAACCATTGTAAACAGTTAAAATCGTTAGTGGGATTGGAATAACACTTGTAACGATAAACTACGGACATAATGGAGATATAAAAAATTTGGATTAATATAAAAGATGCAGAAGGAAAGGATGAACAATAATACCCACAAAGGGAGGAGGGAAGTCCAAGGGATTCTTTGGAATCCTGTTTTTATGGATTATGTCGAGTCCATAAGTGACCGTGGAGGCCAATTCTGGATCCACATGTCCTTCCACAGTGGGGACATCGGTTTTCGGGCGGAAGTCAATCACGGTGAGGGTTTGCCAAGCCTGCCTTCCTCTTAGCACGTTTCTCCCTTGGGTTCTGAGTTCGAGTGTCTTCAAAGCCCATGACACCTTTGGTAAAGGCTGTTCTCCAACTGGAGTGCTCACAGGCAAGTGTTTCCCAATTGTTGCTGTTTATACTACATTTTTTTAGATTTGCCTTGAGAGAGTCTTTAAACCTCTTTTGTTGACCACCAGCATTACGCTTTCCATTTTTAAGTTCGGAATAGAGTAGTTGCTTTGGAAGACGATAATCAGGCATCTGCACAACATGACCAGTCGAACGAAGTTGATGTTGAAGAATCATTGCTTTGACACTGGTGATCTTTGCTTCTTCCAGTACACTGGCATTAGTTCGCCTGTCTTCCCAAGTGATGTGTAAAATTCTTCGGAGACACCATTTATGGAATCTTTCGAGAAGTTGGAGATGGCATTTATAAGTAGCTAGAGAGGACATAACACTAGAGACCTTTTTCTTTCTTTTTTGGCAGTTCAACATACTTTTATTTTATTTCATTTGCGTTTATTTCATTTGCGATTATTTCATTTGCGAATTTGCGTTGGCCGGATCTGGCGGAGAAGGCGGTGCAGGGCTGCTCCCTCCCCCGCCGCCTTCCCCGGGCTGCTCAGCCGCGGGGCCTCGCCTCGCTCCACTTTTGCAACGCCCCGCCTGCCTGGCACAGCCAAGCAGGTACCGGGGCGCCGCCGCTGTCCATGTGCACCGGGCACGCCGGAGAAGGCCCCACGCCGTCCGCAGCATGACCAACCTCGACCCGCTGCTCCGAACGGGCAGCCAGAGAGGAAGGAGAAACGTAAGGAGCCCTGCCATGCGGCCCCGGGCTGGGCTGGTCCGGGCTGCGGAGCCCGGCGTGCAGAGCTGTGCTCCACGTGGCTTTTCCGCGGCTCCAACCCGCGCGCAAAGCGGTTTTCGCCAAGGGCGCGCGCGGAGGTCGCCTGGCGCTTGCGTTTCCCCGGGCGGAAGCGCGGGACGGGGCGCGGAAGAGACGCTCTTCAGACGGGTGGCAGGTGGGGAGAGCGCGGCTACCCTCTCTCTGTTCTTCTGGATACTGCGGAAAGTGCGCTTTGCACGCGCTCAGAGGCCATTGTAGGTCTTTCAAGACCGGTGTTAATATATGTAATATATATTTAAAATACTCATTTTACATTCTTAAGGTATCAATGACTTCCCTTCTCTTTCCATGGTTCATTTTACCTATCATAAATCCCTGCATATTTTACAAAAACTATACCATTCAGTTTTCCATTATTGCATTCATACACACACGGTGCTTTTTTTCTTTAAAAAATGTTTAAGGGTACTCTCATTTAAATAAAGTTATTTTGAACTTATTCTGCATCTTCTCAGATGTGTTTCATTCCATTACCTACATTTGTTGGTGAAACACAATTCTGTAAATTATAAATATGATTCCACCCCTCTATATTATGAAAGGGAAGATCCAGGATTTCTAAAAAAAAAATTCAAGCAAATCATTGTTAAAACTACCGTAATAAAGCACTGCTATAATTATATATATAAGGGACCAGGTGGCGCTGTGGGTTAAACCACAGGCTTGCTGATCAGAAGGTCGGCGGTTCGAATCCCTGCGACGGAGTGAGCTCCCGTTGCTCGGTCCCAGCTCCTGCCCACCTAGCAGTTCGAAAGCATGTTAAAGTGCAAGTAGATAAAAAGGTACCGTTCCAGCGGGAAGGTAAACAGGGTTTCTGTGCGCTGCTCTGGTTCGCCAGAAGCAGCTTTGTCATGCTGGCCACATGACCCGGAGGCTGTCTTCGGACAAACGCCGGCTCCCTCGGCCTATAGAGCGAGATGAGCACGCAACCCCAGAGTCGGACACGACTGGACCTGATGGTCAGGGGTCCCTTTACCTTTACCTTTATAATTATATATAATTTTCTTAAAATTTTGGTTTCATTCACTTTTTCCGTGCTGAAATGTCACAACCTGAACGACCATGGCTTGCCCCCCCCCCTAGTTTTGATCCTGGGTACGCCCCTGCTCCTGATGCCAACAGGCTCTTTCCTGTCCCTGTGTAAGGAGAGGCGAGCTTTGCAGAGACCCTGGGAGTTGCGCCCACATCTCCTCCTGCTTTGCAAGGGGACCCAGGACGCAACAGGTTGTGATGCTGCTACAAAGTGAAACTACCCACCAGGAAACAGAGAGAGAATGTGTGTTACGCAACGAGGAGAGCCACCACCCGCCTCTCCGGGCTTCACGTGACGGCCAAGTAAAAGCAAAACTGCGCCTCGGAGGCTGACTCTTGGCAAAAACAAGCCACTTCCTCCTCGGCCTCGGGAACGAAAGAGCGCGACTGCTGGTCCTGGGACCCTGCTGGCCGCAGGATGGGCTTCTTCTTCCTGCCTAGCCTTTCCCCAGAAACCTGGGTGCTGCTTCTCGTCTTCTTGGTCCTTCTGGGGCTGTGAGTTCAACTCAGAGAACAGGGAGCGCGCACGGGCGGGCAGGATCGGCGGAACCTGGTGCTGCGGGATTCTAGGAAGGAAAGGGCTGGCGAGATGTTCGGGGAAGCGCTGTCGCCCGCGCTTAGCGCAGCTGCCTTGCCTGCAGAAGGGCTCCGGGTTTAAACCCCTGGAGCCTCTCCGGGGAAGACGTGGGCGAGACGCCCTTCCTGAAACCCTGGAGAGCTCCTAGTGCCGTTCAGGGGAGGCAGCGCTGAGCTGGACGGAGCAATGGCCTCACTCGGTAGAAGTCGAAACCAGCCCTTTGTTCAGATCCTGAGGACTGGGAACTTGGCTTTTGGAGAGAAAGTAGTTCAGGAGTAAGGGCACCTGCTTTGCAGGCAGAAGGCACCAAGGCTCAGTCCCCAGTGGTCTCTCCAGACGGGGCTGGGAAATACCCCTGCCTGAAATGCTGCCAGTCAGTGCAGACACTTCTAGACTGTGTGCTCTGACTTTGGTCTGTGGCAACTTCCTCCGTTTCAAAGGTGCCGTTTTGCCAAGTTGCTGTTTACTGGGAAGGAAGAGGCTATAAACGCGAGAGAGGAGGTGAGCGATCCCGGTCCTTTTCCAGGGTCGCTGCATAGAGCAGAGGGATCTCTCTTCCTCCTCCACATGTTTACAGCAACAAAGGGATCCCACCTGGACGAGGCAGGCAGCTATTCTGTAGGAGCAGCTTCCCCTGGCCCTGTAGTTCTGTGGCAGGAAAAGTGCCACCTGATGATTTTCTGCTGGATCTGTAGCCTCCAGAGGCAGAGGCGTAGCAAGCCCAGTTGGTACCCGGGGCGGAATATATTTTGTCACCCCCCACCACTTTAATTTAAATTTTTTTTTAAAAAAATTAAAAAGTGTCACTTCCCTCTGATGGTGCCACTTTGCGAGGTATGGGGTTTTTGTGTGTGTGTGTCTATTATCTCTTTTTTTCAATAAAGTTAAAATAAAAATAAATAAATTAATAAATAATAAAAAATGTAAAAAAAAAAAAAAGTGTCACCCCCCCCCCCTCTGATGGTGCCACTTTGTGAGGTGTGGGGTTTTTGTGTGTGTGTGTGTCTATTATCTCTTTTTTCCCCAACAAAGTTAAAATAAAATAAATAAATAAATAATAATAATAATAATAATAATTAAAAAAATAATAATAAAAATTAAAAAGTGCCCCCCTCTGATGGTGCCACTTTGTGAGGTGTGGGGGGTTGTGTGTGTGTGTGTGACTATTATCTCTTTTTTTCCAATAACGTTAAAATAAAAATAATAAAAAAAATAAAAAAATAAAAAGTGTCACCCCCCCTCTGATGGTGCCACTTTGTGAGGTGTGGGGGGTTGTGTGTGTGTCTATTATCTCTTTTTTTCAATGAAGTTAAAATTATATTAAAAAATTTAAAAAATTTAAAAAAGGAAAAAGTGTCACCCCCCCCTGGGGTGGAACCCGGTGCGGCCCGCCCCCCGTTGCTACACCACTGTCCAGAGGTCGTTCTTGTTGTCTCTAATCTAATCTCCGTCCCAGGCTGTGCCTGAAGGAGGCAACGCCTGCTGCAGATCCAAGGTGCAAGGGTCAAAAGTGAGAGTCGCGGCCTATGCAAAGGTGGGGCCCCGGACACCCACCCCAAAGCCCTGCCCTGGTGCCACTACCACAGCCCACCAGCAAGCAACCAGCTTCTTAGGCTAGCTAAATAATTAAATAAAAATGTAAAATCTACAGTGTTTGCAATGCTCCCTGCACGAGGTGCATTTTGTGAATGGTGTGGGTCCAATTGAGACCACGTGGAGATTTCTCAAGAAAGCTGGAGGGGCCAGCCAGGTGGAGATTGGAACTTGACATCTCCCCCTGGCTGGCCCCTCCAGTTTCCTTAAGCAGGTCAGCAGAAGAGCTCCTTTGTTGCATTGATATTCTACCTTATTCTCCAAAGAGGACATGATTGACCTCCCCTCCTCAGTTAATCCCTACAACAGCCCTGTGAGGTAGGTCAAAATGCTATGACAGGCCCGGTGTCCCATCTAAAGAAGATTGGCAAGTTAAACTAATGGAATATGCTGAAATGGCAAAATTGATGGTGAAATTAAGAGGAAGAGATGATAATGAATTTAAGGAAGAATAGAAGATGCTTATTGCATATATACAGAAGCAATGTACACAGGTTAATACATTAGCAGGGTTTTAAGATTACTTGTAATTTTATTATGAATGGATAATAGGTGGTTTAAATATGTTACAAATTTGACAATGGACATGGTATCTTGATAAATAATAGAACCAAGGAAGGGATTAGAGGGAAGTCAATCTGTTTTGTTTTGTTTTTGCATTGTTGTTGTTGCTGTTGTTTTTGGAAAATCAATAAAAGTTAATAATAATAAAAATGCAGTGACAGGCCCAAGGTCACGCAGTGAGCTTATAGATATATAGAACTGAAATATTTAATAGTAATAATAATAATAATAATAATAGGGAGAAATGGTGCCTAGACATTCCGTTGTAGCACCTGTAACCTAGTTTTTAAGGTGTTATTTGGCAATTAGCTTATATATATCTGAGTTTCTAAAACTGACAGTGCAGTCTGGTCAGGGGACTGAAGGCTCACTGTCTCCCCTTGGCCAGGCTCATAGTAGTAACATAGGAAAGTACTTAATACTGAGTCAGATCTACTGGTCCACTTAGCTCAATAGTTCTAGATTCAGGTAGGTAGCCGTGTTGGTCTGACGCAGTCGAAATATATATAAACATTTTTTTAAAAATTGTCCAGCAGCACCTTAGAGACCAACTAAGTTTGTTCTGGTTACAAGCTTTCGTGTGCATGCACACTTGGTATCTGAAGAATACCAAGAATCCATCCTTGGCCAGGCCACTAACTCGCTCACCCACAGGGAATTCCTGGTTGCCTGTGGCTTCTGGGTGAGCTGATAACTGCAAGGCCAGGGGGGCTGGAATATCTTGCTTTTCAAACCACTTTTCTCATTGACTTCTGTCTCTCTGGTTGTCCTTCCAGCTATGGGATTTGGCCATACAATTTCTTTAAGAAGCTGGGAATTCCTGGTCCAAGGCCTCTGCCCTTCATCGGGACATTTCTCGAATACCGGAAAGTGAGTATTCTGCAGCCAGTCTTGTGACAGTTGCCCTGGGAGGATGGGGGGGGGGGAGGATCAAAGGATTGGGGGGGGAGTAGGTGGCTTGGGGGGGGCAGGGAGTCTGTAACTTACTTGTCTTGTATGTGACTCCCTATGTCCTGTACTGGTAATTTTGGAGACAAACAAAAAACTTTTAATACTATGGGACATTTTGAGATTTACCCTCAGAATTGCTTTTTTGAATTGTTTTGTTAAATGTGTGTTGTGATTTTGTGTCTGTGTGCAAGTGTATATGGTTTTTCAAATTAAAGTTTTGCAATCACACATCCAATCTTCATCCTAAAAACAAGATTCATTTCCTCCTGCATCTTTTATAATAACCCAAATCTTTTACATCTCCATTAAATCCCAAACTCACCAATAAACTACATGTTTTACTCCAATCCTACTAACATTTTTAACTGTTTACAATTATTTTTATGATAGATTATAAATTTTCCCCATTCCTTAATAAAATTTTGGACTTCCCGATTTCTGATTCTTCCAGTCATTTTTTGCCATTTCGGGATAATCCATCAACATAATCTGCCATTCTTCTCTGGTTGGGACTTTATCATCCTTCCATCTCTGGGCCAATATCATCTACACAAATATTTTATGTAATAAAGAAACTACATTCTTTTACTTTGTGTCAACCAACCTGCAAACATTTGCATTAAAAAATGGTTTAGCAGTGTATTTTTATGATTACTGCCCACCTTTTGCATGTGTAGGGCACCCAGCCATTCCCCAGTAACTTCAGACAAGACACATAATTTTGGTTTGGGGTTTTGGCATGTTTTTGGCCACAACTTTTATTGAATACAAATCACGTGAGTGGTTGCGTAGGCATGGGTTCTCGCTGTCCGGCGGGACAGAGCTGACCCTAGTCAGCAACCGACTAGCTGTCCAGCGGGACAGAGCTGACCACTTGTCAGCGCTGGGAAACCATTAGCTGGGGAGAGTTAAGGGGCTCATGCTTTTTGGCCCTGCAACTCAACGGGTTCGGACAAGCATTGTAGAGCCCCTGGCTTCCTTTAACGGAATTCCCATTACTCACATCACTTCTTGGAGATCATTGGCCTCCAAACCATTGAACCAATGCCTAACCGCCAACCTTACAAGTTGTGACTAATTGTTGAATAGTAGGCAAAAAACCAAGTGGCGCAGCCAATTTGCCAAGTGGGAAAAATTCCTACTAGGCCTCCCCTAAGCGGAGACGACCCCATGACAGGCACAGCAAGGTCAACAGAAGCCTATACCAGGGAGGGGGGGCGGGAGATCCGAAGCTCCAGACCAAAGTGACCACTGGGTCACATGTCTGGCCTATTTATAGGACGCTGGGCTGTCCTTAACTAATTGCCTGCGGCCACAAGCCCCTCCCCCAAACCAAGAGGTAATGGCTTCCTGCCCACACCGCAACACAAGCTCCCTTTGGGAACTCCTTTCCCCAAGCTGTTACGAAATGCAAGATTATAAAAACAAACTATTATGAACAATAATAAAAATGCATCAAAACACATGAAGGACTCGTCCAGACTTCTGCTTGACTGCCTCTTTACCACCAAATAAGAGCAAAAGTCAACCACTTTTTTGGATTGACATTTGCCCCAATTCAGCACCAAAGAGTGGGTTTTTCTGGAGAAAGTAGCAGGGCAAATGGAAAAATTCCCAGACTCCTGCCTAGGAAGCACGAGACAAGAGACAATGTGGACAAGCCCTTAGAACCAGCAATCCCAATCCAGTTTTTCCCAGCGGTCCTCATCCTTGGCACCTTAGTTTCCAAAGGTGTTTCTCTGAATCGGAAGGTCTTAGGCTGCTGGCAAAAAGGTAGAAAATATAAAGCCAGTCTTACCTCTCCTGGGAGGAAATCCCACAATCTGGGAGCAACCACAGAAAAGGTTCTCTCTTGTGTCACCACCAACCATGATGAGACCACGAGAAGATGCTCACCCGAGGTTCTTAGCACCCAGGCAGATTTGCACAGGGAAATACGATGTTCCAGATAGCCTGGGATCTTAGGGTAAATAATAAACAACCACAACATACAAGCTTCCTTCTCTGTCACAGTTATGTCCCACCCTTCCTTCAAGTTTTATTTCACCTTATCCTTCCAACAAACCTTAAGGGAGCATCTAGGGAGTACTCAAGGCTAAGTAGGGACTCGAATGCAGGACTCCACAGTCCAAGACCAGCATTCAGTTCTGGCTGTCAGTGTTGACTATGTCTACATATAGTAGATGATATGGGTGTTTTCAAACAAGCTATTTCCCAAGTGTATTCTAGCAGTCATGGTGTGAAGAGACGAGGAGGATGAATCATATTCCTGTGGTGTGTTTGGGCTGCTTCTAAGACAAAGCAAAGTTCTTAACAGCCCCTAAGTCAGCCTTGCCCCTAAGACAGCACAGCTACGCTGACTGGAGATGCCTGTTTCTCTGACAACTGTTTTTCTCTCTGCAGGGGATTCTGGATTTCGACAAGAAATGTTTTCAGAAGTATGGCAAAATCTGGGGGTGAGTGTCCTGCAAAACGGAATCGGGCGTATGGGGAGGTTGGCAGGTGTGCCTGTTGCCGCCTGCAAATTGTGGCCTGAGTGGAAGCTGTTCCATGCTGCTATAGAATAAGAATACAATCCTGTGCTCAGGCAACCCACATTTTGCATTCTGTACAAATAATACAGATTGAGAAGGTGTGCATGATACACTGAGCATGATTTGTTCTGCAAATGTTTTCTGGTATAATTTATTGTCTGGGTTTTGCTCATCGTCCTAGTAGCATTTGTCACCAACAGCTGGTCACTTTATTCCTCTGGCTCTTGGCTTCTGAGGTTTTAACAGGTAATCCTTCCAAGTGTAGGCTGTTGGCCATAAGGGAGGGGTGGAGGAAGTGTGGCCCTCCAGGGGCTGCCATTAATTGTCACCCATTCCTTACTCCTAAGGCAGGGAGGAGGAAATAGAGGTCCTGCAGGAGCCACTGAATTTCAGCTCCCATCATCCCTGGCTGTTGGTGAAGCTGACTATGACTGATCGGAGCTGGAGTCGAAGGAGACCTGGAGAGCCACGTTTCCCACCATTGCAACTGGAGGTTAGGTTGTGAGTCCCAATCTCACACCAGTAAAGAATCCTGATTACCTGTTAGGGTGGTGGACTCTCCCAGTTGAACAGCCGCCTGCTGTGAATGCTGATCAGGGGTCAGCAAACTTTTTCAGCAGGGGGCCGGTCCACTGTCCCTCAGACCTTGTAGGGGGCCGGACTATATTTTGAAAAAAAAAACCAAATGAACGAATTCCTATGCCCCACAAATAACCCAGAGATGCATTTTAAATAAAAGGACACATTCTACTCATGTAAAAACACGTTGATTCCCTGACAGTTCGCAGGCCGCATTTAGAAGGCAATTGGGCCGCATCCGGCCCCCGGGCCTTAGTTTGGGGACCCCTGCTGTAGATCTCTGGATTTCCTGCATCCAACGGTGTCAACCTAGATGGTGTTTAGGAACCAGCTCTAGCTCCAGGGTTCATTGTTCCTAGTTTCTTGTCACAAACCAATTGTTGCATCCAAGCAAGAATTGCAAAAATTCTTCTTCTTCTTCTTTTTGGGCAATTAGAATTTTTGACGGCCGGCAGCCCATGATGGCTATTCTGGATCCCATCATGATCAAAACCATCCTGGTGAAAGAATTCTACACCCATTTCACCAACCGCCGGGTAGGTATCTGCGGGGGAACTATCTCTGTCAAGAGATGGTGATGGATTTTGGATTCTTTTTTAAACTTAGACAACAGCCTGGATCTCACAGAATGTGACGCTGTGCTTTGCTCAGCCAAATTGTGTCTTCCTCATGCATCCAAACTCAGCAGAGCAAATTTACCATGGTTTGGCAAACCCTGATGTGAAGCCATGGTTTGATGTTGGGTTACAAACTGTGGCTTGCTTTAACTATGGTTTGCTGTTTATGTCCAAACCCAACACTCTCCCTTAACGGTGGTGTATTTTGCCACCCCAGGCCAGACATTTGCCAAGGTATAGAGATGTGAGCAATGAGCAGCTAGAAAACAAAACCACTCCCGTGACTGAGGAATTCTCAGTGGGGCTTTTTCTGAAGAAAGCTCTTTCCCGCACTGTGACTGTTTTGTGAGGAGTGGGGGAAATTTAAAGGAACCATCCTTCTGCAACTTTCTAGTCAATCTCTGGGTTTGTACAAAAATAAGAGTGTTTGGTGGTGACAGCTGCAACTCACTCCCAGTATTGATTTCTTGGACTGCTTAGGACTTTGGCTTGAACGGAGACCTGGACGCCACATTATTCACAGTCCCAGATGAGCAATGGAAGCGGATTCGCACCGTCCTCTCGCCCACTTTCACCAGCAGGAGGCTGAAGGAAGTAAGTCCTGAGACCGACCCATCACTGAGGCCATGTTGCCTAAGAGGTGCTTTTCCCACTGCCCTGGATCTGTTGTCACCATTACTGAGCTAAGTTAGAACCGTCACTCCGCTTTTGATAGAGCATCCTCAATAGGCAACCTCGTGCGGAACTGACGCCTATTATGGAGCTTGCTTCTGCGCTGACAGCGAGTAGTTTCTGGGAAGCTTGCTCCCCCTCTTCTACTTCTCGGGCCATCCCAAATCAGACTCAGTCTGCCTCATGCTATCCCTGGAATCTGCAGCTGGCATTCCTGAGGGGGGAGGGCTGTTGTCACTCTCCCCTGTGTAAGGAAGCTTGCCCCTCTTCTCCCTCTGATGTCTCACTGGAACTTGGAGAATGCATGCTGGCAGAGGGAGATGTCATGTTCCTGACACAGATTTCAAATGGCCATTCCAAACTGCTGCTTGTTCTATGGCTCCATTGTAATGGGATCTCTGCCGCCATTCAGGTTTTGCTCTGCATTTCCAGATGCTCCCCATCATCAACCGATATGGAGAAATGCTGGCAAAGAACGTCCAAAAGAAATCAGACAACGATGAACCCATGGACATGAAAGAGTGAGTTATTTATTGGGGAGCTGGTGGGGGGAAAGGAGCCCATTTTAGAACCGAAACGAATTCCAGGAAACTTCCAGGAGGAATTTTGCAAAATTACGATGTTGAGTGTTTTCTGGAGTGTCTCACTGCAGAGTTCAGCAGGAGTTTGATCCATGTATGGAAGAGCTGCATATTCCTGCATTGCAGGAGGTTTGGGCTATAAGATCCTCAGGAACTCTTCCAACTCTACAATTCTATGAGTCTATGGAATACATGCTTGAATACGTCTCCCATGTAAAAAACAAATCAAATTTCTATAAGGAAAAAACCTAGAGAAAATAATGCAAACAAAAGGTTATGTATATTCTTAGAATATATAGACACATCGTGGGGAAATAATGCAAACAAAAAGTTAGCCTCCAGTTCAGCTTCTGCTGTTTTTAGTCCCAGGAAGGAATGAGTAGGATGATATTGCAATGGAGCATTGTTCCTTTTTTATTCTTTTTAAGTCTATGTTTTGAAATATTAAGTATGTGGTTGTTAAATATGTGTTAAATGACACATTTTACTATGAAAAGAAATCCATGGGAAGTCATAATTGCATTTAATAAACCTATTACAACATAAACAGCATAATGAAGAAAGTTAATGATGTACGATCCTTCCAAGATTCATCATGTGCTTCTTTTTGCTGATGGTCTTCTCTGGGAGAACAACAGCCATCACAATTCATGCATGTTTCTTCACCTCTTCCCTCTCCCACAGTATCTTTGGCGCCTACAGCATGGACGTAGTGACCAGCACCTCGTTCAGCGTTGATATTGATTCCATGAACAACCCCAACGATCCTTTCGTCAAGAACATCAAGAAGTTCCTCAAGTTCAGCTTTCTGAGTCCATTGTTTATTCTGATAGGTAAGAGTAAGAGAAACTTGTCTGCAAAAGTGGGCAGGCAGAGAGGTGGGGAGAGGACCTTTTTCAGCTGGTGCACCGCATTCCTTCAGGGTCAGGCTTCCGGGGGATTTCTTGCATTTAGTGGGAACAAGGAACCATCAATGGTCACGGCATGGCTTTGTTGTTGTTCAGTCGTTCAGTCGTGTCTGACTCTTCGTGACCCCATGGACCAGAGCATGCCAGGCACGCCTGTCTTCCACTGCCTCCCGCAGTTTGATCAGACTCATGTTGGTAGCTTTGAGAACACTGTCCCACCATCTCGTCCTCTGTCGTCCCCTTCTCCTTGTGCCCTCCATCTTTCCCAACATCAGGGTCTTTTCTAGGGAGTCTTCTAGGTGGCCAAAGTACTGGAGCCTCAACTTCAGGATCTGTCCTTCTAGTGAGCACTCGGGGCTGATTTCTTTAAGAATGGATAGGTTTGATCTTCTTGCAGTCCATGGGACTCTCAAGAGTCTCCTCCAGCACCATAATTCATAATTCTCCTCCAGCATTCCTTCAGGGTCAGGCTTCCGGGGGATCTCTTGCATTTAGTGGGAACAAGGAACCATCAATGGTTATGGCATGGCTTTGTACAGTAGGCTAAATTCCAGTGATGCAAAAGTCAGACAAAAGCCAGGAGTCTACTTCGAGATGCAGGGCAAGGATTTCTTGTTGCAGCAGTAAATGCAGAGCATTTTAAACTGTAGGGTGCAATACAAACTACCGGTAATATGCTTGTATCTTCCTGGATCTATGATGCGTGCTGTAAAGAGTTTAGGTTTGCAGGACTGAAACCGCATGGAAAGGGTATTTGCACAGATAACTTTGCCATGTGGTTGCCAGGTCTCAGGCTCTCTACCTGAACTGTCCTGGTTTCAGCTTCTACCTAAAGATCTCTGGGGAAAGGAGTTATATCCCTTGAAGAAGCAAAGAGAGAGGCAACTTTTATCCATTGTGTTCCTAGCTTTCCTGTCTCTCAAGAAGAGCTTAGCAAGATTAATTGACTGCGTGTTCTTATTGGACAGCTGCATCATTGCATCCTCCAAAAACGTTGTTCTGTTTTTCTCTCTTCCAGTCATCTTCCCATTCCTCACACCGCTGCTGAATAAACTAAACTTCACCCTGGCACCTACCGACTTCATAGACTTCTTTATTGATGCTGTCAAAAAAATCAAGAAGGACCGTCAAAAGAACCAGCACACGGTCAGTGTGGCCCCTTCCTGAACATCACATGTGGAAGGTCAGGTGTGTGATTGACACTCCGTTCTGTCCTGCTAACCCTTGTCTCTGTCTCTGTTCCCTTGCAGGACAGAGTTGACTTCCTGCAGCTCATGGTGGACTCTCAGATCTCAGGCAACGTCTCCAATGAAGGAAGTTCCTATAAAGGTAAATAGACAGGTGGCACCTCCGAACAGTGGCTGTGTTTTGTGTTACGGCTTGGGGGTGTTTTCTTCGCTCTGACATATCAGGACTGTACTCCGTGTTTTGGGATTCCACCTTTACAGAGATCCTTGACATTTCTGGCTAACGCCTAGAAAAGGTGAGTGAGCTAGGTCTGCTGAAGTTCGTTCAAGGTGAAAACCTGAATGTTCACTTTAAAACCATTCATTGGGTATTTCCTGGTAGCAGGGATTGCTAGGTTTCAGAAAGGAGTAGAAGGGGCATTTAGGCAAGTGCCATTGCATACATACTAACAGAGAAAACCTGAGCACGAGAGCACCTGGTTTGTCTTTGCTTTGGCTCCAGGGTGTGGGATTTGATACATAGATAACAGTCAAGTACAATATTCCTTGTTTTCCTAGAGTGGACATGCAAGGGGATGTTTGGTCCAGCCAGTCAGAACTTCCTGTTTCCTCCTGGGCTGCCACATACTTCCTCTTGCATGTGACTAGAGGTGGGCGTGACATTACCTGTGCAGGTAACAGAAGCACAAGACAACCAGCCCTCCTCCCTCTTTTCCATCTTCCTTTCATCATGTGAACTGCAGTCACTGGGATTAACTCCCCATATGGGGCAGATCTACATGTATATACTTTGTAATAAGTCTGCCTTCAGGGATCCATCTGTGAACTGAATGTGTGAGTAAACGTCTTTTATATACTTAACACAAGATTGTGGTGTGTTTATTCTTTTAGGAGGGATTAAAGGGGTCTTACCAAGAAAATATTAGAACACATTTCAATCTGGACAAGCCAGATTGAATTGCATATAGTCAGAGGCTTAAACAAGCCTGCAACCAGCTACCCGCTGTGCGTATAAAACGGGAATATAAGACTCTGCTAAGTTATAGAACTTGCTAGCGCAAGTTAGGAAGCATATTAATAAATAATATATCCTCTCCTGCTTCCCTGAACATTCCCACACAGGGATGCTAAAAAAAGTTGTGCAGGCTGAATTGTGCTGGACTTTGGGAAGCTGCCAAAGGGCGAAACCTAAGAGACCTGACCCTTTGTGATATGCAACTAGGTTTCGGAATACTGCTTTGGAGCTGAGAATAGAGTGCTTTGTGTTTTCTTCAACTAGTTACCAAAGTGACTGCAAGGAGGGATAGTTATAAGACACTGGAGGTGGACAATGGATGTATATTGTATACTGGAGAACAAGAGGTATATTTATTTTAAAATGGATATGAACTCTTTTGAGGCCACAAGTGATTTTGAGACAGGTACCACATCATGAATAGGAAGACTGTTGATCCCACCCTGATTTTTACTGACAGCTTGTTTGTAGTGTTGATATGAAGTTGTGCTTTCTCTCCTTGTTTGCTTTCTTCTGCAGCTCTGACTGACAGAGAGATTATGGCCCAGGCTGTTATATTTATTTTTGCTGGTTACGAGACCACCAGCACCACTCTCAGCTTCCTGTCCTACTGCCTGGCCACCCACCCAGATGTGCAGCAGAAGCTGCAGGAGGAGATCGATGAGGCTCTTCCCAATCAGGTAAGAGCATCTGTTACGAAAACATGCATTGCAGGGAGTTGGAATAGATTACAGGGGTGGCCAACTCTGAAGAAGAGGAGGAGGAGGAGGAGGAGGAGGAGGAGTTTGGATTTGATATCCCGCTTTATCACTACCCTAAGGAGTCTCAAAGGAGGCTCACGTTCTCCTTTCCCTTCCTCCCCCACAACAAACACTCTGTGAGGTGAGTGGGGCTGAGAGACTTCAGAGAAGTGTGACTCGCCCAAGGTCACCCAGCAGCTGCATGGGGAGGAGCGGAGACGCGAACCCAGTTCACCAGATTATGAGTCTACCGCTCTTAACCACTACACCACACTGGCTCTCAGTGGGTTCGGACGAATTGGGTTATTGTTTTTATTTTTATTTTATATCTTTTATATCTTTTTTTGTGAACCACCCTGAGACCTCCGGACATAGGGCGGTATATAAATTCAATAAATAATAATTGTAACAGCAAGAAAAACAATAACAGCAGCAGCAGCTTTAATAGAGGATCAGACGAATTCATGGAGGAGGAGAAGGCTACCAATGGCTACCAGCCATTATAACTCTTCTCTGCCTCCACAGTCAGAGGCTTCTGAATCCCAGTTGCAGGAAACCATGGGAAGGAAGAGGACTCTTCAGCTCATTGTCCCGCTTGTTGCTTTCCCCCAGGCATCTGGTCGGCCACTGGGAGAAAAGGACGCTGGACTCGATGGGTCATCCTTGGCCTGATCCATCAGGCTCTCCTTAGGTTCCTCATGTTTCATTTCCCTCTTTTGCAGGCCACTCCCACCTATGAAGCCGTCCTTCAGTTGGAGTATCTGGACATGGTGGTGAACGAAACGCTTAGGCTTTATCCTCCCGTAGAGCGGATTGAAAGGCTTTGCAAAAACACCGTGGAGATCAACGGAGTGACGATCCCCAAAGGAACAGCGATCATGATCCCTGCCTTTATCTTGCATCATGACCCGGAACATTGGCCGGAACCGGAGGAGTTCAGACCCGAAAGGTACGTTGCAAGGAAGGAGGCCCTTCCTTCTCCCGAAAGCAGCTAATAATAAATCCTGGCGACAGGAGCAGGAAACCCAAGAGCGGGTGTGATTATTACAACACCTACACAATGCATTTATCATTGTTTGACATCCTCTGTCTGCGGTGCCACGCGGGGACTTTTTATAAGCTACACCCATAAACTGTGCATGGAATTTAATTAACTGTATTGGTGGAAATGACACCTAGATGGTTTCAGCGACTGAAACATTGGCCTGGTTTTATGCCCAGCGGTTAAAAGAAGAGCTATAGGGCAGCTGGTGCCAAGCCATAAAAATGATTGCAGAAAGTGAGAGCCAAAAAGTGATATACACCTTTCTAATGTTTAGAAAAAATGATTTAATTCCTATTGATAATGGGAAAATAATTTGTCCATATTTTGCATTTACATCACTGAAAATGATTACATGTCCACAACATACTTGCAATACAGAAAAGAAGATTAAATTATATTTTCCTGGTGATATCAAATGAGCTGAGCGTGAAAATCTGATTAATAAGCAAGATACAATCCAGACAGAAAGTGCTTGGCTGCCATATCAAAATCTAACTAATAAGTGAGATTTAATCCAACCAAAGTGTTTAATTGTGCTATAAGTATCTGTTCCCAACTTTCATCCTTTCTCCCCATTCATCTCTAGTATCTAAGCTGAATTAGTAATATCTTATTATTGAGAAAGAGATCCTGTTTTCATAACATTTCTTGAATCTCTAATTTCTGCTTTCCTTCATTCCTGCTGGAGCTCAGGCTGCATGTATACCGTGCATTGGAAGCACATTCGAAGCAAATTCTCCCGTTCAAAGTATTCTGGGTATGGCAGTTTGCTAAGGGCTGCTGGGAATTGCAACTCTTGGAAGGGGAAACTACATTGCCCAGAATTCTTTGCAGGGAAAACGTGTTTCAGAGTGTTTTAAAGCTACAGTATGTATGCAGCCTTAGCCACCTCCATTCATTTTGATTGGATCTATTCAAGGGTATGCATAATGACTGGTTACAACCCAATGGTTACAACCCATTTACACCACCTTGAACTTTGAGATCAGTGTAATAACTAAATATGTTTTTGCTTGAGGAATAAATCTACCCTGGGCAGCGATAGTGGTTTTCAACCAGCAAACTCACAGCTGCAGCAACTGCTTTGAAGAACGTGCCTGTTGGAGCTGCCCTTGGATCGGTCTTGCCCAACCTGGCACTCCCTTGAAGTTGTGGGACTCCCAACTCTGCCAGCCGCTGCGCAGGGATGGGGGGCTAACATAGATCCATAGCAGGGGTTGGCAACCAGAAGCGGCCTTTGGGGGGTCGTTTAACCGGCCCATGGACCCCCGCCACCCACTCGGGGACCCCACCACCCACTCGGCTGGCTCCTGTGCACTGCGCTAAACCGGTGCGGAGCACAGCAGGGACCGCCTTCCACAATGCTGGCCAGTTTCCCATTGGCTGCGGGAAGCTCCTGCAGCCAATGGGAAGCTGTGCACCCGTCCTCTGTGCCGGAAGAAGCATCGGAAATAGCGCTTGCGCATGTGTATGTGCGCGCACTCCGGCCCACCGCGGCGTCTACGGGACCGTGAACCGGCCCAAGCCACAAAAACTTTGCCGACCCCTGATCCATAGCTTGGCCAATCAAATCCCCTCCATAATTTGATTCTCAGGCCCCAGATGGGGTCACTTGGCTCACCCAGCAGTGGAGGAACATTAGGTGCGTGTTGCTTCCAGTATCCTTCCTCACCTCACACCTCTCTCCTTTCCGATCTGGAAACAGGTTCAGTAAAGAGAACAGGGAAGCCATTGACCCGTACGTCTTCCTGCCCTTCGGTGCGGGTCCCAGGAACTGCATAGGGATGCGCTTCGCCCTCCTGGTCTTGAAAGTGGCGGTGGTGGTCTTGCTGCAACGATTTTCCTTCCGTCCCTGCAAAGAGACTCCAGTAAGCCATAGCATTTTGTCCGCTTCGCCTTAACGCAAGGCCAGCTGCTCTATTAGCACTGAATTGCTTGCTAAAACCAGATGGCTGTATTCATTTTATTTCCCCTTCCATACCTCATTCCTGGGCCAGAGGAATCACACCTGCCTCTGAGCACAGGTGTGATGTGCTGACAAGGTCTCCATCATGCTGCGGCATTCTGCACTCATGGCAGCTTCAGGATAAAGCCATCCCTGAAGTAACCAATTATTATTATTATTATTATTATTATTATTATTATTATTATATTTATTTTTAGCCTGCCTTTTTTCCCTGACAAGGGCTCGAGGCATTTTGTGGATAAAATAGGAACAGCTAAGAAACATTGGGAGGGGGAACCCAATCATTTTTTTTAAAAAGCATTAATAGAATTAAATCCAGCTTTATAAAGATATATTAAAATATACACATAATTACAATAAAAACAGCACAGCCTCTGCTATTTCCTTAAAAAAAGTCAGTTCCCAAATGCCTGTTGGAACAAGAAAGACTTCACATGCCAACAGAAGGGCAGCAAGGAGGGAGCTAGTCTGGCGTCTTGAGGAATGGAGTTCCAAAGTGTGGGAATGTTCAGGGAGGCAGGAGATGATATATTGTTTATTAATATGCTTCCTAACTTGCGCTAGCAAGTTCCTTTACTTAGCAGAGTTTCACATTCACCTTTTAAACACACAGCAGATAGCTGGTTGCAGGCTTGTTTAAGCCTCTCATTATTAGGTTCCTGCTAGGACCGCTCCAGCGGGAAGGTAAACGGCATTTCCGTGCGCTGCTCTGGTTCGCCAGAAGCAGCTTTGTCATGCTGGCCACATGACCCGGAGGCTGTCTTCGGACAAACGCCGGCTCCCTCGGCCTATAGAGCGAGATGAGCACGCAACCCCAGAGTCGGACACGACTGGACCTGATGGTCAGGGGTCCCTTTACCTTTTTTAAGTCCCCTTATATCCCTCTTAAAAGAATAAACACACCACAATCTTGTGTAAAGTATATAAAAGAAGTTTACTCACATCATCAGTTCACAGTTGGATCCCTGAAGGCAGACTTAGTTACACAGTATATACATGTGGATCTATCCCATATGGGGATAATCCCAGTGTCCTCTGTTGGCTGGAAGCATCTCTAGCTAAAAAGCTGCTCCAACGATGGAGGAAGTCAAAGAGAGAGAGTGTGTGCAGTGTGCTTTTGTTACCTGGACAGGTAAGGTCACCTCTAGTCACATGCAAAGGGTGTATGTCCCAGCCAGGAGGAAACAGGAAGTTTTCGAGTTAAACTGTGGAACTCCCTCCTGCAGGAGGCAGGGATGGCCGCCACCTTGGATGGCTTTCAAAGAGGATTAGACAAATTCATGGAGGAGGAGAGGGCTATGGACAGCTATTAGCCACAATGGCTCTGCTCCACCTCCGCAGTCAGAGGAAGTGATGCTTCTGAATATTTTGCTAGAAACCACGGGAGGGGAGAGGGCTCTTGTGCATAGATCTTCCTGCTTGCCGGTTTCTCACAGCGACAACAGGATGCTGGCTGAGATGAGCCCCCATTTGCCTGGTTCATCAGGCTCTTCTCATGCAGCATGATGTGTGTGTGAACTTTGCAGTTGCTTCGGCTGGATCTTCCCTGCCTCATCCCATTTACTGACTCCTTCTTGCTTTCTTTTCATGACAAAGATCCCCATGGAACTCGATAGCAAAGGGTTCATAATACCGAAAAAGCCCATCATGCTGAAGCTGGTCCCCAGAGCCGTTGCTTCTCCAGAGGAATAAAGGAAGGGGACGCAGCAAAGAGGTGGAGGCAGAGGCAGATGCTACCTCCCAATTTCTGCACCGTGTTGCCTTCACCTCATTGAGGACTAGCGACTTGCATTGACAGAACTGCATAGAGGGAAGTTGTGCTTTTTATTTTGCAGAGTTTTACTGACCTGATAACTCTCTGTTTACTTAAGCTTATGTGGTAAGCAGCAGTAAAGACTGAAGACGTATGCAATTTTTATTACCTTATCGTTAGATTTTAGAAATTTGGGGGTTATATATGCTGCTTCTTGGCCAACAGTCGCCCAAAGCAACGTATAGTGGCACCTCGATTCTCAAACTTAATCCGTTCTGGACATCCATTCCAAAACCAAAGCATTCCAAAACCAAGGTATGCTTTCCCATAGAAAGTAATGAAAAATGGATTAATCCATTCCAGACAATGAAAAACAACCCCTAAAACAGAAATTTAACATGAATTTTAGTATCTAATGAGACCATTGACCCATGAAATGAAAGCAATAAACACTGTACTGTACTGTAAAACCAATAAAACAGTATTGATGATTTTTAAAAAATCCGGTACCCGGAGCGGTGCTTGTCTCAGGGGGCATGCTACATGCCCCGGGAGCTGCTGCCAATTGGGGGTCAGCATGTTGTCACCCCTGCTCTTTTGAATGGTACCCAGGGTGGGCCACCTCTGCCCGCCCCCCTTCAGAACGCCACTGGGGGCAGGAGGAGGAGGTGTGGAAGTCCTTGACCAGACATAGGCAAACTCAGCCCTCCAGATGTTTTGGGACTACAACTCCCATCACCCCTGCCCACTGGTCCTGTTAGCTAGGGATGATGGGAGTTGTAGTCCCAAAACATCTGGAGGGCCGAGTTTGCCTATGTCTGTCCTTGACTCTCTACCAACCTGACCAATCTCTCCATCTCCTGCACCTGCACTTCACTCTCCAATCCTGCAGTTTCTCCTGCCTCTGCCTCTCGTCTCCTGGCTTGCACAGGCTCTCCCAGATCACCGATCCCTTCTTCCAGGTCAGTCTCCAACCCACCCTTCTCCCAAGTGACCACTCCTCAGCATCCAGCCAGTCCCTGACTCACAGTTTGCATGACCCACTAAGGAAGATAATAGCACAATAAAATTCAAAACAGCAACAATTAATTGCACATCTATTCAAAATCCAATTAAAACTACTTAGTTTGATTAGCTGATGCAACAAAATGGATAGAATGGATGCAGCGGTGCTAGCTTTTCGAAGGCTGGTAGTCATTTACACTTCCAGCACCTCTCTGCCACCCCTTGCCTTTGAGAACCCGCAGGTAATCCCACCACCCTCAGGGGGTGCCACACCCCACTTTGAGAACCCCAGATGAAGATCAATGCTGAGTTAGGTGGTCCAGTGGCCTGGCTTGGTGTAGGATAGCTTCCCATGTTCCGAGGCTTCCCACCAGGAGAGCCAAAGTTGCCTTACATTGTCTGTTTGCTCAACTCAGCCCCATGAGACCTTTTTGTAAAAGCTCTTCCCACAACCAAGCTCAGAATTGGCTCACTGATCCCACACCGGATGTGTTGTAAATGGCAACTCTCTTTTCCAAGGCCACATTGCAGATGGCGAATGGTTGGTGCAGTCACACTTTTGAAGGTCACCCTATTCCTCTGTCGTTTATTCATCTGCGTGCATGATGTGCGGCACAATCAGAAGGCATCCCGAATGCTCACGGAGGAATGCCAGCGCTGCAATCATTTCGCTGCGTAGCTGCAGCAACGATACGGCACAGACCCCTTTCGCGGGATGAGCTGAATCAGCAGAAAAGCTTCTGAAGAAAGGGCTCTTGTTTTCTCTGGGCACAGAAGCAGGGAACAGTTTCTAAGGCATTCAAAACTGCATCAGAGCATACCAGACCTCATCCTGGCTCAAAATCAGAATTACGCCTTGCAAAAGACAAGGGGGTGCTGCTGTGAAAGGCATCTGTGGGTCACATTTTCTCCTTTCCTCTTCTAATGCACAATGACGCATATCCTGTGCTATGTACGGCATCATTAGATGGGAATGGGCTGGGAAATGCATAATGGGAGGTTCCAACACAAAGGTGGCATTATTTTATCCACTAGAGAAAGGCTGCAAAGTTGGCAGAAGTTGTGTTCTTGCCCGTTCAAATGTGGTTTGTGAAATATCCTGCATGCCAATTCATGATCCTACGTTGGAGGGTTGGCCCAAGGCATTTTGCTGATAGACAGCTGGTTTGCTAATGTTCCCTTTGTAGATAGGTGCTCCCTCCGCAATCATTCAGTGCTTGAAGCAGTTACTTGTCTGTGTGTTTTTTGACTGCAGATTTTAACAGCGGGGTTTAGAGATTGCATCATTGACCCCAAACAAGCCCGACCCTCCAACTGGTACCGTCAATTCTAGCCTGCTTTTCCATGCCTTATAATAATGTCATAATTTATTATTTATACCCCGCCCATCTGGCTGGGCTTCCCCAGCCACTCTGGGCGGCTTCCAACAAAATATTAAAATACAATAATCCATCAAACATTAAAAGCTTCCCTAAACAGGGCTTGACCTGACAGAAGGCTTCTGAGCAGAGGATATTTTCTATCTGAAAAACCAAACGATTCCATGTAACTTCCTGAATGCCTATTTACCCATCCACTGGGCATTTGTGCGGCTCAATGCCATTTGCCCTCTGGCTCTTCTTTTAACAGCTAGACATAAAACCAGGCCAATGTTTCAACTGCTGAAGCTAGTTTAGCTGTAATTTTTCTCCAACACAGTTAATTAAATTCCAGGCGCAGTTTATGGGCGTAGATCATAAAGAGGCCACAAGGCATTACAGACAACGGGTGTCAAACAATGATAAATGTGTATTGCCGTGCAATCACAACCTCTGTGCATTTCACATGTGCAATTTCAACATCACGCAGGTGAAGGCCGGCTGGTTGGAATCACACAAATTAAATGCACGGAAGACAAAGAGCTTAAAAGCTCTTTTTGCACAGGGTTTTGCCGGCATGGAAAGGGCTTTTAAGCTCTCAGACTTGTTTATTGGGCTCATGGATGCTCTCATGAGATCCCAGAGCCTGCTAAGCTCTCCACCCTCCCTAAGAATTGTTATTGTCCCTAAGAATTGTTATTGTCCATTGTTATTGTCTTGTTTTCTCTGGGCACAGAAGCAGGGAACAACTTCTAAGGCATTCAAAACTGCATCAGAGCATACCAGACCTCATCCTGGCCCATCCTGGGCACAGAAGCTGGGCACAGAAGCAGGGAACAGTTTCTTAGGCATTCTTCTTCAGAAAAACAGCTGGCTTGACAGCTGGACATGCAGTGACAGCATAGGTTTCAAGGACATTTCTGGCTGTTTGTGTGAGACTCTCTCCTCCATGCAAGCGCATAAATTGATAAGTCTGCAGCTGAAGAACAGTTGGAGTGTTGCAAATGACCTGTTACTGCGAAAAAATAAAAAAGGGGGCAAGATGATGGGGCATTTTGGAAGCACATCATTCATTGCTAACTAGGAACAGGGGACAGTCTGACAACCAAACAGAATCAAAACGCATGGCGTGGAATAACTTTTAAGAGAGCAAATATTGTGCCTTGCATTTTTGAAATCCTTCATGTCTAACCATGTCTCCTCCCCAGCTTACATCTGGCTATTTTCCCTCAGTGACTCCCCACAGTGCAGAATCATAGAAGCATCTAAAATAATACCAAGTCCCTGGTTCAGTGCTTGCTCTTCAAAGACAGCCCTGGCATTACTTTCTGCCAGAGGGTTTGGATGCAGTGGCAATTCTTTTGATCAGCTTCTTCATTCCTTTGCAAAAAGAAAAAATGAATTTGTGTGGACTAGAGAGGAGGGCTGTCCATTCAGTTGGATCAGGGAGCAACACAGATATGGGAAGCTTAGAAATCTACAAGCCATAATGGTTCTGCTGTGCCTCCATGGTCGGAGGCAGCACTGCCATACCCTCCAACATTTTACCAATGAAAACAGGGGGGTCCAGTGCTATTTTTCTAGAAAAAGAGTGCTGGAACTCACCATGAACACCTCCCTCGTCCTCTTAGAATGGCAAAGGCACCCACCTGAGAGGTGCCGGAACTGAGATCAGGTGAGTTCGGGCTGTAGAAAATCCCTGGGAACGTCCTATTCCATACCCTCCAACATTGCTCTGATGAAAATAGGGACATCCTAGGGAAAAGCAGGACATTCTGGGATCAAATCAGAAACTGGGATGGCTTCTATAAATCTGGGACTGTCCCTGGAGTATAGGGACACTTGGATAGTCTTCAGTGCTTCTGAAACTCAGTTGCTGCAAACCATGGGAGGAGTAAGAAGAAGAGTTTGGATTTGATATCACGCTTCATCACTACCTGAAGGAGTCTCAAAGCGGCTCACATTCTCCTTTCCCTTCCTCCCCCACAACAAACACTCTGTGAGGTGAGTGGGGCTGAGAGACTTCAGAGAAGTGTGACTAGCCCAAGGTCACCCAGCAGCTGCATGTGGAGGAGCAGGGAAGCGAACCCGGTTCACCAGATTACGAGTCTACCGCTCTTAACCACTACACCACACTGCTCGTGCTCCCAGATGCTACTTGCAGGTCTCCCCCAGGCATCTGGTTTGCCACTGTGAGAACAGGATGCTGGACTAGATGGGCCATAGACCTCATCCAGCAGGTTCTTCTTATGAGCAAAACAAAACCAAAAACCTTTACCCTAACCCAATTACAACAATCAAATACCCTGTTTCCCCTTTTTTAATATGTAGTCATAAAGTAAGCCATGGCAGGGTTTTTTTTACCTTTGTGAGAAGTAAGACGTACCCCAAAAGTAAGCCATGGTGCCGCCATTGTTCCTGTCGCCTCCTCAGCCCCTCCTGCGTGCGCAGGGAGCCAGCGAACCAGCGAGAGGCACGGGGGGAAACGCGCCTCTTGCGGAGTTCTGCCCCGCCTGCTCAGCGCGCAGGGGGAGGCTGTACCGTACCATACTGACGTAATAAAAATAAGACACCCCCCGAAAATAAGACACCCTGTGTTTTTTTGAGGAAAAAAATTATAAGACGGTGTCTTAAAAAGGGGGAAAGACGGTAAATGCACTGAGAGGTGCAGAGTTGAGTGGAACTGATTTTGTACATGCATCATGGTAAAACAGGCCTGACCCAGGGGCCAAAGTGAAGGAGAGAAAGGGAGGCAGTGGCAGCTTCATGGCCCCTCTCCTCCACTGGGCTGTGATGTGCAAGAGAGCTGTGGAGATGGTTCCCTCATGCGGTGGCCCAATGCTGGGAGCTGGCCGTAGCTCCACTCCCGGGTCAGGCCCGACCTGGGGGCAGAAGCAGCAGGTTCCGGTGCATGAGGGCATCGCCCGACAATGTACCCTGCCCCCTGGAATGCCCTGCCCACCCACCTCTGGCACATGCGCACACACCCCGACATGCACTTGTCCTAGGCACTGATAGGAGATGCTAGGCCCCTGCTCCTGGCCCTGCTCTTGTCTGATTCTTGTGATCATAATTTTTATTAGTTTCCAATTACAACCCAATAATTGCTTCACTATAACAATGCCAAATTATAATAGAATTACGAATACCAATCGTTCAGATACAAAATAACACAATTTAGGTGCCCCGCCCCCCCCCACCCCCGTGCTAGAATTGATGGTTTGATGATTTATTTCTGTGTTCCAAAAACTTATTAATTTCAGTTACACTCTGGTCAAAATAACAGTCCCTTATACAACAACTGCTTTTCGGGTTATACGGACGGAGTTTATTATGTATATAGTTTTTATCTAATTTGTAAATATCGTTTAAACTTAGAATTGTTCAAACTGTATTGTTTCGAATGTAATATAATGTATTTTTTGATATGGGCCAATGGCTGTAATAAACATTACTTACTTACTATACAACAACTGCAATATTAATAACTTCTATTCATGTTGACACACTAAATAATTTATAATACAAGTGAGGCACTCAAAGGATATCCTTGTTCTTCCTGTGTGTGGCAATTATTCTGTCCGTGGTGTTTCTTCCTGTCCTTGTAAAATATTATGTCTATCTTTTCCCGGTTGTTGCTGTTCTCCATCATGCCTTGGGGGGAGCTGATATCCCATCGTGCTGCTTCTGATTCTTGACTGCTCTCTGCCACAACCTCTTCCTGCTCGCTAAACCCTGCCACCTCTTCCACTTCCGACACCTCCTCCTCCTCCCAGTCTGCTCCCACTTCTTCCTCTGACCACATGTCCTCATCCCACCACCACTCCCCTCATACTCTACTGACTCTGCTCCCTTAGGCCTCTAGACCACTTTTGGGCATGGTTTTGGCCTCCCTTTCTTATGCCACAAGAAATAATCTGATGGAGAGTATTTGTCTTGGTGTGCCTGTAATGGAATTCAGCCTCAGTCTCATATGTAAGTGATGTTAGTCATGAAATAAGAACAGCAACAGGCTGAGTTTCACAAATTGTATTCTGCAGCCCCACTTCTCTCTGCCAATGCACACATTCAGAACCCAATCACTCACAAATTCTCTGTGTGTGTGTGTGCATGCATGACTAGTGATATGAAATACAGCTGTGCATGATGGATGGAAGGATAGTGGGGGGCTGTTGCCTTGTCTGAACAGTTAACCCTTTGGAGGAGGGCTCTAAGAGGGGCTATGATGTGAGACCATTTTAATGCTCAAGGGTTTTTGTTTCCATGCTTTAGAGAAGAAAAAAGCACACTGCATAGGACCCCAACAACAAACACCTCTACGTTGTGAGGCTACCTCTTACTTCCAAAATGTCCCTTTGTGCAATGGTTTTTGATTATGTCCTCTTCAAATATCTTCAGGGTTGTCACATGGAAGATGGAGCAAGTTTGTTTTCTCCTGCTCTGGAGGGTAGGACTCGAACCAACAGCTTCAATTTACAAGAAAGGAGATTCCAACTAAACAGAGAACTTTCTGACAGTAAGAGCTGGAATGGTCTCCTTCGGAAGGTGGCGAACTCTCCTTCCTTGGAGGTTTTTAAGCAGAGGTTGGATGGCCATCTGTATTGGATGCTTTAGTTGAGATCCCTGTATTGCAAGGGGATGGACTAGAGGACCCTTGCAGTCCCTTCCAACTCTAGGATTCCATGATTCTATGTCTGCAAAAGCATCCTGAACAGTCTGCCCATTTTATGACACCTGCAATAAATGCTCCACACAGCTGGCATTGTTTCTTTACTCTATATTATTGTTGGTACAATGTTATTTCTGAAAACAAACAAACACACACACACACACGACGAGTGTTTATCAATTCCAGTTTTGGTGTAAACTACTAATACTTTTGAGGAGGAAGGGGGTTAAAATAATCACTTAAAAAAACCCCCAGCAGACCCTGATCCCTAGGATTATTTTTGCATCTTGTTACTGTCCTTTCCTCATCTGCTTCATCAACACCACTTTTTTTTTGTTCTTATTTAGGACTTCTTTCTTCATAAAGCAATCCCAGGAAGTCAATGACCCACTTTTATTAACTATTATTATTATTTAATTAATTGAAAACTGCATAACATAAATGTTCAGTACATGTAAACAGAAAGAATAACAGATAATCTACAATAATTTGTTCTTCAATTATGTACCTTTTGTCTTATTTGCAATTAATTTCAGCATGACCTCCGATCTTCCCTTTGTTTCCATATATTTCTTAAATGCACATTGGTTTAAATTTGCCATACTATGTAACTTACTTTAAATCTTATTGTATTTTCCTATTCCCCCACAGTTCAATCGATACCTGCCAACGGATTTATACTTTGACAGTGTTCTTTCACATAGACTCTGTATATGCAGTATCCCACTCTCTATTGAATTTTTTGTCTGTGATGTCCCATAGCCTTGGTGATAGTCTCAGTATTTCAGCGTACAGTATTCTCTTAATTTATTTTGCCAGGCTTATTTGGATGGGATGTTTTCTCCCTTCCAACTCTTGCAATTAAGAGTCTGTCAGCAACTGTAAAATACATGAAAACTCTCCTATATATTTGGGGGATTTCATTACCCATTATTCCTAGCAGGAAGGCTTCCGGCTTTTTGGGGAAACAGCATTTAAACATTTTCTTGGTCTCATTATAAATCATTTCCCAAAAATGTCTGATTTTCTTACAATTCCACCACCTATGGATCCATGTGCCTTCAGCCTCAAGGACCCACATAACATATTTAATTTCCCTGCATCCTGACATTACTGAAGCAAACACAGCTGATTAAGAGTGAATGAACTTGCTCCCTGGACCAGTCACACCAGCAATCACAGCCACACTTTCTGAACTGGCCACATGAGTGATCATAGCCAGCTAGACATGTGAGAGCCAGCAGAACTTATTCAGGAAACTGCTGCTTTCAGAGGTGAAAACCTTTGTCACTTTTTTGTCACTGCTAAGTTGCTAGGCTTCCATCAATGCAACCCCAGCCATGGGCTCATGGATGCACAGTAGAAAATTGTGAAGAATGAAAATTTGAGATGTCCAAGTCATCACATGGCAAGGGATGGAAGAGTTTGTGCAAATAAAGGCCAAAACACATTTCACCAGGAGAATGGTCCAAAGGATCAACACGCTAGCCACAGATCTCTCAGCATTGCCGAAGTGATGGGATTCTGCTGGAAAAACTCCACTACTGTGCAGAGCTGGCTCTGGAGACGGCTTGCAAGATGATGGGGTATTTGGGTTTTGTCAGTCCTACTGAGGTCAATTCCATTGGGATCTGGAACATGAAAGGGAGAAACTGGATTTAGAGGCCAGAAAACAAGGGTTTTGAAAAAGGAGGTGCAACAGAGATCTTAAGGATGGTGAAGAGGCATGGACTCAGAGATATCGCAAACTCTTCAGCTTTCTTCCATTGCATGTTTACGGCCCATCACAAGTGTGCAATAGTCTAGAAGGAATAATGTGGTTTTCCCCATAGTCAGAGGACTTGCAGCCATAACTTCTCAATCCTAACAATCCCAGCCTGTGTGAAATGAACACTGTGCATTTGCAAGCCGATTCAGACACCATTGGCACTAAGAGGGCTGCTGCCCACAACCAATTTATAGGCATGTTTGTGTAGTTGAGCAGTACACGGGGCAGCATATGATCAGAAAATGGCAGCCTATGGTCCTCTCCGTTTTGTGCACAGCCCTTGACTTTTTTTTTTTTTTTAAGGCAGCTCTGCAAATGATCGGGATAGGTTTTGATGTTTGGCAAGAGTAATCTGTCCCTTCCTGGCAAAGAGAGCGGGGCAGAAAGAGAGAAAAAGTGGCAACCTGACCCACTTTGGGTTGTGGTCTTGCCCACCACTGGCTTAAGCTCCACCCACACTTGACATGTGTTCCCCTCCCCCCAAAATAGGAACATCTGAAGCTGCCTTTCCCTGAGGTGCATCTGTCTCTGCATCAGATGTGCAATTGAAAATAACCTTCCACCTTTCCCTTGTTGGGGTGCACCAAAAGGATAACCCATAGCATGGGTCCAAGTGGTTTTGCCTTTGCCCCACTGCTTTCCCCTGGAAAGCCCACTCTTCAGCAGTAAATCAGCACAAGCAGCAGCCCACAGAAAATCTGTTCCGATTCAGTGCTAAATACTGGGTTTCCCTGAGGGAAAGCCATGGAGCAAAGGGAGGCATGGATAAGCCCTCAGTCGGGGAGGAGCACTAAGGGGTTAAGAAGAAATGGCAGCATCTTCTGGAACACTCAGTACCACCTGTGTTGCAAATGAGGCATAACCTGCTGACACTTCCGTAGTCTCTGCTATGGTGGAAAAGCTGCATATGATTCAGGTTGGCTATTTCCCTTGTAGACAGCAGCACAGATCAGTCCCAGGTCTCAGAGCAGGCCCAAGACTTTTTGCTGCCTGAGGCAAAATCCACCCTACACTTGTCACCCCCACCCCCATCCACAAATGAAGCCGCCTGGCCTGGCAGCGGACTCTGACTTCAGAACCGGCATGCGGACAGCAGCCCCTCCACTGCACCCAAGCTCAGCAGCAGGGTGGCCAGGTGCACAACCCTCTCAGTCCTTTCCCGGCCTCCCAGCAGCTGCTGGCCAAGGCAGCTGCTGCCCTCTGCCTGATGGTAGGGTCGGTGCCTCACCTTTGTCTCCTTGCAGGGCTTGAAGGTGAAGTTCTGCATCATGCTAGCAACAGCAGCCTTCAGGGTAAGGAGAGCAAACCTCATCCCAATGCAGTTTCTGGGACCAGCTCCGAATGGCAGGTAAACGTAAGGGTTGATGCTCTCCTTATTCTCTTTGCTGAATCTGTTAGCAGACAGAAGGGAGGAGAAACCGTCATTTGCAACCGTCTGAGCAGTGAAGGGGGTTAAGAAAAGACACCCTGCATTGTCCTGGTGGCTCACATGTTCCCCATCCTTGATAAAGGAGAAGTAGTTCACCCAATGTGAGGTTATATCAGTTGCATTCAGTACCTTTCCGGTCTAAATTCTTTGGGTTCCGACCAGTATTCTGGGTCGTAGTGCAAGACGCTTGGTGGAATCATAACTGACATCCCTTTCGGAATGGTGATTCCATTCAACTCCACGTCTTTCTTGCACAATCTTTCGATTCGCCCGCCAATTGGGTACATCCGGAGGATTTCGCTAATGGCCATGTCAAGGTATTCCATTTGCATGACGGTATCATAGGTGATGGGAGCCTTTGGAGGGAGGGAGAAAGAGAGGGGTGGGAGAGTTATAGTTAAAAAGTTGGTCACTGTCTACACTGGGTCCAACACAGAAACTCAGATAGAAGCAGTGAAGTTTATTCAAAGAAACAGAATACAAACAGAGAAACCTACGGGCAAAGCAGTTGCCAGAACTGACAATCTGTTCCTCCCACTTCCTTCTAAGTCTCCTCCTCAGCTGGATGTTTTCCCTTAAACTCCATCTGGGAGGGGGGTTCTGTGCTCTTTGTTCTGCTACATGCAGGGCCCTCTAGGCCCTTGGAGACAAGGGAGGAAGGGAGCTGAATACCGTACGACTGTCAGGCTCCTGCAAATTTGCTGTAGCCTCTGTCCCCACCTCCTCCTCAGCTGCCTGTCCTGTGTCCGCAGTGCTTTCTGCCTCTTCTCTCTCACTCAAGCCGGTTGCTTCTTCAGCATCCAACTATTCTGCCCCCCTTTCATCCTCTGACCTGTCCTCTGTGTCCCACTCCCCTGGCTCTGAGCCTCCTCTCCTGAGGCTTCTCTATGGGGTTCTCCAGCTGGAGCCCCCCCTCATTGTCCAGCCAGGTAAGAACCTTCACTGTTCTCTTTTCAGAGCCTGCTTAAGAGAAACTGTCCCAGATATGTAATATGTAGAATGCTAACATTTCTTTTACTCTTTTTTTCATTTATAGTTGATTTTATTTTATTTCAAAATGTTTTAAAACAGTTGCTTTTAACTGTTTTTACCAACATTTTGTCTTTCTTTTGTAAACTGCTTCCAAGGGTGTGTTTTTTTTAATTAAAAAGAAAACAATCAGGCGGTGTATTCATTTCATGAAACAAATAATTAAATTTGGGTACATCATTCTTCCTTTTGTCTTTGAGTCAATTTTATGAAATGAATGAATGAATATGGGTACATTGTTTTTCCATTTGTTTCTGAGCCAAGAAACGCATTGCAAAATATGGAGTCACGTGAAACCTCAAAGATGGCAGATTGCGTTCCAATCTGCACTAAACAGTCCATGGCCAGGTGAGTTTGCATCAGAATTCACAGATGCCAAATTCCTCCAGCATCCCTAGCACAGAGGCCCTCTATTATACAATGCCACTTTATATCTGCTTTTTTAATAGTAAAAGAGGCCACAGGCAGGTGCTACTTAATGGATGTGGTTAATAGAAGGGGTTCCTCCACTGCAGGCCCTGAGCGCTGCTAAATACCTTATTAGGCAGGACAGCGTCAATCTCAGCTTGCAATTTTTGCTGGACGTCCGGGTGGGTCGCTAATCCGTACAGCATCAAGCTGAGGATATTGCTGGTGGCCTCGTAGCCTGCAATTATGAATACAACGGCTTGTGCCAACATCTCTTCCTCGGTCAATGCTGTACAGAGAAAGGAAAGAGAAAGGTGAAAGTTTGGATAGAAGCGCAAGCAGGGGCAGATATACTAGGAAACAGACCCTGCAAGTGCCCCTATTTTCCAGGGACAGTTCTGGATTTACAGAAGCCATCCCGGTTTCTGATTTGATCCCGGAATGTCCCGCTTTTCCTTAGGACGTCTCTATTTTCATCGGAGTAATGTTGGAGGGTATGTGAAACTAATGAAGTATATTATTTTGATCCCGCCAATAACCTAAAACTATAATGCATTGGAAATATTTATTCACACCAGTGACTTTGACAGGTGAGATAACCCAGTACAGTGGTACGTCGGTTTATGAACTTAACCGGTAATCCGTTCCAGAAGTCTGTTCTTAAACCAAAACCATTCTTAAACCGAGGGGCACTTTCCCTAATGAGGCCTCCCGCTGTCGGTGCCCTTCCACCGTTTGGATTCCGTTCTTAGACTGAGGTAAAGTTCTCAAACCAAGACACTATTTCTGGTTTTGCAGAGTTTGTAAACTGAATCGTTCTTAAACCCGACTGTTCTTAAACCAAGGTACCACTGTATAGCAATTTTAATCTAGATCTGAGATGTAGTAGGGTTTTTTTGTTTTTGTTTTTAAGTGCTGATCTGTCGTGGAACAACCCCACTGAAGACGAGAACAGTGGTTACCTAGACTTCAGTCCTGGTTGACAGTTCAAGCTTTAGGGCCACCCAAAATGTAGGTCCGAAACTGAGAACAGGATGACTTAAAAAGGGATGGGCTCACCTGCTTTTATGCCTATTCCTAGACAAGGCTGGAGGGTGAATTCACATATTGAATTCCTAGTACTCTTAATTAATGTTCATAGAAAACATCAAAGGAAGCATGGGTTCCTGCCAAGGTTGCAGAAGCTGCTTTTTCAGAACATATATTCCAACCCCAGTTAATGAGCTCAGGGCGGGGGCATATCTGTGTGCAGGAGAATGTGATCAGCCCAGAAGCTCTGGGATGGAATGGAAGTTGTTGTTGTTATTGTTATTCTGAAATAAAATTTATGGCGGCGAATGCAAAAGCTACACAGAGCCTGAGGCTCAAATTCGTTTCTCCCTCACAGGACGGGTGTGGCTGCAAACCTCTTTCCATTTCATTGGCAAAGCAACGTGTAACGGTTGAGTCTGTGCCCCTGGATTTATTTATTTATTATGTATTTGGTTTATATCCCACCTTTTTCTTCCCAAGAAGCTCAAGGTGTCCGACATGGTTCTCCCCCCTCCCCATTTAATCACCACAACAACCCTGTGAGGTAGGTGAGACTGAGAGGCAGGTTAGAGTCCCAACGTCAACCAGTGAGCTTCATGGCCAAGTGGGGATTCAAACCCTGGTCTCCCAGGCCCTAGTATGACACTTGAACCACGACGCCACACTGGCATGCTCTCTCATAGGAGGGTGGGGTGAGGGTCAGGGCCCCCCCTTTGCCTCCACTGCACATGCACAGACTTAGGACACTCCTTTTACAGCACATGTTACCTTTATAGGAGTGGTTGACACCATTGCTCTCGTATTGCACATCTGACTTTTGGGAGTCCATCATCAGCTGTAGGAAATCCACTCTGCCCTGGGAACAAGAATAACCATAGAATCGTAGAATTGTAGAATCATAGAATTGTAGAATCGTAGAGTGGGAAGAGACTCTGGGGATCATCTAGTCCAACCCCTGCAAGGCAGGAATATGCAGCTGTCCCATACGGGGATCGAACCTGAAACCTTGACATTCTCAGTGCCTTGCTCTAACCAACTAAGCTATCCTGGCATGAGAGCTTACCCTTATAAGTAATGCAATTTGAATGGGGGGGGTGGGACTGGATAGCTCCCCCTTCCCCCTCTTATTTTTTGTCTTTGTGTCAGAAAGGGCAACCGGCCAATTTGATTGCTAATCAATATTGCCACAGACATTTCTGAGATCACGGTCTTTCCAATGAATGGCTCCTGTCCAGGTTTGTTAATTGTCTTATTTTAAATGTTGTCAGGATCCTATGCCGTTCTAAAATGAGTGTGTTTTTTGGGGGAGGGGGGTATTGGGTTGTTGTTTTTATTTTGATTATGTATTTTGTGGTTTTATATTTTGATTTTATTCTGTGAACTGCACTGAGACCTCCCAGTATATGGTTGTATATACGGTAAATACTAGAATTTAATTTTTTAAATTTAATAGCTCCATTCTCCAAGATTTTTATATTTCTTCTATAAACCAATCATTAAAAAAAAAATAAGAAAATTAACAAGTTGCATCAGAGTGGCAGGACTCACCAACGCACTTCCCCCCCCCCAACTCCCCCATCTAAAAAAATATAAAATGATTTTTTTTCTCATCTAGGTTAACTCACTGAGGATATTTATTTATTTATTTATTTATTTATTTATTTATTTATTTATTTATTTATTTTTACCTTTCCTCTCGTTTGCTCCCGTTCCCTCTTGATGTTCCCGATTGCCCTGACAAAGTAGTTCACAGCACTGCTGGGGAAAATATGGAAGTTCATCTTGTCCATAACAGGACTTAGGAATGGAAAGAGATCTGTTTGGAGGGGGGAGAGAGCAAAGAAGAAGCCTTAGCAGCGGCAGCATTATCCCAGCATGCAAGACCCCACTTTCTAAGCCTCACAGTTGAGGAGGTGCTCATATGCACAGAAGGCTTGGATTGTGCAGTCAGAAAACCCTTTAGATGGGAGACAGCATGGCTAGGCATCCCAGCATCACCAGGGTCCAGGGATGTGCTGGAGGGCTTCTCCCGGCTGGCAGGCACACCACTGAGGCAACCTGAAGCGACCCACCTCAGGCGGGCAGCATGTTCTACAGGGGGCCAGAGACCCTGATTCCACCACCAAAACCCCACCTCCAACCCTTTCCTTCCAGCTGCCACCCCTCTTCAGCCTTGGTGGTGGTGGCAACTTCCAACTTGGGTTTCGGTAAGCTGAAGACTCATCCAAAGCCAAGGAGAACAGCAGCAGCACCTCACGGAACACCCTCTCTTGGCCAAGACTCTCATCCAAAAGGGTTTTTCCCACCACAGAGCAGCTTTGTTGCCACTGGTCTCCTTCCACCCTGCCAGAGCATGGGCCCAGGTCTGGGGGGGTGGGGTCAGTGGCGTGTCTTGTCTCAGGGGGAAAACAGTTCGCAGCCTGCCCTGGCCACTGTGAATGCAGGAGACCATCTCCAGCCCAGCTCCTCGCTAGAACCAGCCCAGTGACTCTCCAGCCCAAATCCCAGGATGTCAATCAAATAAGCATAATACAATAATAGAACTGGAGGCCCCTCGACTGTCTTCGGGTCCAGTATTGGACCACTTCGACCCGATACTCCCTGCTGATGTAGACAGTCTCCTCCGAGTTGGAAGGCCCACCACTTGCCCCCTAGACCCGTGCCCGTCTTGGCTGATCAGAGCGTGTCCAGACGAGGTGCGGGCCCCCCTGGGGGAGGTCATCAATCTGTCCCTTGGCACGGGGATTTTCCCAGGGGAGTTGAAGGAAGCAGTGGTGCGTCCGCTCTTAAAGAAAACATCTCTAGATCCTTCAGATCTATCCAATTACCGCCCGGTTTCGAATCTTTCGTTCCTCGGCAAGGTAATTGAGAGAGCGGTTGCCGAACAGCTTGGTAGGTTTCTGGATGAGACATCGGCCCTGGACCCATTCCAGTCCGGCTTCCGCCCTGTTTATGGGACCAAGACGGCTTTGGTCGCCCTAACGGATGATCTCCGTAGACAGCTGGACCAAGGTGGGTCGGGACTGCTGATTCTTTTAGATTTATCAGCAGCCTTCGATATGGTCGATCACGAACTTTTGGACCACCGCCTTGACAACGTGGGGATTCAGTCCAACAATGGCTGCGTTCCTTTATCTCAGGTCGGGGACAGAGGGTGGCGTTAGGGGGGGAGTTGTCGTCGCGGCACTCCTTGGTGTGTGGAGTCCCGCAGGGCGCAATCCTCACCCCGATGCTTTTTAATATCTTTATGCGCCCCCTCGCCCAGATTGTCCAGAGCTTTGGGCTCGGTTGCCATCAATATGCTGATGACACCCAGCTCTATCTGTTGATGGATGGCCGTCCTGACTCGGCCCCAGACACACTGACTAGATGCCTGGAGGCTGTGGCTGGATGGCTGCGGGGGAGCCGGTTGAAGTTAAATCCTTCGAAGACAGAGGTCCTCTGGCTGGGTCGGGACGACATGGGGTTGGGGGGCCAACTCCCATCTCTTGCAGGGGCTCAATTAGTGCCAGTGCCTTCTGTCAAGAGTTTGGGTGTAACCCTCGACGCCTCCCTTTCCATGGAGGCGCAGGTTGCAGCCACAGTAAAGGCGGCATTTTTCCATCTCCGCCGCATTAAGCAGTTGGTCCCTTACCTTTCTTGCTCTGATCTGGCCACAGTGATCCATGCGATGGTCACCTCCAGGCTTGATTATTGTAACTCGCTCTACGCAGGGCTGCCCTTGAAACTGACCCTGAAACTCCAACGGGTGCAGAATACCGCGGCGAGGCTCCTTACGGGGTCTTTGTCGCGGGATCATATTCATCCAGTACTTTACCAGCTGCACTGGCTCCCGGTGGAGTACAGGATCAGGTTTAAGGTGCTGGTTTTGACCTTTAAAGCCCTACGCGGCCTAGGACCCTCGTACCTACGGGACCGCCTCTCCTGGTATGCCCCACGGAGGACCCTAAGGTCCACAAATAATAACACGCTGGAGGTCCCAACCCATAAGGTGGCTAGACTGGCCTCAACCAGGGCCAGGGCCTTTTCAGTTTTGGCCCCAATTTGGTGGAACGCACTGTCTCAAGAGACCAGGGCCCTGCGGGATCTGACAGCTTTCCGCAGGGCCTGCAAGACGGAGCTGTTCCGCCTAGCCTTTGAGTCCGATTCAGCCTGACCCTTGTGTTATAATATAACATTGTAATATAAGACCCTCCCCTATTGTTATAAATTCATGGGGTGTTGCATTAAGGCGGTTTTTTAAATCTTTTAAATCTTTTAATCTGTATTCTAATTAATTGTTTTTTCTTTTATGTTTCATGTTTTATTGTGATTTTGGTGGTGTGAGCCGCCCTGAGCCCGGCTTGGCCGGAGAGGGCGGGGTACAAATAAAAATTATTATTATTATTATTATTATTATTATTATTATTATATGCAGGGCAACTGGTTTAAGGGCTCATCCAGACTTTGTGCTGCGTTTCTAGGCACAGGGCCAGGCTTTAAAGCTCCATGTCCAAGCACTGGTGTTTTCCCTGGAAAACCTGCATTTAAATGCAGAATCGGAGCAAATGGCACTTGGGTTTTCCTGGGGAAATCACAAAGACAATAAAAAATAAAAAATATCTTGGACACAGAGTTTTAATGCATGGAGCTTTGCCTGGAAAGTGTGGTGCCCCCCAAAACTCTGGATGATAAGCCCCGAGACTCTGGCCTCTGGGAGCAGCAGAGAGTGAGCCTTTTCCTTCTTCCACAAGGCAGCCCTTCAAGATCCCAGTCCCTATGACAAGGGATATACACAGTATATATTTATATGCAGTAGAAGAAACGTACATAATAAAACGAAGAGTGGGGAAAACAGGTCAAACTTCACCAGCTTTCTCGCCTCCCTGACAAAAGGGTCCTTGGGGTTGTTCATGGAATCTGTGTTCACCCCAAAGGAAGTGCTGGTCACCACATCCATGCTGTAGGCCCCACATTTCCTAAACAGACAAAAAAAATATTAAAACACAGGACAGATATCAGGAAGAAGAAGAAAGCCTGGAACAAGAGGATTGAATTTTCCCTATCCAGTGAAAATCAGGACTGGTGGGGAGCGGTTTTTGCATGGGAGGGTATTTGCTGTGTCTCAGGCCTAGGGCTGCCAGATCCTCAGATCTGCCTGGCCCCCTCCAGGGGGCAGGGGCAGGTCTTGACTCTCCAGGTTGTGCTAGTGGAAGGATAGCAAGGAGAGAGCCAGTCTAACCTCTCTTGGAAGGGAATTCCACCTGTCCTGCTCAAGAGAAGCCAGGAATGCCACTGTCTCCCCCTTCCCAAGACCATTCCACAATCTCCAGTCTCAGCCAAACTAACTCTTCTCTTCCCCTCCCCACAGACCATTCTCAACATAGGCCTATTTATCACCCCAGAAGGTGAGTTTTCCCAAAGAGCAGCCATGAATGAGTTGCATGACTTGCCATATCAGGCGGCTACTCACTCTTTGATGTCCAGAGGCTCCGCCCTCTCCACGTTGCCTTGAATATTTTTCACTAGGCTGTCCACGTGGTGCTTGATGATAGGAAACATCTAAGGTGGCAGCAAAGGGGTGGGAAGCGGAGAGAAGGGGGCACAGGGCAACACAAAGCAGAAAGGGGGTTGATTATATCCTGCCTTGTCCTCCAACCACCGCTGCTTGCAATAATATCAAAAGGCACCCCCAAAACAAAAGAACGCCCTGCATTAAGGAAACCAGACTGAAACTCCCTCCCTGACTACAGACTTGTTGCTTCCTAACTCTCCCAATCTCTTCAAGTTCACCTTAGAAGCAGCCTAGTGTATATCATCCTATATGCATAAAAATGTAGGGTTGTCATCACGCAATCCCCACTGGAGGATTTGTAGTGCCCCATCACAATCCTGGTTTTGCATGAAGGCAGGCCAGGGGAAGGGAGGGCAACAAAAAGAAGGGGAGGTTTTAAAGTGGCAGTTTTAAACAACAGCAGAAGTTGGAATAAAGCAGGGATGGAGGAACAATGGGGAACTGTGAGGGGACGGGGAGCTGTGTGGGATGTGAAGAGCAAGGATAGGAGTTGGCAAAGGGGTGGGGAGTCGGCAGGGCTAGAGCAGCGGCTCCTCGTCCACATGCAATAACCTAAGAATAGTGTGGCTGCTGAATCAGGCCAAAGAGGGCTCATCTGAGTCCAGCATCCTGCTCTCACAGCGGCCAACCAGATGCCCTGGTGCAGGGGTAGGCAACCTTCGGCTCCCAGATGTTTTGGGACTACAACTCCCATGATCCCTAGCTAACAGGACCAGTGGTCAGGGATGAGGAGAGTTGTAGTCCCAAAACATCTGGGAGCCAAAGGTTGCCTATGCCTGCCCTGGTGGGAACCCGCAAGCAAGACCCGAGCGCAACAGCGACACTCCTCACTTGTCATAGCAATGGGCATTCAGAGGCATTTACTGCTTCCAACATTGAAGGGATGACATATCCCAATCCGCATTGTCCTCCACACAGTTTTAGGTGTATCCTAAAGGTCAAAACCAGCACTTTTAATTAGGCTTCTCTGATAAAAGAATAACTGCCGAGATTCTCAAGGGAAATACTTTTTGCACAATAAAGACTAGATCATTTGCTACATTTAGAAAGGGAAAGGAGATGATACTGGCCAGAACTCTTTATTAACATGTTTTTGCTGGCTAAGCCAGTCCAGGGACTTGGACTGGGCATTGTAGGAAATACTATTAGGTCTTCTATGGCATTTATTGCAAGCACAGTCCTAGCTCTTACCTCCTTAAGCTTCCCACTGGTGAAAGTGGGGGAGAGCACAGTGCGAATCCTCTTCCACTGGTCATCTACAGCTAGTGAAACACCTGATTTCAACTTGCCCAGTGGAACATACACCTGTCAGGAGGTTTTAAAAGGGGGGGGGGGAGAGAGAGAAGGAGAGATGATCATGGGTCTGGAAACGAGACTTTATGATGAACAGTTGAGGGAATTGGGTATGTTTAGTGTAGTAAGGAGGAGAGGAGATTTGATAGCTGTCTTCAAATATCTGAAGGCCTATCGCATGGAAGATGGCACCAACTTGTTTTCTGCTGCTCTGGAGTGCAGAAATCAAACCAAGAAAGGAGATTCCGACAACATCAGGAAAAACATTGTGATAGTAAGGGCTCTTCAACATTGGAATGGTCTCCCTCAGGAGGTTGTGGACTCTCCTTCCTTGGAGGTTTATAAGCTAGAGGTTGGATGGCCACCTGTCTTGTATGACCTCGTTGAGATTCCTGCATTGCAGGGGGTTGGACTAGATGACCCGCAGGGTCCCTTTCCAACTCTAGGATCCTATGATCCTATGATTGAACACAGAACCTTCTGCATGCAAGATAGAGGCTCTATCATGGAGCTACATCCCTAGAAACAAAACATAACCACCCCCAAATTTCTTTCTGTGCATTTATTTAGGGGAGGGGGCTCTTCCTAGGTATGCAGAAATGTAGGCATTTGTATATTAAAATAAACATATATTTAAACCCCTCAAATGGCCCCCGACAAGGAACTGTAAGCCAATATAGCAACAAAATGCTCAAGGAGGTAGCGATAACCCTGCAGCCTTTTGTTTCAGGTCCCTCTTACAGTTGCCTCTTAGCTTTGTTTCCTGTGACATGAGGCCCTCCTGAGCCTTAAAGGGCCCCTTCAGAACATGACTGAAAATAGGGACTTACCCGGCGATTGGTGAAGACGGAGTAGCACTCTTTCACCAGGACAACTTTGATTATGTCTGGATCAGTAACACCCAACACAGGCCACCGGCCTTCATAATACCTAGGACAAACACTCCTCTAAGTAAGCTGTGCCATTGCTGGCAAGATGGGAAATTATGGACTTCCCCCAGCAGGACTGCACAGGACCACGTGCTTCCTGGCTGGTTTTAAGGGATGGATGTCCAACACCTGCCATCTTTAGAAACCTAAAACCACAGCCCCAGGATAAGTAGCTTTGCAATCAGTCTATCAATCAATCCTTTTATTTGCATCCTGCCTCTCCAAAGTTGGCACCACCAGTCAGTAAGTGCTTTGCAGTTAGGAACAGGAGTGCTCTGGCACAGCAGTAAATATGGCACTTAAACATTTTCCTTTATTGATTAGAGCTGAGCTATGCCTTCATGTTGGGTAAAACTAAAAGGAAAGAGGGGGGCTGTTCTTGGGATTTGTTTTGGATTTTTTGCTTTCCAATAAAAAATAATAAAAAATTACAAAATACAAACAGAGCATGCTATTTAGAGCTGGAATGTTTAAGGGACCAATTTTCTCTATTAATCCAGGGGTTGCTAATCCTGATCTGCCACAATTAATTCACCACACAGGTGGCAGGAACAAGACAAGCGTACCTTCACCTGGTTTCTAATGAGATTGCATTTAAACAAATAGCTACCGGTACTTTACTCAGACCTCGATGTTTCTGTGTCTGCCAGAGTTTATTCAGGAAAGCATGAAATAGATTATAATTTAATAACCTAAAGTTGCCGCTAGTAGGGAGGACCACCTTTAACTTTTTCCTATTCATTTCAAAACAAACCAAAATAGCAATTCTGTGATAATCAAATGCAACTTCAGTCTGTAGCTCCACCACCTAAAGGTTTCTCTTCCCAAATGTTAACCAATCACTCTACAAGTTGGCTGAAGTTCCCAGCTTAAGTAAAGGGGGGGAAAAGTACTCACCCCCACATTCTTCCATATTTTTCAAAGCATTTTTTGTCAAACTCCGATACTCCCTGTAATGGATGTTTTAATACAGAGTTAAATTCAGCTTAAGCCTGATTCCCCCATGATGCAAGCCGTGATTTGTTTAGCCAAAGTGTGCTTTGTCCCAGCCCAGCAGACTAACCATGCCTGTTTGTCCCCACCCCACCCCAATGCTGGCTACGCTACAGAGGCCTGAGGCAAGAGCAGCTGGAAAACAAAACCAAGATGGGGAGAAATAAGGTCCTTTGCTCATCGGTGAGATGACTTGTAATCTATTTAACAAACCATGGCTTAGCATTACGTTTTCCAGACACAGTGTCTGTAATGGCACAATGTTCTGCAAATAATGCCAATCTTTAAGTAATTGCTCACCTGTGGCGAGACAAAATCATATGCAGGCTATCTGTCATGTGTGATCCAGTTGAGATTCCTGCATTGTGGGGGGTGGACTAGATGACCCGCAGGGTCCCTTCCAACTCTACAATTCCATGATCCTGATCTGCTCCTCTGGTGTGCAAAAGGGGAATGGGGATCACATGGAAAGCCCTAGAAACCAACCATATGCCTCAATGCCCTCGGCTAATGAAACGGTCTTCCTTTGTGAGCTTACTTTGCGATAGGCAGTGGCAGTGCCCAAGAAAGGGATTGGCTGTGGTCCTGGGATGCCCAGTTTCTTGAAGACGCCATAGGGCCAAATGCCATATCTGAAAAGCAACGAAGGGGATCCATTACACTTTGGTAAAAACAAAAGGAAGAGTGGGGTGTTGCTTTGCAGCATCGATGACCGTAGTAACAGGGCAGGTGCATGAGGAAAAGAAGGCTATTCAGACACCAAAGGTGGTGCAAACTTTAGTCCAATTCCTGACAGGTTAATGCAGATGCATGCCCCCCCCCCTTGAGCGTCAGACATGCAAATATATCACTTAGTAACTGCAGCATGAATTGGCAGGGTGTGTGTTTGTGTGTCTGCGCAAGAGTATTCATAGTTCAAAGCCCACAAGCAGAACTCACATTTCCCATTGTTTCCAACAGAGTTGGAGGATACATTTAGAGACCCTGTCATGATTCCAGTCGAGACCTGCTTTCACTAAGCTGGTCCCCTCCAGATAGGGTTGCATTATTTCAAATGGTGAATCCAGAAATAAACACCTTTTTTCCCATAAACTCAAAAAGATAATGAAGTCCCCCCCTGCCCCCCCAAAGTTGTTAGCTAATTTAAAGAAAATTCTCCAAAATCTGCTCTTCTGACATGGATAAAAGGCTGGGTGCCTGCTGCTTTGGCGGAACTCTTTAGAGAGAGATAACCCTGGGGTAAAAGCAATCATTTCACTATCAGTTCTTTGTACCATCTTAATAGTTTTAGCAACTACAGTATAGGGTTTTTTTGTTTTCTCTCGTCGGGGACACCGTGTTCTTATGTGTCCCTCTTCCTGACAGTTGTAACAAACTACCCCCTTAGATTTGTGGCCCACCTTTCAGGGTTGTCGTTTTGAGACCCAACGTTCTCTCTGGGTTTCCAATAGTTACTTTTCTTGAAGGGACTGGGTACCCCTGCTCCCCCTAAGTCTCCTTCGATTCCGTCTACCAAGGTTACTGTGGTTAGCTTTTTATCTTTAAGGAACCAGCATAACTGTGCAGGAACCTGTTTATAAAATTACTCCCTTCCACCCATCTCTCCAGAGATTTATCAATAGGGGGAACTGGGGCAGATTGATACAGAAAAATTCAATCTCATATTTTATGGAACAAACATGAGTCAAATTATTATTATTTTTTAAATGGCTTGATGCATAGCATAACTAATCAATATTATAATAGCAATCAAAAGAACCATTAAAGTTAGAAGATAAAGAGACTATAATGACTTCGGTAAAAAAATGGGTTTTGTCTCATTCTGCCCCACCTACGGGGCACTTTGATACAAAGCGTAAATTGCATGAGAATGGTAATTATTTGCAAAAAATTAATTAAAAAAATAATTTTTATTGTGAGACGTCATAATCAGCCTTACAATTTGTTACTTAAAATCTAAATTATGTATCAAAACTAACTGAGTTTCACACATATCATAGACTTTATGGCAGGTTTTCTTAACAAAACATCCAAACTTATATTAATCTTTCCTCAAACACCTATCCAATTAAAAATTTTTTTTGGAAAAACTTAAAAAGTATAAGAACTTTGATAGTATAAATTCTCTCCTGGTTTTCTTTTAATGTCGTGAAAGGCTTTTCGGCTTTGTTCTGCTGCCAGGCCAAAGCGCACTTTCACTCTCTCTTTAAATGTGAGGTAATCAGAGGTTTCCGCTTCCCTTATATCTGAGTATATTTCATTCAGAATTCCACATCTTTGTGGGCATAAGTACAGCACCCAGTTTTCCTCAGAAATGTTTAAATCTTTACAAGTCCGTTCAGAACTAAATAGGAATGCCTGCACCTCATCATCATTTACGTACTTCGGGAACCTCTTTATATAGTATTCGCTGAGGTAAAATTTCCAGCCCCCAACATTAGTTGTGACAGTTCTGCTCTCAGCTTAATCTCCTCCATTTAAAAAAAAAAAACATATCTTTTTCATGGGCCACCTTGGCCTCCCTGTCTCTTTCTTTTTCCTCATGAGCTACTCTGCTCTCTCTCTCTCTGCCATTTCTCTCTCAGCCTGTTTCTGTGCTAGCTGGATGTCAGCTGCGATTCTGGCCTTTTCTGCTTCAACTTTATGTATTTTTTTCTCTGTTTCAGCTTTATGTCTTTCTTTCTCTGCCTCAGCTTTAGCAAATCCTAACCTTAACTTCATCATTTCTAACTCAGTACTGGGATTCTCCTCAGATGCAGCAGCTCCTTGCACTAGGTAATCCTGAGTCTCTTTCACTTGGCGGTCATTTTCTGACAGGAAATTTCCCTTCTTTTAATGAAATAACTTCAGTACTTTATTAAACTAGTTGTTCTTTATCCCTGGGTATGTTTCTGTGTGGGTTTTAACTTTGTATCACGGTGCTGCCGCCAATTAATATGCGACGGGCTCGGCGCCTCAGTTACCGCTCGTGCCGATGTGCCCACTTCTCAGTTACTTATATTGCCCCCCGCCTCACTGAACAACCTTTTACCCGAATGCTTATAAACAAAACCTAACTATCCCAGAGTATCCTGTGGGGGATCTTTGTGAGGGGGATAATCAATGTGTTCTTTAAATAAACAATAAAGATTCATTTTTAAAGCAAGGTAGTGGAGAAACTTAGGCTACTTCAAAAATAATATGCTAGTTCACTTCAATTCGTTTTCAGAGGTTTCGCCTTTATAGTTTGGATCCTTTCTGAGGTGGCACTTCCTTTCAGGTACCCACCCCTTTAACAAATCCTGCTCCTGAGGTGCTTTCAGTAATAGTCTTAAGGGTTCACACCACACACCCCCTTCCTTCACTGGGTTTGGGGAGTCTCTTCTTTCCCCAGAAGAGTCTCTCCCCTCCAGACCAGTTTGAGACCTAAGGCTGGCATAGGCAAACTCGGCCCTCCAGATGTTTTGAGACTACAATTCCCATCATCCCTAGCTAACAGGACCAGTGGACAGGGATGATGGGAGTTGTAGTCCCAAAACATCTGGAGGGCCGAGTTTGCCAATGCCTGACCTAAGTAGATTGATCTTTTTCAGCTCCTTCTTCTCCTGTCTCACCCTCAGTCTCCCAGCAAGATCCAGTCCTACCACTCCCGCAGAGACACTACGCTCAGTCCTTCACTGTACACTAGGAGTGGATGTTTTCTCCAGAACCAGCTCTCCCTCCTCAACCCTCTTTGTATTTCAACCTGACTCCTATTGTTGGGTCCGCTAACCGAACCTGAGATTTTCTCTGGCACTGATGATCCAATAAGAGCCAGAGACAGGAGATCCAATATTCAGCTCAGGCATAGGCAAACTCGGCCCTCCAGATGTTTTGGGACTACAACTCCCATCATCCCTGGCCACTGGTCCTGTTAGCTTGGGATGATGGGAGTTGTAGTCCCAACACAACTGGAGGGCTGAGTTTGCCTATGCCTGATTCTGCCGAACAAAATGAGCGCAGAACAATCCACACAAGAGAGTGGAAGTGCTGCCCCGCTCAGAGGTTTCTCTTTTCTTCTTAAATCCTTTTCTTCCCCCTCCTTCTTTCCTTCTCCCTCTTTGGGGCCTCCTAGCTTGAGAGACCGTTGGGCAAGCAGGAGACAAAACTCCCCAACACCTCTTCTCAATGTTGTTATTTGACACCTCCCTTCCTGCATTCCACAGAGAGAGCTGATAAGGGGCAACAAACTAGCATCCCTAACAGAAAAACAACTTCTAGAGCAGGGGTCGGCAAACTAAGGCTGCGGGCCGGATCAGGCCCAATAGCCTTCAGGATCTGGCCCACGGACTGTCCGTGGATTGGATTCTGTTCGTTTGGGCTGCGCCATTTCTTTTCCTGCGCCATTCCATTCCCCCCCCCTCTCTACACCAGTGTGGTGTAGTGGTTAAGAGCGGTAGACTCGTAATCTGGTGAACCGGGTTCGCGTCTCCGCTCCTCCACATGCAGCTGCTGGGTGACCTTGGGCTAGTCACACTTCTCTGAAGTCTCTCAGCCCCACTCACCTCACAGAGTGTTTGTTGGGGGGGAGGAAGGGAAAGGAGAATGTGAGCCGCTTTGAGACTCCTTTGGGTAGTGATAAAGCGGGATATCAAATCCAAACTCTTCTTCTTCTTCTTCTTCTTCCTCTTCTTCTTCTTCTTCTTCTTCTTCCTCTTCTTCTTCTTCTTCCCTCTCACACACTGCGGTGGCGCCTCCTCCCTCCCTCCTCCTGGCTTCTCCCCGCCCTGCCTAGAGGAGGAAGGGGGCTGGGCTGAGCTGGCTGAGCGCCATTTTCAGCAGCCCCTCTCCAGAGCCAGCCCTTTTGCGACGCTCATCTTCCCTCCGCCATTGTTGCCGCTGCCCTGGTGCTCCTATGGGCAGTCCAGCGGTCTCCCCACTGGCTGCGCGCGGCGATCTGGCATCCGCTGCTGGCGGGAAGGCCTCTGGAGACCTTCCCACAGTCTGGAGCTTGTCCCGCCACTGGTGCGGTGGCAATTCGGCCTCTGCTGCCGGTGGGAGGGCCCCCATCCCACCCCCAAAGCGTGGAAGAGGTGGCGGCAGCAGGAGGCCCAGGTGAGGACCCCCCCCCCATCCAAACAATGACTGTCATCAGTGCAGGTAAGAAAAAAAATTAATTTTTATTTTTATCATCTACAATACTGTCTGGACTGCCTGGTGCTCTTGCATGGAATGCATCTGTGGGTTACTTGTGGGGCCTGCCTGGTGTGCATAGTGTGCATAGGAATTCGTTCATTTCGCTCCCCAAAAAAATATAGTCTGGCCCCCCACAAGGTCTGGGGGACAGTGGACCGGCCCCCTGCTGAAAAAGTTTGCTGACCCCGTTCTAATGAAAAGACAGGCTGCACCCTTGTGCAAATTAATTGAAATAAAGCATCATGATTGCCACATTGATCAGTCTGTCAAGCACCCACAAAAGAAGATGTTTCGGGGATGCTTCAGTTATTCTGGTGTCGGAAGCCTGCAGCCAATAGAAGGAATGATGCGCTCGCCACAATATATTGAGGTTCTACGAAAGAGAGTTATTCCAGAGCTGGAAAAGAAGTATCCTGATGGCACTGAGGTATTGCAGCAGGACCTAGCCCCCTGTCACACATCGAAAGTGGTGAAGAAATTCATGACAGAGCAGCAAATGCAGGTACTTGATTGGCCAGGGAATGTTCCCAGATGTAAATCCCATTGAGAATTTGTGGGCTATATGCAAAAGTTGCCTCTGTGCTGTAGACTGTACAACTATGGAGAAGCTCATTCAGGCGCTGATTCAAGCGTGGTACAGGTATCTGAAAATCATCAGTGACTGTTCGAAACTAGTAGACTCCATGCCAAACTGTGTTCAAATGCTGCTTAAAAATAGCAGAGGTCATATCCATTACAAGTGTACATATATGTGAGTTTTGTATATGCATATGTGAGTTTTGAACAATAAACTACACATTGTTTCAATTAATTTGCACAAGGGTGTACCACGTGATTGGCTATAAAACTGCTGACACATTCCTTAGCATGAAACTCCTGACAGATTCTTCAGCAGGAAACAGAACAAAGACAGCATTAATTTAGTAAGCACAATTGTACAGAAGCAAATATGGCATTAATTATGAGACCCCCACACTAGCCTATCTCCCTACCTAACTCCCAACCTCTCCAACCACCCTATCTCCAAAGCCTCTCCTTTTAAACTCTCCCTCCTGGAACCACAGTCAATCAGAGGCTGCCATTCTTTAACCATTTGCTGGCAGGGGGGGAAAGTAAAAAGAAACACTTGTGGAACCAAATTTTCCATCACAGATGCCCCAAGGGATTGAACGATAATGCCAGAATTTACTTACAGCATCAGTAGGCCTATGAAGAGGGCGAGAAGAACCCAAGTCTCCATGGAGAATGGCAGAAGGTCCATCGTTGCTTCCTCCGACTTCTGCCGTTGAGAAGGTTGGCACTTTGAGACAGAGGTAAGGCAAGGAAGTGCTTCAGGGTAGCGCGCAGAGCTCCTGATCTTCGGATACCGAAGTAGTGCAGTGGCTAAAGGAGGCTTGGGCCGCACATTTATTTTCTCTGAGAGAGGTGGAGCAAAAGGAGATAAGTTGACCTACAGAAGGTTGGGTAATCAAAATTTAATCTCCAGGGTTGAAAAGAGTTGAAAACTCTAAACCACTGGGTGGTTTGCTTCTTTCCTGATCGGGTTGCGGGTGGAGGCGAGGGGCTCCCTGCTCTTCTCCTGCACGCACGGAGTGAGCGAGGGAGCTGTGTGCGCGCAGCGGTTCTGGGGCTCCAAGGGGGCGTTGGGGGGGTGTCCCAGTTTCCCTGCGCTCAACCTCCTCCCTCTCTCTTATAACACATGCATGCATACCGAAACGAAACATATTCAGGGTTGCGCCAGACGTGGAAGAAGTTTCAGAGCGAGAAGCCAAAGTATGACCATAAGTATTCCCACAATTTTTATTTTATTTTCTATTGCGAGCATATGAGGAACAAGATTTACCACCAGAGCAGGTAAGTCTGTGTGTTCCAGTAGTGGCTGGCACCTGTTGGGACTGACAGGGTGGAAGGGAGGAAGCCTAGCAGTAGGTGGCACCAGAGCAAATGACAGGCAGAGCCAACTACCGGTAGTTCTAGTTTTGCCCCCCCCCCCAGCTTTGCCCACCTCCCTGCTCTGGTCCCACTGCATTCCCGAGCCTGTGTAGATCAGAGTGCAAAGCAAAGGATAGGGGGCCAGAGGCATAGCAAGGTCAGGTGGTACCCGGTGTGGAAAAGTTTTTGTCACCCCCCTTCAAAACAAAAAAGTACTACTTCCAACCTCCACTGTCAGTGGCGGTTTAACTCATTATTATCTATCTGCTGCAGATACTGATCCCTATTTTCAATTTTCCCTCCACCCTCTCAGTTTTGCAAAACGTTTATCAATTTTTACAATTCCTGGCCGGTGTTTTATCAAGCACTTTTCTTTTCTCTGATTTTATATCATGCACTTGTGCACGCACATACAACTTGCATAACAGCATAGAAAAGGGTCACATGAGCAGATTTTACATGTCTTGTAGTCCACTTTTATGCATGTCAACTTGAAAATAAATTTCACTTAGATAATGTGGCTTATTTATTTATTGAATTTATATACCGCCCTCTAGCCTGATGTCTCAGGGTGGTTCACAGAACAAAAACAGTTCTTGGCTTAGTCCCAAGTGTGCATAGGATGCCAACTTTAAAATAAATTTTGAAAAAGTACCAGCAGAACACACCATGGGGTGGGGGGTGGGAGGTGAAAAACTAGATGGATTATCTGAGGAGGAGGTAGACCTTTCATGGGGTATAATGCTTACATGTGTTATAGGGTACCTAAGAGCCCATATAGAATCCTTTTGTAGGTTCTCTATCAGTAGGAGAAAATAACAGAGGCCAACCAGAGAACATTGAGAAGCAAAGCCGTTAGTAAGCCTGATCTTTATTAAAGCTGTTGCAACAGGGTGCTCCCCCCCCACACACACACAGGAGGGGAGGGGAGGGACCCAGGACAAAGGTATGAAAGGCCTTATATAGACTTTTTAAATTGCCCACCCTGTAGCTCAAGACCAACCCCCATCATACATACATCCAAGACCACCCCCGTAATACATCAGAGAAGGGGCGAAAATCTGGGTGTATTGTTTCTTCCTGTCTGCCAGTTTACTTATTGGATTACCTGGGCATCCTGGCCACTCTTTTGTTATGATAACTACTCAACTCCTGAATCCAAGTCACAGGTCACAGGCTCACCCTATTCATATCTTAAATGTGCCCTTGAAACAGAATTTGTGAGTTACAGGTAGATAGCCGTGTTGGTCTGTCATAGTCAAAACAAAATAAAAAAATTCCTTCCAGTAGCACCTTAGAGCAGTGTTTTCCAACCTCCTCGGGGCAACGGCACACCTGCCCCACGAAAAAAATCTCGCGGCACACCACCACCACATGCACCCCGACCCGGGGGGCGGGGTGTCTGCGCGCCCTGGCGGGAGGGAGGGGAAGGACCCAGGCGGGCGAAAATGGAGCGGGAGATCGGCGGGCCAGGCGCCCCCCCCCTCCAACGCCCAGCCCCCCGGCAGCACCTCCACCCGGCCCCGAGCGAGCCCGGTGGCACCGGCACCTCCCGCCCGTCCCCGACCGCGACCGGGGCGGCAGAGGCAGTGGGCAAAGCGCCCGGCAGTCCCGCGAAGGCGGCGGTCGGCGCGGGAAGCCCGGACCGACCCGGAAGCACAGCAGCCGGTGTCTTCCCGCGGCACAGGAGCCGGTGGCTTGCGGCACACTCCTGTGCCGCGGCACACCGGTTGGGAAACGCTGCCTTAGAGACCAACTAAGTTTGTTCTTGGTATGAGCTTTCATATCTGAAGAAGTGTGCATGCACAAGAAAGCTCATACCAAGAACAAACTTAGTTGATCTCTAAGGTGCTACTGGAAGGAATTTTTTTTATTTTGTTTAGAATTTGTGAGCAAAGAGACAATGGGGAGGCTCCCCATTTCCTTTGACCTTGCAGGGAAACATTTGAGGTCAATTTGGAAGAGAGAAAATGGTTTCAGGACTTTTCTGTGGGTTTCAGACATGTGGTTTACATATTTGTATGTGTTTGCTTGGTACATTAATGAACATCTATTATATATATATATATAAGACCTTAAAATCCTTATAACACATGCATGCATACTGAAACAAAACACATTCAGGGTTGCGCCAGACATGGAAAAAGATTCAGAGCGAGAAGCCAAAGTATGACCATAAGTATTCCTGAAATTTTTATTTTATTTTTTATTCCAAGCACATGAGGAACAAGATTTACCACCAGAGCAGGTAAGTCTGTGTGTTCCAGTAGTGGCTGGCACCTGTTGGGACTGACAGGGTGGAAGGGAGGAAGCCTAGCAGTAGGTGGCACCAGAGCAAATGACAGGCAGAGCCAACTAACCACTGCCTTCGGGTAGAAGCTATAGAACAATTAGATCAAGAACAATAGATTGAAGAACAGTTTCTACCCAAGAGCTATAACCATCTTAAACGCTGTAACCAGATAATATGACCTTGGAGAGCTGTGATGGGTGTATGTGTGGCTTTCCTTGGTGTGTGTGTGTTTTGTGCTGCTTTTTGTTTTGTTTTTTCTTTCTTTCTGTTTTTACGGGGGGCATGCAATTTCGTTGCACTTGTATAGCGTTGTGCTTGTACTTGTACAATGACAATAAATTATCTTATCTTATCTTATCTTATCTTATCTAACTAGTTCTAGTTTTGCCTCCATCCTCCTCTCTGCTGAGTTTTACAAGAGACTAACGAGAGGAAGCGGACACAACCAAGGCCACCCCCTGCACTGGGTATTAGTAAGAAGGCAGGCAAGTGGGTGCTGGCTGATGTTGGTTGAGCACTGCTCCATTCACCCTGATACACCAACTTCCATTGCCAGTGTGTACTTGGTCTCCAGCAAGCAGAAGACCAGTTGAATGTTCCTCTTCCGCTCCCTCCCCCTCCCCCTCCCCACCACTCCGTTTTGCCTGAATGGCAGCAGAGATCAATCCGCTGGCAAGAGATGCCCATGTGTTCTATGGCACAAAGCTACTTCCTTTGCTACTCTAACAACTCATACTTACCGGTAGAAGCTGGCCTGGCTATTCCAGCAACTGAATCCTTCATTAGATCTTAAGTCTTGCTGGATCCAGGAATTACAACAATATTGCTTCTGCTATCAACCTGCATGTGTTGCTTCTGACCATATTCAGGAACCCCTGCTTTCCAGGGCTCAGTTTAAGCAAGAAAAGCCAAATGAAACAAAAAAAGCAAGGGGAACCTGGAAAATCCTGCCCCCTCCCCTTCATTGGCTAATGCAATGGGGAAGCATGGTCTTCACTTCTTCCACGGAACAATCATGCCACTATTTTTGCTTTAATTGCCCCTCTAGCTCCGCTCACCTCCCTGCTCTGGTCCTACTGCATTCCTGTACCTGTGTGGGTCAGAGTGCAAAGCAAGGGATATGGGGCTCCATTGATTTTCTGGCAATCCAGAAATGCTCACCCACCCTCCCTCCCTCTCTCCTTCTCTCTCTGCCTCTGTCTCTCATCCTCTCCCTCCAAACCACATCTTAAAATCCCCTCAAATTTGTTTCAATCCTCAGGGTCACCTCAGCCTCTACCCATTCCTCAGCAGCAGCCAGGAGACAGGCAGGGGACCCTGATGGCTTGCTTGCCCCAATTGATCTCTGGGAGTTGTAGCTAAAGTGTAGGTGGGTTCAGGCATGACCCAAGACCATAACAGTAGCACACGTTTATTTAATTGTATTTTAAGGTTAGTTCTTCATTAAAGCTCAGGAGTCACCTGTTAACCTGTGTTAATTCATGAGTAGGTAATTTCACTCCCGTGGAAGGCCCAGTTTTAGGTTTTTGTAGTGAGTACCGTTTATGCATTCACTTACGTTGAGGAAAGAAAATGTGCCACAGGTTTAGATTTCATCTTTGAAGGTGTCATACTTTGGCTTCTCGCTCTGAATCTTCTTCCACGTCTGGCGCAACCCTAAATATGTTTTGTTTCGGTATGCATACATGTAAGCATTATACCCCATGAAAGGCCTACCTCCTTCTCAGATAATCCTGACCTGGGGGCAGAAGCAGCAGGTTATGGTGCATGAGGGCATCACCCGACAATGTACCCTGCCCCCTGGAATGCCCTGCCCACCCACCTCCGGCACATGCGCATGCATCCCGACATGCACTTGTCCTTGGCAACGATAGGAGATGCTAGGCCCCTGCTCCTGGCCCTGCTCTTGCCTCTGATTCTTGTGATCATAATTTTTATTAGTTTCCAATTACAACCCAATAAAAGCCTCATTATAACAATGCCAAATTATAATAGAATTACTAATACCAATCATTCAGATACCAAATAACACAATTTAGGTGTCCCATCCCGTCCCATCCCCCATGTGCTAGAATTGATGGTTTGATTATTTATTTCTGTGTTCCAAAATCTTACTAATTTCAGTTACACTCTGGTCAGAATAACAGTCCCTTATACAACAACTGCAATATTAATAACTTCTATTCGTGTTGACACGTTAAATAATTTATAATACTACAAGTGAGGCACTCAAACGATATCCTTGTTCTTCCTGTGTGTGGCAATTATTCTGTCCGTGGTGTTTCTTCCTGTCCTTGTAAAATATTATGTCTATCTTTTCCCAGTTGTTGCTGTTCTCCATCATGCCTTGGGCGGAGCTGATATCCCATCGTGCTGCTTCTGATTCTTGATGGCTCTCTGCCACAACCTCTTCCTGCTTGCTTAACCCTGTCACCTCTCCCACTTCCGACACCTCCTCCTCCTCCCTGTCTACTCCCCCTTCTTCCTCTGACTACATGTTGTCATCCACCACTGATCCCCTGGCTCTGAGCCTTCCTCCTTTGGGGGTTCCCCAGCCAGCCCATGACGCCAGCAAATAGTGTGGTGCAATCTGTCTAAAAACTGAAAAATATGCAAATTCAAGGACAAGCTCATGTTACAATAATGTCTCACCAGAATGTGCTTGTCTTTGCATTTGTCTGTTAAAAGAAAAAGATGAAGCAATTTCCTTAGATGTCTCCATGTTGCATCAGACTGGGCTTATCCATCTGACCTCACAACTCTTGCATCAACTATTAGGACTGTATTGCAGTAAGTTTCATGATCACACTTATTGCAACATGTATTTTAAAAAGAAAGTTCCTTCAAATCTCTATACAAAAGGATAAGAGAAAACTATTTATTTATTTGAAGGATATTTTTTTTATGCCTGCAATTCAGCCCAAAAAAATGAGGAGGGGGAGAGCATCCAGGGCAGCTTAGAAGGATTGGTAATAACAGCCCCTGTGTTCTAGCTTGAACGACAAATAATTTTGGCATCTGTGTTCTATGGGGTATTAGGAAGAGTAGTGGACCTGTAAAGGCAGGATGTTTGTGTAAGTAAATATAGGTAAGGGAAAGGACTCCTAGACGGTTAAGTCCAGTCAAAAGTGACTATGGATTGTGGCGCTCACCTCCAATTTCAGGCCGAGGGAGCCGGTGTTTGTCCACAGACAGCTTTCTGAGTCATGTGGCCAGCATGACTAAACCACTTCTGGCGCAATGGGACACCGTGATGGAAGCTAGAGCGCATGGAAATGCCATTTACATTCCCACCATATTTATGTACTTGCACTGTGTACTTGCACTGTGTGCCATCTATTCTAGCCATTGGCCATGCTGGATGGAGCTGGGGACAGTCTGAAACACCTAGAAGACTGGTCTGTCTAGTCCAGCATTTTCTCTCCTGCAATGAGCAGCCAGCTGGTTCTGGGATGCTTACCCAAGCAGGTGAGGAAGGCTACATTCCTACCCAGTCCAAGAATATGGCATTTGGTATACTGGTCATAAACCTAAAAACATAAGAAAAGCCCTTTGGACCAAGCCAGTGGCCCATCTAGTCCAGCATCCTGTTCTCACTGTGACCAACCAAATGCCTGTGGGGAAAACTCTGGAAGATGGCCGCCATGAGGTTGGTGCAGGGCTAGAGCTCTAAATACCTAAATATAGATGGACATTTACCCTCTCTAGATTCAACGTACTGCTGTCTGCCTTGTTGCAGGGCAGATACGTGGGTAAACCGTACGCAGAACAAGTCTGCCCCTATGACTTGATAGAGGTGGAAACCGTCTCTCATGTCCTGCTACGATGCCGTTTTTACAGGGATATACGCTTTTTATCACCCCTGTTATACAGAAAATTCCAAGTGGGCCTGAACTTCAGTGTTTAAAATCTCTCACAGAGGACAAGGATCCAGAGATTATGTTAAAGGTGGCCAAATTTTGCATGGTTGCCATAAAACTTAGGGAACAAGCTGTGCTATTATAAAGACTAAGGCCTTAGAAGCAAATTATAGATAATATTGTAGACTTAAACCATATTTTAACTGCTGCCATAACTGTATTGTTTATCATTATATTGTTTGTTAACTTAAACTTAATTTTATTGTGTTTGTGATTTGTTTAGTACAGTATGTGAGTCTGGTCTGGGACTGTAATAAATTCAATTCAACCCACAAGCAGGATCCGAGATCAAGAGCAACTCTCCCCTCCTGTGATTTCTAGCAACTGGTCTTCAGAAGCATTGCTGACTTGAGCTGTGGAGGCAGAGCAAAGCCATCATGGCTAGTAACCATTGATAGGCTTTTCCTCCATGAATTTGTCTGATCTTTTTTCTAAAGCCATCTAGTTTAGTGGTCATCAGTCTCCTGGGGAAGTGAGTCCTGTAGTTTAACTCTGTGTCATGTGAATAAGTCCTTCCTTTTATCTGTCCTGAATCTTCCGATATCCAGCCTCAATCTGGGATAGCTCAGTTTGTAGAGCATGAGACTCTTCATCTCAGGGTTGTGAGTTTGAACCCCACGTTGGGCAAAAGATTCCTGCATTGCAGGGGGTTGGACTAGATGTCCCTTGGGGTCCCTTCCAACTCTACAGTTCAATGATTCATTGGATGTCCGTGAGTTACAGTATGAGAGAGGGAGAAAACATTTTCTCTTTCCACTTTCTCCATGCTACAGAGGCTCCATTCAGCCATCCTGGTTAAGAGCTATCGAAAGACAAAGCCCACACATGCTATAATAATAATATAATAATAATTTTTATACCCCGCCCATCTGGCTGGGTTTCCCCAGCCACTCTGGGCAGCTTCCAACAAAATATTAAAAATACATTAAAACATCAGTCATTAAAAACTTCTCTAAACAGAGCTGGCACATGCTGCCTTTCAAAACAGCCATTCTGCTTTCCTCTGACACGAATCCAGCTGAACTTTGTGCAGCTTGGATCGAGTCTCTGTTGCCTGGATACTTTCCAAAACTGAAATAAAAGAAGGTGGAATGAAGGTGAGAATTCTGGAGAGGGGCAAAAGCAAGAAATGTTGGGAATATGCGGCAGGCACCTCTCTTGGGCACTGCCACGGCATTGTGGATATCATTTTCAAATTGGATGTTATGCTGCCAAACCATTATTGATCTAATTTTCTCTGCAGAATACTTATTAATGTTATCTTGTTGCCCCTTGATGCATATGGCCTCGTGCGGCTGGAATGGCAGGCTGTAATTGTCCCTTGGCAGGGAATTATTCATATTTCCCTATCTTGAAAAGAATGAGCAGGCATATGTAGTTACACTAATGACTTCGTTTCTGAAGACTTCATGTACTGGGTATGTGGCGCTCTCGACGTATTATGGCTAGATTAACAATCATTCATTTTAAATACCCCATTTAGAAGTGCATGTTTTGCTTACTGAATGCCAAGATCTCTCTCTCTCTCTCTCAATTCTTTTAAGGCTGATAAAAAAAAAATCCATGCATGCTTCTACCCCCACCCCCACCCCCACCCCTACCACTGCTGCAAATGTTTTGCAGTTAGTGGGTTTTCTTTTCTTTTGCTGTCTCTAGAGCAGGTGTGTAGTCTCAGCATGAATGGAGTAAGTCAATGGTTCCCAAAGTGGGGGGTGGCGTGGGATGACCTAGTGGGGGAGCTAAGAGCCAAGGACACAGAAATGGGACACTGGAAGCGGACCACTCCAAACGCATTGATCCTTCCTTCCTTCCTTCCTTCCTTCCTTCCTTCCTTCCTTCCTTCCTTCCTTCCTTCCTACAAACTTTTTAAAAAACCAGTTGCAAGAATAAAGCATTGTCTTCCAGAACAAATGCATGTGCAGATGTTTAGTCTTGTGTGCAGTCATCCACATGGCATCAAAACAGATCTGGAAAATCTTTTGCATGACAGATGAAGCTCACATCCACAGGGTATACTTCAGAGTAAAGCACACAGATAATTTGTCCATCGTGGCTGAGACGGAAGGGAGATTACTGTGCCATTGTTAATAAACGATATAAATTGATACTCTACAGAGTCAAGGCCATCTTTACTATTCCTCTTATCACACCCCCCCCCCCCCCGATGGTGAGTTAAGTGCTTTGTAAGAGCTATATTCCACATATAATGGGTGGGGGCTTCTTTCCAATCAGAAGCAACTGTTTGCCTTGCTTCTGTCATAAGAAAGACGACCAACTCTTTATGCTTAACGGTTGGCCTGGCAATGGTTCTGCACAGGCATTTTGACCCTTCCAACTCAAAGGGGAATGGTCTCTGGCTGCTGGCATGGTGCAATCGACCCACAGCCAGAAGAACACAATTTGGGAGGTGAAGGAGCTTCCCCATGTCATGTGGGTCTGTGGGTGTTTTTTAAAAAAATAAGCAAATCTCCATTATTGTTTTTCTTTGTTGAGATAAGGAAAAACATGCAGGCAATATTCTCCCCAAGTGCTCAGCAAGTAATAAGTGAGTGCAAGAGGCACTAGCATAATTGAAAAGCACAAGGCATGCAATTTTTCAGTATCATAAAATTACATTTTATTATTGTTTAATACAATTAAAGCACTTTAAGTGTTATTAGATTACCAGTATTAGGTTCTTGCTGTTCTTCAGTGTTTTGTGTGTGTGTGTGTGTGTGTGTGTGTGTGTGTGTGTGTGTGTGTGTGTGTGTGTGTGTGTCAGCAAGCACAACCACGCACGCACGCACGCACACACAAACTTAAAATCATAGAATTGTAGAGTTGGAGGGGGGAGCATGAGGGTCGTCTAGTCCAACCCTCTGCAATACAGGAATCTTTCACCCAACTTGGGACTCGAACCCACAACCCTGGGATTAAGAATCTCATATTCTACTAACTGAGCTCCCTCAGGCCCCTAGGCCATTTTTTGGCATGGCTTGGGGCTCCCTTTCTTATGCTACAATAAATAATCTGATGGAGAGTATTTGTCTTGGGGTGCCTGTAATGGAATTCAGCCTCAGTCTCATATGTAAGTGATGTTAGTCATGAAATAAGAACAGCAACAGGGTGAGTTTCACAAATTGTATTCTGCAGCCCCACTTCTCTCTGGCAATGCACACATTCAGAACCCAATCACTCACAAATTCTCTCTCTCTCTCTCTCTCTCTCTCTCTCTCTCTCTGTGTGTGTGTGTGTGTGTGTGTGTGTGTGTGTGTGTGTGCGTGCATGACTAGTGATATGAAATATAGCTGTGCATGATGGATGGAAGGATAGTTTGAGAGGGTGGGGGGCTGTTGCCTTGTCTGAGCAGTTAACTCTTTGTAAAGGTAAAGGTAAAGGGACCCCTGACTGTTAGGTCCAGTTGCAGACGACTCTGGGGTTGCGGCGCTCATCTCGCTTTACTGGCCAAGGGAGCTGGCGTACAGCTTCTGGCTCATGTGGCCAGCATGACTAAGCAGCTTCTGGTGAACCAGAGCAGCGCACGGAAATGCCATTTACCTTCTTGCTGGAGCGGTACCTATTTATCTACTTGTACTGCATGCTTTCGAACTGCTAGGTTGGCAGGAGCAGGGACTGAGCAACGGGAGCTCACCCCATCACGGGGATTCGAACCGCCGACCTTCTGATTGGCAAGCCCTGGGCTCTGTGGTTTAACCCACAGTGCCACCCGCGTCCCTTTGTAGGAGGGCTCTAAGAGGGGCTATGATGTGAGACGGTTTTGATGCTCAAGGGTTTTCGTTTCCATGCTTTAGAGAAGAAAAAAGCACACTGCAAAGGACCCCAACAACAAACACCTCTACGTTGTGAGGCTACCTTATCAATATGTGACTCTTACTTCCAAAATGTCCCTTTGTGCAATGGTTTTTGATTATGTCCTCTTCAAATATCTTCAGGGTTGTCACATGGAAGATGGAGCAAGTGTGTTTTCTCCTGCTCTGGAGGGTAGGACTCGAACCAACAGCTTCAATTTACAAGAAAGGAGATTCCGACTAAACGAAGAACTTTCTGAGAGTAAGAGCTGGAATGGTCTCCTTCGGAAGGTGGCGAACTCTCCTTCCTTGGAGGTTTTTAAGCAGAGGTTGGATGGCCATCTGTATTGGATGCTTTAGTTGAGATTCCTGCATTGCAAGGGGATGGACTAGAGGACCCTTGGGGTCCCTTCCAACTCTAGGATTCAACTTCAACTTCAACACCTTTATTGGCATATATAGAGCAACAACATCTTTATGTTACATACAGTAAAAAGAAAAAAATAATAATTAGACCAAGATCTCCCAGATTGGACTTCGAAGATTCTGGACAGAAACTGTACCAGAGCTCTGGTGGATGGTGGAGAAACGTCTCTCAGAAGAAACTGCATCTTGCGATGATTATTAGATAGAGCCTCAAACCATGGAATTCCATGATTCTAGGATCATGGAAAGCTGCAATCTAGGATTCCATGATTCTATGTTTGCAAAAGCATCCTGAACAGTCTGCCCGTTTTATGACACCTGCAATAAATGCTCCACACAGCTGGCATTGTTTCTTTACTCTTTATTTTTGTTGGTACATTGTTATTTCTGAAAACACACACACACACAAACACACAAACATTATGTACTTTTGAGGAGGAAGGGGATTAAAATAATCACTCAAAATAACAGCAGACCCTGATCCCTAGGATTATTTTTGCTACTTGTTGCTGCCTCCCCCCCCCACCAGCTGCTTCTTCAGCACCACATTTTTTTGTTCTTATTTAGGACTTCTTTCTTCATAAAGCAATCCCAGGAAGTCAAGGACCCACGTAACATATTTGGTTTCCCTGCATCCTGACATTACTGAAGCAAACACAGCTGATTAAGAGTGAATGAACTTGCTCCCTGGACCAGTCACACCGGCAATCACAGCCACACTTTCTGAACTGGCCACATGGGTGATCATAGCCAGCTAGACATGTGAGGGCCAGCAGAACTTATTCAGGAAACTGCTGCTTTCAGAGGTGAAAACCTTTGTCACTTTTTTGTCACTTCTAAGTTGCTAGGCTTCCATCAATGCAACCTCAGCCATGTGCTCATGGATGCACAGTAGAAAATTGTGAAGAATGAAAATTTGAGATGTCCAAGTCATCACATGGCAAGGGATGGAAGAGTTTGTGCAAATAAAGGCCAAAACACATTTCACCAGGAGAATGGTCCAAAGGATCAACACGCTAGCCACAGATCTCTCAGCATTGCCGAAGTGATGGGATTCTGCTGGAAAAACTCCACTACTGTGCAGAGCTGGCTCTGGAGACGGCTTGCAAGATGATGGGGTATTTGGGTTTTGTCAGTCCTACTGAGGTCAATTCCATTGGGATCTGGAACATGAAAGGGAGAAACTGGAAACTGGTCAGAAAACAAGGGTTTTGAAAAAGGAGATGCAACAGAGATCTTAAAGAGGCATGGACTCAGAAATATGCAAACTCTTCAGCTTTCTTCCATTGCATGTTTACGGCCCATCACAAGTGTGCAATAGTCTAGAAGGAATAATGTGGTTTTCCCCATAGTCAGAGGACTTGCAGCCATAACTTCTCAATCCTAACAATCCCAGCCTGTGTGAAATGAACACTGTGCATTTGCAAGCCGATTCAGACACCATTGGCACTAAGAGGGCTGCTGCCCACAACCAATTTATAGGCATGTTTGTGTAGTTGAGCAGTACACGGGGCAGCATATGATCAGAAAATGGCAGCCTATGGTCCTCTCCGTTTTGTGCACAGCCCTTGACTTTTTTTTTTTTTTAAAGGCAACTCTGCAAATGATCGGGATAGGTTTTGATGTCTGGCAAGAGTAATCTGTCCCTTCCTGGCAAAGAGAGCAGGGGAGAAAGAGAGAAAAAGTGGCAACCTGACCCACTTTGGGTTGTGGCTTTGCCCACCACTGGCTTCAGCTCCACCCACACTTGACATGTGTTCCCCTCCCCCCAAAATAGGAACATCTGAAGCCGCCTTTCCCTGAGGTGCATCTGTCTCTGCATCAGATGTGCAATTGAAAATAACCTTCCACTTTTCCCTCGTTGGGGTGCACCAAAAGGATGAAAGGGAGGCATAGATAACAAATGCTGCTATGCCCACATACGTCCATACTTCCCATGTCCAGGAAGCACAAGTCTGCACGGTTTTCCGCTTAACCCATAGCATGGGTCCAAGTGGTTTTGCCTTTGCCCCACTGCTTCCCCCTGGAAAGCCCACTCTTCAGCAGTAAATCAGCACAAGCAGCAGCCCACAGAAAATCTGATTGCCTTTGTGCTAAATACTGGGTTTCCCTGAGGGAAAGCCATGGAGCAAAGGGAGGCATGGATAAGCCCTCAGTCGGGGAGGAGCACTAAGGGGTTAAGAAGAAATGGCAGCATCTTCTGGAACACTCAGTACCACCTTTGTTGCAGATGAGGCATAACCTGTTGACACTTCCGTAGTCTCTGCTATGGTGGAAAAGCTGCATATGATTCAGGTTGGCTATTTCCCTTGTAGACAGCAGCACAGATCAGTCCCAGGTCTCAGAGCAGGCCCAAGACTTTTTGCTGCCTGAGGCAAAATCCACCCTACACTTGTCACCCCCACCCCCATCCACAAATGAAGCCGCCTGGCCTGGCAGCGGACTCTGACTTCAGAACCGGCATGCGGACAACAGCCCCTCCACTGCACCCAAGCTCAGCAGCAGGGTGGCCAGGTGCACAACCCTCTCAGTCCTTTCCCGGCCTCCCAGCAGCTGCTGCCCTCTGCCTGATGGTAGGGTCGGTGCCTCACCTTTGTCTCCTTGCAGGGCTTGAAGGTGAAGTTCTGCATCATGCTAGCAACAGCAGCCTTCAGGGTAAGGAGAGCAAACCTCATCCCAATGCAGTTTCTGGGACCAGCTCCGAATGGCAGGTAAACGTAAGGGTTGATGCTCTCCTTATTCTCTTTGCTGAATCTGTTAGCAGACAGAAGGGAGGAGAAACCGTCATTTGCAACCGTCTGAGCAGTGAAGGGGGTTAAGAAAACACACCCTGCATTGTCCTGGTGGCTCACATGTTCCCCATCCTTGATAAAGGAGAAGTAGTTCACCCAATGTGAGGTTATATCAGTTGCTGTAAACCACAGGAGGGGAGATTTGCTCTTGTGCTCAATTCCTGCTTGTGGGTTTCCCATTGGGGCATCTGGGAGAACAGTATGCTGGACTAGATGGGAAACTGGCCTGATCCAGCAGGTGCTCTTATCATGTTCTTATGTAACTCAATACTCTCCACAACCACAAACAAGAACCCTTATGCTCTCCCCAAACTTGCACAACCTCTTATGGTTAATGGTTCTATTTATACCCATCACTTCTACCAAGAAGCTCAGGGCAAAGCTCCTGGCTCTCTTCCCTTTCCACCTTTATCCTCACAACTACCCTGTAAGATAGGACAGCCTGGAAGACCATGGTTGGTCCAAGATCACCCAGCGAGCTTCATGACCAAGTGGGGATTTCCCTCTGGGTCTTCCCAACCCAGATGACTAGAAGCAAACAGAGGCAGGAAGAGGTGGTTGTTGCATTCAGTACCTTTCCGGTCTAAATTCTTTGGGTTCCGACCAGTATTCTGGGTCGTAGTGCAAGACGGTTGGTGGAATCATAACCGTCATCCCTTTCGGAATGGTGATTCCATTCAACTCCACGTCTTTCTTGCACACTCTTTCGATTCGCCCGCCAATCGGGTACATCCGGAGGATTTCGTTGGTTGCCATGTCAAGGTATTCCATTTGCATGACGGTATCATAGGTGATGGGAGCCTTTTGGAGGGAGGGAGAAAGAGAGGGGTGGGAGAGTTATAGTTAAAAAGTTGGTCACTGTCTACACCGGGTCCAACACAGAAACTCAGATAGAAGCAGTAAAGTTTTATTCAAAGAAACAGAATACAAACAGAGAAACCTACGGGCAAAGCAGTTGCCAGAACTGACAATCTGTTCCTCCCACTTCCTCCCTTGTCTCCTCCTCAGCTGGGTGTTTTCCCTTAAACTCCATCTGGGAGGGGGGTTCTGTGCTCTTTGTTCTGCTACATGCAGGGCCCTCTAGGCCTTTGGAGACAAGGGAGGAAGGGAGCTGAATACAGTAGGACCGTCAGGCTCCTGCAAATTTGCTGTAGCCTCTGTCCCCACCTCCTCCTCAGCTGCCTGTCCTGTGTCCACAGTGCTTTCTGCCTCTTCTCTCTCACTCAAGCCGGTTGCTTCTTCAGCATCCAACTATTCTGCCCCCCTTTCATCCTCTGACCTGTCTTCCGTGTCCCACTCCCCTGGCTCTGAGCCTCCTCTCTTGAGGCTTCTCTATGGGGTTCTCCAGCTGGAGCCCCCCCCCATTGTCCAGCCAGGTAAGAACCTTCACTGTTCTCTTTTCAGAGCCTGCTTAAGAGAAGCTGTCCCAGATATGTAGTAGGTAGAATGCTAACATTTCTTTTATTTTTTTTCCATTTATAGCCATTTCATTGGGTACATCATTCTTTCTTTTGTCTTTGAGTCAATTTTATGAAATGAATGAATGAATATGGGTACATTGTTTTTCCATTTGTTTCTGAGCCAAGAAACCCATTGCAAAATATGGAGTCATAGCACAGAGGCCCTCTATTATACAATGCCACTTTATATCTGCTTTTTTAATAGTAAAAGAGGCCACAGGCAGGTGCTACTTAATGGATGTGGTTAATAGAAGGGGTTCCTCCACTGCAGGCCCTGAGCGCTGCTAAATACCTTATTAGGCAGGACAGCGTCAATCTCAGCTTGCAGTTTCCGCTGGACGTCTGGGTGGATCGCTAATTCGTATGCCATGTAGCCGAGGATATTGCTGGTGGCCTCGTAGCCTGCAAATATGAATATAACGGCTTGTGCCAACATCTCTTCCTCGGTCAATGCTGTACAGAGAAAGGAAAGAGAAAGGTGAAAGTTTGGATAGAAGCGCAAGCAGGGGCAGATATACTAGGAAACAGACCCTGCAAGTGCCCCTATTTTCCAGGGACAGTTCTGGATTTACAGAAGCCATCCCGGTTTCTGATTTGATCCCGGAATGTCCCGCTTTTCCTTAGGACGTCTCTATTTTCATCGGAGTAATGTTGGAGGGTATGTGAAACTAATGAAGCATATTATTTTGATCCCGCCAATAACCTGAAAACTATAATGCATAGGAAATATTTATTCACACCAGTGACTTTGACAGGTGAGATAACCGTATAGCAATTTTAATCCAGATCTGAGATGTAGTAGGCTTTTTGGGGTTTTTAAGTGCTGATCTGTTGTGGAACAAGATGAGAACAGTGGTTACCTAGACTTCAGTCCTGGTTGACAGTTCAAGCTTTAGGGCCACCCAAAACGTAGGTCCGCCACTGAGAACAGGATGACTTAAAAAGGGATGGGCTCACCTACTTTTATGTCTATCCCTAGACAAGGCTGGAGGGTGAATTCACATATTGAATTCCTAGTACTCTTAATTAATGCTCATAGAAAACATCAAAGGAAGCATGGGTTCCTGCCAAGGTTGCAGAAGCTGCTTTTTCATAATATATATTCCAACCCCAGTTATTGAGCTCAGGGCGGGGGCATATCTGTGTGCAGAAGAATGTGATCAGCCCAGAAGCTCTGGGATGGAATGGAAGTTGTTGTTGTTATTGTTATTCTGAAATAAAATTTATGGCGGCGAATGCAAAAGCTACACAGAGCCTGAGACTCAAATTCGTTTCTCCCTCACAGGACGGGTGTGGCTGCAAACCTCTTTCCAATGTGTAAGCAATGTGTAAAGGTTGAGTATGTGCCCCTGGATATATTTATTTATTTTGTATTTGGTTTATATCCCACCTTTTTCTTCCCAAGAAGCTCAAGGTGTCCGACATGGTTCTCCCCCCTCCCCATTTAATCACCACAACAACCCTGTGAGGTAGGTGAGACTGAGAGGCAGGTTAGTGTCCCAACGTCAACCAGTGAGCTTCATGGCCACGTGGGGATTCAAACCCTGGTCTCCCAGGCCCTAGTATGACACTTGAACCACGACGCCACACTGGCATGCTCTCTCATAGGAGGGTGGGGTGAGGGTCAGGGTCCCCCCCCCTTTGCCCCCATTGCACATGCACAGACTTAGGACACTCCTTTTAAAGCACATGTTACCTTTATAGGAGTGGTTGACACCATTGCTCTCGTATTGCGCATCTGACTTTTGGGAGTCCATCATCAGCTGTAGGAAATCCACTCTGCCCTGGGAACAAGAATAACCACAGAGTCATAGAATTGTGGAGTTGGAAGGGACTCCGGGGATCATCTAGTCCAACCCCTGCAAGGCAGGTATATGCAGGTGTCCCATACGGGGATCGAACCTGCAACTTTGGCATTGTCAGTGCCTTGTTCTAACCAACTGAGCTATCCCGGCATGAGGGCTTACCCTTATAAGCAATGCAATTGGAAAGGGGGGTGGGAGGGACTGGATAGCTCCCTCTTCCCCCTTCCCACTCTTAATATTTGTTTTTGTGTCAGAAAGGGCAACCGGCCAATTTCATTGCCAGTCAATATTGCCACAGACATTTCTGAGATCACGGTCTTTCCAATGAGTGGCTCCTGTCCAGGTTTGTTAATTGTCTTATTTTAAATGTTGTCAGGATCCTAATAGGCATAGTATGCCATTTTAAAATGAGTGTGCTTTGGGGGGAGGGTATTGGGTTGTTGTTTTTATTTTGATTATGTATTTTGTGGTTTTATATTTTGATTTTATTCTGTGAACTGCACTGAGACCTCCCAGTATATGGTTGTATATACGGTAAATACTAGAATTTAATTTTTTTAATTTATTAGCTCAATTCTCCAAGATTTTTATATTTCTTATATAAACCAATCTTTAAAAAAAAAATAAGAAAATTAACAAGTTGCATCAGAGTGGCAGGACTCACCAACGCACTTCCCCCCCCCCCAACTGCCCCATCTAAAAAAATCTAAAATGATTTTTTTTTCATCTAGGTTAACTCACTGAGGATTTTATTTTATTTTTTTATTTTTTATTTTACCTTTCCTTTCTTTTGCTCCCGTTCCCTCTTGATGTTCCCGATTGCCCTGGCAAAGTAGTTCACAGCACTGCTGGGGAAGATATGGAAGTTCATCTTGTCCAAAACAGGACTTAGGAATGGAAAGAGATCTGTTTGGAGGGGGGAGAGAGCAAAGAAGAAGCCTTAGCAGCGGCAGCATTATCCCAGCATGCAAGACCCCACTTTCTAAGCCTCACAGTTGAGGAGGTGCTCATATGCACAGAAGGCTTGGATTGTGCAGTCAGAAAACCCTTTAGAAGGGAGACAGCATGGATTGGCATCCCAGCATCACCAGGGTCCAGGGATGTGCTGGAGGGGTTTTGTCCCGGCTGGCAGGCACACCACTGAGGCAACCTGAAGCGACCTGCCTCGGGCAGCATGTTCTACAGGGGGTGAGAGACCCTGATTCCACCACCAAAACCCCACCTCCAACCCTTTCCTTCCAGCTGCCACCCCTCTTCAGCCTTGGTGGTGGTGGCAACTTCCAACTTGGGTTTCAGTAAGCTGAAGACTCATCCAAAGCCAAGGAGAACAGCAGCAGCACCTCACGGAACACCCTCTCTTGGCCAAGACTCTCATCCAAAAGGGTTTTTCCCACCACAGAGCAGCTTTGTTGCCACTGGTCTCCTTCCACCCTGCTAGAGCATGGGCCCAGGTCTGGGGGGGTGGGGTCAGTGGCGTGTCTTGTCTCAGGTGGGAATCAGTCCACAGCCTGCCCTGGCCACTGTGAATGCAGGAGACCAGTGACTCTCCAGCCCTATTCCCAGGATGTCAATCAAATAAGGATATGCAGGGCAACGCCAGGCTCATCCAGACTTCATTTTGTGCTGCACTTCTAGGCACAGGGCCAGGCTTTAAAGCTCTGTGTCCAAGCACTGGTGTTTTCCCTGGAAAACCTGCATTTAAATGCATAATCGGAGCAAATGGCAATTGGGTTTTCCTGGGGAAAGCGCCAAAACACAGAGTTTTAAAGCATGGAGCTTTGACTGGAAAGTGTGCTGCCTCCCCCCCCCCCCCAAAAAAAAAAAGCTCTGGATGATAAGCCCTGAGACTGGGCTCTGGAAGCAACAGGGACACACACACACACACACACACACACACACACACACATATTTATATGCAGTAGAAGTAACGTACATAATATAATGAAGATTGGGGAAAACAGGTCAAACTTCACCAGCTTACTCGCCTCCCTGACAAAGGGGTCCTTGGGGTTGTTCATGGAATCTGTGTTCACCCCAAAGGAAGTGCTGGTCACCACATCCATGCTGTAGGCCCCAAATTTCCTAAACAGACAAAATAATAATAATTTAAAAACACAGGACAGAAATCAGGAAGAAGAAGAAGAAAGCCTGGAACAAGTGGATTCAATTTACCCTATTCAGTGAAAATCAAGAGGGTGGGGTTTTATTTTATTTTTTGCATGGGAGGGTCTTTGCTGTGTCTCAGGCCTAGGGCTGCCAGATCCCCAGGTCTGCCTGGCCCACTCCAGGGGGCAGGGGCAGGTCTTGACTCTCCAGGTTGTCAAGAGCATCTTTAATTATATACTGAGTACTGTGCAAGCAGCTTGCAAGTTTCAGACGAAAGGAAGAGATCTTAGCCCGCTAGTGGAAGGATAGCAAGGACAAGCCAGCCTAACCTCTCTTGGAAGGGAATTCCACCTGTCCTGCTCAAGAGAAGCCAGGAATGCCACTGTCTTCCCCCTTCCCAAGACCATTCCACAATCTCCAGTCTCAGCCAAACTAACTGTTCTCTTCCCCTCCCCACAGACCATTCTCAACATAGGCCTATTTATCACCCCAGAAGGTGAGTTTTCCCAAAAAGCAGCCATGAATGAGTCGCATGACTTGCCATATCGGGCGGCTACTCACTCTTTGATGTCCAGAGGCTCCGCCCTCTCCACGTTGCCTTGAATATTTTTCACTAGGCTGTCCACGTGGTGCTTGATGATAGGAAACATCTAAGGTGGCGGCACAGAGTGGAGAGGGGAGAGAAGGGGGCACAGGGCAACACAAAGCAGAAAGAGGGTTGATTATATCCTGCCTTGTCCTCCAACCACCGCTGCTTGCAATAATATCAAAAGGCACCCCCAAAACAAAAGAACGCCCTGCATTAAGGAAACCAGACTGAAACTCCCTCCCTGACTGCAGACTTGTTGCTTCCTAACTCTCCCAATCTCTTCAAGTTCACCTTAGAAGCAGCCTAGTGTATATCATCCTATATGCATAAAAATGTAGGGTTGTCATCACGCAATCCCCACTGCAGGATTTGTGGTGCCCCCATCACAATCCTGGTTTTGCATGAAGGCAGGCCAGGGGAAGGGAGGGCAACAAAAAGAAGGGGAGGTTTTAAAGTGGCAGTTTTAAACAACAGCAGAAGTTGGAATAAAGCAGGGATGGAGGAACAATGGGGAACTGTGAGGGGAGCTGTGTGGGATGTGAAGAGCAAGGATAGGAGTTGGCAAAGGGGTGGGGAGTCGGCAGGGCTAGAGCAGCGGCTCCTCGTCCACATGCAATAACCTAAGAATAGTGTGGCTGCTGAATCAGGCCAAAGAGGGCTCATCTGAGTCCAGCATCCTGCTCTCACAGCGGCCAACCAGATGCCCTGGTGCAGGGGTAGGCAACCTTCGGCTCCCAGATGTTTTGGGACTACAACTCCCATGATCCCTAGCTAACAGGACCAGTGGTCAGGGATGAGGAGAGTTGTAGTCCCAAAACATCTGGGAGCCAAAGGTTGCCTATGCCTGCCCTGGTGGGAACCCGCAAGCAAGACCCGAGCGCAACAGCGACACTCCTCACTTGTCATAGCAATGGGCATTCAGAGGCATTTACTGCTTCCAACATTGAAGGGATGACATATCCCAATCCGCATTGTCCTCCACACAGTTTTAGGTGTATCCTAAATGTCAAAACCAGCACTTTTAATTAGGCTTCTCTGATAAAAGAATAACTGCCGAGATTCTCAAGGGAAATACTTTTTGCACAATAAAGACTAGATCATTTGCAACATTTAGAAAGGGAAAGGAGAAGATACTGGCCAGAACTCTTTATTAACATGTTTTTGCTGGCTAAGCCAGTCCAGGGACTTGGACTGGGCATTGTAGAAAATACTATTAGGTCTTCTATGGCATTTATTGCAAGCACAGTCCTAGCTCTTACCTCCTTAAGCTTCCCACTGGTGAAAGTGGGGGAGAGCACAGTGCGAATCCTCTTCCACTGGTCATCTAAAGCTACTGACACAGCTGATTTCAACTTGCCCGTTGGACCGAACATCTGTCAGGAGGTTTAAAAGCGGGGGGAGAGAAAGAGAGATGATCATGGGTCTGGAAACGAGACTTTATGAAGAACATTTGAGGGAATTGGGTATGTTTAGTGTAGTAAGGAGGAGAGGAGATTTGATAGCTGTCTTCAAATATCTGAAGGCCTATCACATGGAAGATGGCATCAACTTGTTTTCTGCTGCTCTGGAGTGCAGAACTCAAACCAAGAAAGGAGATTCCGACTCAACATCAGGAAAAACATTGTGATAGTAAGGGCTCTTCAACACTGGAATGGTCTCCCTCAGGAGGTTGTGGACTCTCCTTCCTTGGAGGTTTTTAAGCAGAGGTTGGATGGCCACCTGTCTTGTATGACCTCGTTGAGATTCCTGCATTGCAGAGGGTTGGACTAGATGACCCGCAGGGTCCCTTTCCAACTCTAGGATTCTATGATCCTATGATTGAACACAGATCCTTCTGCATGCAAGGCAGAGGCTCTATCATGGAGCTACATCCCTAGAAACAAAACATAACCACCTCAAAATTTCTTTCTGTGCATTTATTTAGGGGAGGGGGGCTCTTCCTAGGTATGCAGAAATGTAGGCATTTGTATATTAAAATAAGCATATATTTAAACCCCTCAAATGGCCCCAACAAGGAACTGTGAGCCTTTTGTATCAGGTCCCTCTTACAGTTGCCTCTTAGCTTTGTTTCCTGTGACATGAGTAGGGTTGCCAGGTGTCCACTATTTGAGTGGACAGTCCACTTTTTTCACATTATGTTCACTATTTTTTTTCACAAAATAGTGGATATTTTTTTTTATTCAAAAGCTTTATGATGAAATGGTACGTGATCTAAAGCCGTACAGTCTAAGAGAATAAGGATAGGAGAATCGCGTTTTGTCTTTTTTTTCATAAGTAAGAATGAGACAAAGATCGAATATCCATTGAACTAGATTCTCCGAAAAAAATATTAATCATACTCAATTGTTTCACAAGACATTTAAAAAATGGGGGGGGGGAGGCGCCTCTTGCCGGAGTTCTGCCCCGCCTGTTCCTGACTCGCGGGGAGAACAAAAGGGAGAGGCGCGAAAGAAAAAGACGCCTCTTCCTGACGCGCAGGAGCAGCAGCAAACCAGCTACCTGTAGAGGCGCGTGGGGAAAAGGCGGGCTTGGAGGAGACTTGCCCGACGACCTGAGGGAGCGAGATCCTTGCCCCAAGGATCGCCTCCCTAATACAGGAACGGTAAGAAGGAACCCCTGTTGGGAACTTTGGGTAGCTTTATTTTAATACGTGTTAAAATGTTTGTAAGAAAATATTTAATTTAACACCCATCCACCCCACGTTTGTCCGCTATTTTTTGGAAGCAGACCTGGCAACCCTAGACATGAGGCCCTGCTGGGCCTTAAAGGGCCCCTTCAGAACATGACTGAAAATAGGGACTTACCCGGCGATTGGTGAAGACGGAGTAGCACTCTTTCACCAGGACAACTTTGATTATGTCTGGATCAGTAACAGCCAACACAGGCCACCGGCCGTCATAAAACCTAGGACAAACACTCCTCTAAGTAAGCTGTGCCATCGCTGGCAAGATGGGAAATTATGGACTTCCCCCAGCAGGACTGCACAGGACCATGTGCTTCTTGGCTGGGTTTAAGGCATGGATGTCCAACATCTGACATCTTTTGATCCCTAAAACCACAGCCCCAGAATAAGTAGCTTTGCAATCAGTCTATCAATCAATCCTTTTATTTGCATGCTGCCTCTCCAAAGTTGGCACCACCAGTCAGTAAGTGCTTTGCAGTTAGGAGCAGGAGTGCTCTGGCACAGCAGTAAATATGAACATACACTTAAACTTTTTCCTTTATATTGACACCAGCAACTTTCAGACTCTCTCTACTGTATGAAAACTGAGATTATTGACTGGAGCTGAGCTGTGCTTTCACGTTGGGTAAAAGGAAGGAGGAGAGCTGTTCTTGGGATTTGTTTTGGGGTTTTTAGCTTTTCAATTTAAAAAAATAAAAATCTTTGCAAAATACAAACAAAGCATGCTTTTTAGAGCTGCAATATTTAAGGGACCAATTTTCTCCATTAATCCAGGGGCAACTAATCCTGACCTGCCACAATTAATTCGCTGCACTGGAGGCAGGAACAAGACAAGCGTACCTTCACCTGGTTGCATTTAAACAAATATTTACTTTACTCACTCCTCAATGTTTCTGCATCTGCCAGAGTTTATTCAGGAAAGCATGAAATAGACTATAATTTAATAAACTAAGGTTGCTGCTAGAAGGGAGGACCACCTTTAACTTTCTCTTATTCATTTCAAAACACACCAGAACCAAAATAGCAATTCAATTATAATCAAATGCGACTTCAGTCTGTTGCTCCACCACTTAAAAGTTTCTCTTCCCAAATGTTAACCAATCACTCTACAAGTTGGCTGAAGTTCCCAGCTTAAGTAAAGAAAAAAAAAGTACTCACCCCCACATTCTTCCATATTTTTCAAAGCATTTTTTGTCAAACTCCGATACTCCCTGTAATGGATATTTTAATACAGAGTTAAATTCAGGTTAAGCCTGATTCCCCCATGATGCAAAGCCGTGATTTGTTTAGCCAAAGTGTGCTTTGTCCCAGCCCAGCAGACTAACCATGCCTGTTTGTCCCCACCCCACCCCAATGCTGGCTACGCTACAGAGGCCTGAGGCAAGAGCAGCTGGAAAACAAAAGCAAGATGGGGAGAAATAAGGTCCTTTGCTCATCGGTGAGATGACTTGTAATCTATTTAACAAACCATGGCTTAGCATTACGTTTTCCAGACACAGTGTCTGTAATGGCACAATGTTCTGCAAATAATGCCAATCTTTAAGTAATTGCTCACCTGTGGCGAGACAAAATCATATGCAGGCTATCTGTCATGTGTGATCCAGTTGAGATTCCTGCATTGCGGGGTGTGGACTAGATGACCCGCAGGGTCCCTTCCAACTCTACAATTCCATGATCCTGATCTGCTCCTCTGGTGTGCAAAAGGGGAATGGGGATCACGTGGAAAGCCCTAGAAACCAACCATATGCCTCAATGCCCTCGGCTAATGAAACGGTCTTCCTTTGTGAGCTTACTTTGCGATAGGCAGTGGCAGTGCCCAAGAAAGGGATTGGCTGTGGTCCTGGGATGCCCAGTTTCTTGAAGACGCCATAGGGCCAAATGCCATATCTGAAAAGCAACGAAGGGGATCCATTACACTTTGGTAAAAACAAAAGGAAGAGTGGGGTGTTGCTTTGCAGCATCGATGACCGATGACCGTAGTAACAGGGCAGGTGCATGAGGAAAAGAAGGCTATTCAGACACCAAAGGTGGTGCAAACCTTAGTACAATTCCTGACAGGTTAATGCAGATGAATGCCCCCCCTTGAGCTTCAGACATGCAAATATATCACTTAGTAACTGCAGCATGAATTGGCAGGGTGTGTGTTTGTGTGTCTGCGCAAGAGTATTCATAGTTCAAAGCCCACAAGCATAATTACAAACATAACAAAAGCAGTCAAACAATAAATAAAACTCATCAAAAATTAAACTACCAAACTGGACCTTCTCCACATAAATCTAAAAAAAGAGATAAAAATAAAGATACAAAAAAATTAATATCAACAACAACCCTTCTCCCAACGAAACCCCTGAAACAAGACCCCAGTGGAAGTCTGTTCCTCTGGTCTGGGCCCCCTGCACTCTGGATCTGCTGATTTCTTAAGAACTTAGAAAACTACCTTCCATCACCATCAGGCCACTGGTTCCTTTTGCTCACTACTGTACACAATGGCCGCAGTTTTCCAGGGAGCCTTTGTATATCCGCCCTGGAAATGTGACGTGTTTACTTCAAGAACCTAGGACCATTTGCACATGTAAAGGATGTGCTCTACTACTGAGCCAAGCCCCTTCCTCAAAATTTCTATAGCTTGATAAAATAGTTATGATCTCTGATACAGATAGGACTTTGGAAGAAGGAATGGTTAAGCCTCTTAACCGCTCAGGTTTACTGTTTTTGACTGCTGCAAGTTCTACCACTGTGCACAAATCTAATGTTGGGGCAGTGTTGGCTGTTCTTAGCAACTGTGCTTGACATCTGCACCGTTATCCTTTTCTATCCCACTGACTCACACTGCCAGGCTCTTCCACATACATCCAGATTTCCCCAGACATTTCGGAGAGTTCTGCTAGGACACTGCTTCCGACTGCCGAATACCAGCAGTGTCCGCGAAATTCCACACGTATGGCAACCCTGCCCCCAGATATTCTGGACTCCAACTCCCATAACCCTCAGCCAGAAAACAGTATGTCTGCCTGATTTCTCCCTGCCCTGTTTAGGGAGGCTTTTAATGTTTAATAGATTATTGCATTTTAATGTTCTGTTGGAAGCCGCCCAGAGTGGCTGGAGAAACCCAGCCAGATGGGCAGGGTATAAATAATAAATTATTATTATTATTATTATTATTATTATTATTATTATTTTGATTTGAGACTATATTATGAAGTGTCCGGTCTATGTTGGTTGAGGGATTGGATTTTGTTAGAAAATACAGATTTATTGGATTTGGAAGGTTATGACAATCAATATGGATGGCACGCATATTTATGGTAAGATAAAATAAAAGTGCATAAAGGATTCCTGAATCACACAACAAGAAAATCAATTTATGAGGTGTGGAATAGATACAAAAATTTATTGGAACGTAAAACTCCTTGGTGGCTCTCTCCAATTGAAGCAATAGAAGTAAAAAACAGTTAAATATAAAAGGAGAGTGGGCCACGTAGAAAGATTTATTGACAGAGGTAGGAAGTCAGTTAAAATTAAAAACATTAGAGGAAATAAAAGAGTTATTGACGGATTGGTTGCAATACCACCAGGTAAATAAATTCCTGATTGTGTCCTGTGGATGGTTGGGTCCATGAGAGTGTGGGGAGCCTGCCCCCCTTGTTGTCATGTGCCCCCCTCCAAGGTTGGCCAAGGGTGAATGTGGCCTTGCTTTTGAGAAACATGGAAGAAGACATTCATGCCACACATTTAAAACCCTTTGACACGACGTGAAACAGTCATGGCTTCCCTGCAAAGAATTCTGGGAACTGTAGTTTGTTGAGGGAGCAGCAAGTTGTTAGGAAGCTACAATTCCCGGTTTCGTGAAAAGTGGGATTGACTGATAAACCACTCTGGGAAATGTAGTTCTGTGAGGTGGAATAGGGACCTCCTAACAAACACCTGCACCCTTAACAAACTACAGCTCCCAGAATTCCTTGGGGGAAGCCATGAATGCTTGAAGTGGTATCATGGTGCTTTAAATATTTGGAGGGAATGTGACTTTTTTTGCCATTTTCACTCTCTGCTAATGATTCAGAGCGACAGACAGCGGAGCAGAGCAGGCGGAGAGGGTAACGCATGGCGGCCTCCATTTTGGAAGGAGGCCATTGTGCCGCCGAGGTGGAAGACAAAACCAGACTTCTGGTTGCTGCTGATAAAAAGAAAGAAAGTTATGTTCTGTTTAAATGAAATTAGCTTAGCTGTTAAAAACGGCCGCGCTCTCCCCATCCCTTAATAAATAGAACACAATGTTCGGATGATAGATCTTCAAAACCCTTCCCGGAGGCGCTCAAGTTGCTAATGTTAACTCAGGAATTAAGCATTTACTCTGGGAAGGAGGAGGGGGGTGGATCCTGCCCTTCCCGACTCTGGCAATCACTACTTTGTAAGGCTGTTTAATAAGCGCCCCCGTTGATAAAAGGCCGGGTGCCTGCTGCTTCGGCGGAAATCTTCAGAGAGAGATAACCCTGAGGTAAAAGCAATCATTTCATAAAGGAAAAAGGTGCCCCAGCGGAAAGGGGTCCTTAAAGGCTTTAGCAAAATAAAATAAAATAGATATTTTTTTCCCTTTTTTTTTAAAAAAAGCAAAGCTTCTCTCTCTGGGCTCATAGCTCATTGCCAGCTCAAGGCAGAAAAACAGAGGAGGAGGAGGAGGAGGAGGAGGAAGCACGGGAGAAAAATGCTGCTTACACATATTTATTGCTGAGGAATCAAAGCAGAGCTGCAAGTTACAGCCTGAACTGGGTTTTCTTCAAGGAAGTTTTTCATTTTGGGATTTTGTTTTCCCCCCCTTGGTTTTAAGTTGCTTAAAAAAACAAAACCCAGTTTCTTTTTTAAAAGGGAATCGCTCCTAGTTTTTGCTCACGCTCCTGGCCAACCACATACCACTTTTTGTTCTTCAGGCAAAGTTCATTCAGGACACCGTTGCACCTTACATTTAAAGCTATGTGATACTGCTTTAAGCAGCCATGGCCTCCCCCCAAATAATTCTGGGAGTTGTAGTGTGTTAAGGGTGCTGAGAGCTGTTAGGAGACCCCCCTATTCCCCTCGCAGAGCTGCCAATCCCAGAGTGGTTTAGCAATCAACCCTCCTTCACTTTGGAAATTATAGCTCTGCGATGGGAATAAGGGGGTCTTCTAACAACTCCCAGCACCCTCAACAAACTACAACTCCCAGGATTCTTCAGGGAAAGTCATGGTTGTTTAAAGTGAGGTCACGGAGCTTTAAAATGTCTGGGGAGAATGTGGCCCATGTCGCCTGCCTCATTCATTCACGCAGGGACAAAGACATTTTGCTGCCCGAGGCAAAAAACAAGATGGTGCCCTCCACCCCGTTCCAAGAAGACTGGCAGCTGGATTTTACTCTGGCACTGCTGAAGGGGTGGCAGTCTTGCCTAGGGGGAGCAGGGCAGACACCCCCCCCCCCAAAAAAACCCTTGCCACTGCACCCATTAATCTGCTATTTTTGAAAGAAACTCTGCACAAGAATTTGCATTTAAATGTAAGCCTTGAATCATTTCTCTCTCCCACAATGCACATTTATGTATTTACTCTATAAAAAAAAAAGACCCACATGTTTCTTTTCTTTTTAAATTATGAATACAGAACACAACTTATACGCCATTTGTCTCAGGGGGAAACACACGGGTAAGTAAACATTCATTAATACCTTTGTTTTACAAAGCTAACAAGATAGCGAGAGAGAGGGGGAAAACAATGTACATCACCTCCAAATGCAACTCCTATCAGCCCCAGCTAGCTGCGGTTCAACACATAAATAGCCCAAAATGTGTTTTCTCTCAAAATGCACATTTTAAAATGCATTTTGCTCTGCTTTCATAGCTAAGGACTGCTTCAGAACGTCTGGGAAGTGTAAAAGGAAGTTCTGAACTGCACATTAGTCTGGGAGATGCAGACCATATTGTAAAATTCGCAAAGATGAAATTTCTCAAGTTTCTAGTCCTGGTGACTGCATGTCACCTCTAGTATGTTAGCAGAGTCACTTGAATAATGGAGGCGGAGTTGAGAGAGAAAAGAAGCTGATCATACTTTACTGGGGTAAATGGAAGAAAAGCAGCATATGAAATAAACAGAATGGGGTTTTTATTATTATTATTTACAGGCCTTGTCCATGGTAGGAAGATGTTCAACTAAGCATACAGGGGGAAACTCCCTCAGAATGACTGTGCCAATCAGAGCACAAGTGGCCTCAGCCAGTATCCTGCCATTCTGACAGCTTGCTAGGCAACACCTCCACCTCCCACCTCTAACAATTAACCCTTAGGTTACTAACTGAATGATCCCTGCTGTTGGTACTTCAACAGCAAACCTGCTTGTTTTGATTTACCTGCCCATGAGGGTCAGTAGATGCCCAGCTGCTCAGACCTGCACCATGCATTGAGAGCACACTCACGCCACTTCATGAAGAGTTCTGGGAACTGTAGTGTGTTAGGGATGTGGACCTCACAAAGCTACATTTCCCAGCACGCTTAAGCTGAATTGCAGTTGCTGGAAGCCACAGGAGAGCGAGAGTGGTTCCCCCACCCCTCAAATCCTGTCTGCGCGATTTCCATAATGGGCATCTGGTTGGCCACTGTGAGAACTAGACTAGAGGGTTCTTCTGACATTCTTAAACTACAGTTCCCAGGATTCTGCAGATTTGGCTGGGAATCATGTGGGAGCAATGAAGAGCACCAGAAATGGCAGCTGCTGATAAAGGCATTGAGGAGGTGGACTCACAAGGGAGGAAGGGCGAGAGAGGTCTTGCCCACAGGACCTCCAAGACTATGGATCATGGTTGGCCAAGGCTGAAATTCCCAGTTTTGCACAGATGATGCCCTGAGGGATTGAACGATAATGCCAGAATTTACTTACAGCATCAGCAGGCCTACGAAGACGGCAAGAAGAGCCCAGGTCTCCATGGAGAATGGCAGAAGGTCCATCGTTGCTTCCTCCGACTTCTGCTGTTGAGAAGGTTGGCACTTTGGGGCAGAGGTAAGGCAGGGATAGCGCGCAGCTCCTGATCTTCTGATACCAAAGTAGCGCAGTGACTAAAGGAGGCTTGGGCCGCACATTTATTTCCTCTGAGAGGGGTGGAGCAAAATGAAATAAGTTGACCTGCAGAAGGTTGTGTAATCAAAATTTAATCTCCAGGGTTGAAAAGAGTTGAAAACTCTAAAACCACTGGGTGGGGGAGGAGAAATCAATCTGCCAATAATTTTTTTAAAAAGAACCAGCAGTTTATTTAGATATGTTGTTTTTTAAGAGAACAAGCAGTTTCAACATTACATATGCCTGTTCTTCTCTGAAACATTTTACATAACAGGGAACAAGTGTCCCCATTATGTGCTGTCCTCTTGAAGGTAATGAAGGAGTCCTACAGATAAAATGGACCACCCGTCTGTGCTGTGAAATCTAGTGCAATACAGGGGTACCTTGCTTCTCAAAAGGCTTGGTACTCAAACAACTTGGAACCCAAACACTGCAAACCCAGAAATAAGTGTTCCAGATTGTGAACTTTTTTGGAAACCGAACGTGCTCCATTTTCAGTGTTACGCTTCCAGTTTGAGTGCCACACTTCTGTTTTGAGCGTTACACTGAGGCCTGTCTGTTTTTGCTATTTGTTTTTCCAGCTTTTTTGTTTTGTTTTTGTGACTTCGTGGAACCCAGTTCAGGTACTGATTGATTGATTGTGTGACTGCAGTACATTGTTTATTGGTTTCATTTTATGGATCAACTAGTTGACCTGGCCATGCTTTGCTGTGGCTGATTTGGTGAAATGGAATGACGGCTCCACAAATGGCGGATGGGACGTTTCCGGCCGGCGTGGCTGTGCCGCGGCTTCCCTCTGTAGCTACTGGAGGTGGCGTCTCCAACCCACCAAGGGCAAACTCGGTCTTTGTGCCCGGCCTACCTTTCCAGCCAGTCCGTACGGCCCTGGAAATGTCGGATGCGGCCTGGCCCTGCAGCCGTTGGAGAGACAGCGCCGCAAACCGCGAAAATGGCGATTCCGGCCAGAGTGCCTGTATACCTGTCGACGGAGCCAGCAGTAGGGTTTCCACCTGGTCTGTCTGTCTGTCGATTGGATGGTGGCAGTGATGTCGGGAGAGGAGGAGGAGGGGTCAGAAACAGGTTGTTTTGTGCTGTACTGTTTAACGTCCACTGGAGGGTGCTATATTTTTTGCACAAAATCACATTTTTACCTGGGAAAGGTGTGGTATTTGTGCAATATAAGTACATATTATCACTCCCATATGGACATGGAACGTTGTGTCCAAATTTGAACGGAATCGAGCAAGGGGTTACGGAGAAAGGCGATTGTTAACAAACATCCAACTTGAACGATTTTATATATAGATGACCTCGTTAGATAGTAAAATTCACGTTCAATTGCTGTTTTAGGGGTTGTTTTTAAAAGTCTGGAACGGATTAATCCATTTTGCATTACTTTCTATGGGAAAGCGCACCTTGGTTTTAGAATGCTTTGGTTTTGGAACGGATTTCCAGAAGGGATTATGTTTGAGAACCAAGGTACCCCCTCTTCCCCAACTCATACCTGGAACTGTGGAAATCCATCCCCAAAGGATCTTGTCAATACCTGTCTTTTTACCGCTTCTGGGAAGTTTGCAAATCATCCCCATTCCAAAACACACATGCTGATGTGCTATGACATAAGTTTTCTAAGTATACGTGGCACCACATTGCTTTGGTGTAAAAGCATTTCAGAGACTTAGCTTTTAGCTGTCCTGGAACTGCTTTATCTGCTGACTGAAATTAAGTGCACGGGACTGCACTTTCCTCTTGCACCTGTCATTTATTTATTCCTATTATTATTATTATTATTATTATTATTATTAAAATTTGTACACCACCCTTCATCCACAGATCTCAGGGCGGTTCACAACATAAAAAGTGCACTATAAAAAACACCAAATACATGATAAAATCAAGAACAAAAAGCAAATCAATAGCCCCCTCCCACCATTTTCTCCATGGAGCTCAAGGCACTATGCATGGCTCTCTCCTTCCCCATTAATCTTCACAACAACCCTGTGAGGGAGTCAGGCTGTAAGTGGGAAGGTTGGTGGCAGAAACTACCTGAGGGCAAGACCTCTGGCAGCACTGCAGGGCTGTTGTGTTGAAGAATAATAATAATAATAATAATAATAATAATAATTAATAATAATAATTTATTATTTGTACCATCTGGCTGGGTCCCCCCAGTGGGGCAAGAAAGAGACAGGCTTTTCTCCCCTTTGTCACCCCACTCCAGAGATGTCACCTCCATCTTCAGAATAACAATTCCTTAGAGTTACAGGTAGGTAGCCGTGTTGGTCTGCCATAGTCAAAACAAAATTAAAAAAAAATCTTTCCAGTAGCACCTTAGAGACCAACTAAGTTTTTTATTGGTATGAGCTTTCGTGTGCATGCACCACTTCTTCAGATACACTGAAATAGAAGAATGAATTCCTTTGAGTGCCAAACTAGGACCTGGGAGTCCAGGGTTCGAATCCCCACTTGTCCAAGAAGCTCACTGGGTGTGACTTTGTGCCAGCCACTGCCTCTCAGCCTAACCTACCTCACAGGGTTGTTTTGGGGATTAAATGAGGAGCTGGGGAGAATCGTGTAACCCAGCTTGAGCTCCTTTGAGAGAAAAAGGTGGGATATAAATGCAATAAACAAACAAACCCTAGGGGCTGGCCTTCAACATTCTGGTGTATTTCTAAAGACAACAAAATCCCGCCACTCTCCAGTAACAGCGTCCTTATGTTTTATTCCTTTGTCGTTAACAACACGTGCCTTAGCTTTGCAGCAACTTTACAGCACTCTTCTATCTCCAAGATTTTAGAGCAGGTCTTTCCAGAAGCCGGCAATGACCACAGCGGCTGCCACCAGAAGAAATCCGATTAAAGGTTTTGCCAGCCAGTTCCTGATTTTATTTTGCAAATGGGTTCACTAGGTCTCCTTGCATTCCATGTGCCCATGCTCTTTTACCCTGAGCATAACGGCAGTCCTGCTGGCTCAGACCAAAGGTCCTCCTGCCTGCTCAGCTTTGCAGCTTTCTCCTGTGGTCCCCGTGCCTAACATCAGGCTGTGAGCACATTGCCATTCTCTCTGGCTCCAGCATGTTCCAGCTGCTGGTGTCCGAAGCTGGGAGCTTCTGGTTTTGGCCAGAATTCATATGTATCCCGGAGTTTCATGAAATACTGCTGCCTGGTGGTACATTTTCCTTCAAACCAGCTTCCATCCGATTTGAAGATGACGGCTGCGCTAAGTTGAGCTCTGTACAGTTCAGACTGCTCAAACGACAGCTTCCTGATGAATGAAATGAGTAGTTCATAAATAGGAGGGGGTTTCAGTCTCAGGAAACCAAACAGGTAAAGCTCATCAGGTGAAGACATGCCTCCCCTCTCTCTGGGTGGGGTGGGAACATGGGCATAGCCAGGATTTTTGTGCGGGGGCAGGCCTTTTGTGGGGGGCAGAACCTCAGTATTTTTATTGATTTTTGTTGATTGGGGGGCAGCTGCCCTCCCTGCCCCCCCCCTCCTTGGCTACAAGGCAACTTGAAATGCAGTGTGTGTGCATTTGTGGAAATAATGTGTTCAAAGCCCCAGTTTCATGAATGCTAAGTGCTAGGTAGAAACACTTTTATTTGCCTAGGCCTTTAAAAAAAAAAAATCTTTTTTGGGGGGGGGGGGAATTGCAAACTATACTTCACAGTGATAGCCATCTGTCTTTAATTATGAAATGTTTGTCCAGGCCTTTGAATACAGGATATTGTAGTGGTATTATTGCTAGATTGTTCAGCATCTAAGCACCAAAACAGCATTTTCTGAAGCTGGTGGAATAGGGATTGGGGGGGGGGGGCCGAGATGTAGCATGGCAATGGGGGGGGGTGTGTGTGGTCTTTTTTGAGTGAGTCATATACAAGCAGTGCTGACTCCGTGGTTCCTCTGAACTTCGGGGAGGGAAGCTCTGGTAATACACACCACACATTTAAAGCTCTATGATGCTACTGTAAACAGTTGTGGCTTTCCCCAAAAAGGATTCTGAGAGCTGTAGTTTGTTAAGGGTTGTCAGAAGAGCCCCCATTCACCTCCCTGAGCTACAATTCCCAGAGCAATTTAACAACCAACCCTTCTTGGAATCCAGAATTTTAGAGTTGGAAGGGACCCAGATGGTCTTCTCCTCCAAACCCCCGCAATGCAGGAATCGTCACAGGAACTCTGGGAACTGTAGCTCTGTGAGGGGTCCCCAGATATTTTGCTGGTTGGGGTGAAGGAGACTCTTCCATCGACACTGCTCAGCATCCTCTAACACACCTGAAGACAACAAGTGGGGGACAAGGCAGGCTGTGTCTTCCGCAACACCCGTGTCTTTTTTTTTTTTTTTAAATAATAATTTTTATTAAATTTTCAATTTTACATTTCAAAATAAACATTTTACAAACTTTAAAATAACCAATGACTGCCCTTCTTCTCCTTCATGTTACATATCATTCCCGCATATTTTCCCATGCAAATCAGTTTTCCACTTTTACAGCCATCAAAAATGATTTACTCTGTTGAAATTATCATAGTGCTGCCAGTGTTTTTAGCTTTATAGTTATCTTCCATATATTTATTCATTCATTTATTTTTAAATTAAGGATATTCTTGATTTGTAAAGGTACCGTATATACTCGAGTATAAGTCGACCCGAATATAAGCCGAGGCACCCAATTTTACCACAAAAAACCTGGGAAAGCTTCATAGGAGCCACTGCCTGCCTCACTCGAGTATAAGCCGAGGGCGGCTTTTTCAGCACAAAAAATGTGCTGAAAAACTAGGCTTATACTCGAGTATATAGGGTATATGCATTGTTTCATTCTTGTTCTTTCCATGTAACATTTTTATACAGCAGTACATCACAGAAGGAAAGGCAAAAAGCCAGTGAAAGGATTTCTGCTGCCCTTCAAAACCTTTACTCTGCCCTTAAGCACACTTAACATGCTCAGACTTGTCTGGAGTCAAACCAGAGCAGGAAAAGAGTATCCTTCTTTGAAGCAAAGAGGTTAAACGTAGCGTAAACAGGACCAGTGTGGTCCAATGGGGACAGAGGAGGTGTCACTCCAGCTCTGCGCTGTAGTAACTCAGTACTGAGACCCCCATCTTCCCAACACACCCCACACGACAAAGGCGGAAGCAAGGGAAGCTTTTGTTTTTGCATCAGGGCAGAAAGTTTCTAGTGCCTTTAAGTCAAAAGAGCGCAGAAGCCATGGCTGCCATTCATGTCCCTGCAGAGGTGAAAGGAGTTTGCATGGTGTTTTGTTTGCTTCTTGGCATTTCTGCTGACAGCTCAGGCAGCAGCAGGGGTGGGTGGAATCCTGACTGTTTGCTTTGCAGTGTATGCAGAAGGGTGACTGGCCGGTGAACAGATAAGTGTGCCGCGAACTTACTTGATCCCTTACTTGCCGGATGGGAAGATGCCATGGTGCATTCTTCACCTGCTAGTTTGGCTCGGGTTGCTTCCATTAGAGTTTCCAGGAACATGCCATGCTCTGAACATGTTCCTGGACATTTGATCAGGCCACTGTGTAGAACAGGGTCACCTGGTGTTTATTTGGGCTCATGGGGTCTGAAGTGGGCATTATGGAACTGGAGCAAGACCTTGGGGGGTACACAGTAGAAAGCTCAATGAAGATGTCAGACTGCTATGCGGTGGCCGTGGAAAAGACAAATGGATCATTAGGAAAGGAACTGAAAATAAAACTGCCCATATCATAAGGCCATTATGCAAATCTATGGTGGGACCACATTCGGAATACTGTCTATGTCCAGGGCCGGATTGAGGTTTGATGAGGCTCTAAGCTACTGAAGGTAATGGGGCCCTTATATGACCAGCTGTCCTTTGTCAACAACAAATCGTCGCAGTTTTTTTGTGTTGAATATATGCTATATAGAAGAAGAAGAAGAAGAAGAAGAAGAAGAAGAAGAAGAAGAGGAGGAGGAGGAGGAGTAGTTTGGATTTGATATCCCGCTTTATCACTACCCTAAGGAGTCTCAAAGCGGCTCACGTTCTCCTTTCCCTTCCTCCCCCACAACAAACACTCTGTGAGACATGGGCGTACCCAGGGGGGCAGGGAGGGGCAGCTGCCCCCCTAGAAGGCAGCTGCCCCCCTCCCTAGAAGCAAAAATGATCAGCGTCCGTTCAAAGCAAACCTGAACGACCATGGCTTGACCCCCCCTAGTTTTGATCCTGGGTATGCCCCTGCTGTGAGGTGAGTGGGGCTGAGAGACTTCAGAGAAGTGGGACTAGCCCAAGGTCACCCAGCAGCTGCATGTGGAGGAGCGGAGACGCGAACCCGGTTCCCAGATTATGAGTCTACCGCTCTTAACCACTACACCACACTGGTAATTTATGGACCTAATAGGTATCTAAAGCCATTTTCACATAACAAAATATGTATTTTATCAAAGTAATTGTTGAACTGAAATACAATTAAAAAATATATTAATGTTGTTGTTCAGTCGTTCAGTCGTGTCCGACTCTTCGTGACCCCATGGACCAGAGCACGCCAGGCACGCCTATCATTTTCACTGCCTCTCACAGTTTGGCCAAACTCATGTTAGTAGCTTCAAGAACACTGTCCAACCATCTCATCTTCTGTCGTCCCCTTCTCCTTGTGCCCTCAATCTTTCCCAACATCAGGGTCTTTTCTAGGGAGTCTTCTCTTCTCATGAGGTGGCCAAAGTACTGGAGCCTCAACTTCAGGATCTGTCCTTCCAGTGAGCACTCAGGGCTGATTTCTTTAAGAATGGATAGGTTTGATCTTCTTGCAGTCCATGGGACTCTCAAGAGTCTCCTCCAGCACCATAATTCAAAAGCATCAATTCTTCGGCGATCAGCCTTCTTTATGGTCCAGCTCTCACTTCCGTACATTACTACTGGGAAAACCATAGCTTTAACTATACGGACCTTTGTTGGCAAGGTGATGTCTTTGCTTTTAAGATGCTGTCTAGGTTTGTCATTGCTTTTCTCCCCAGAAGCAGGCGTCTTCTAATTTCGTGACTGCAGTGATCATGGAACCCAAGAAAGTGAAATCTCTCACTGCCTCCATTTCTTCCCCTTCTATTTGCCAGGAGGTGATGGGACCAGTGGCCATGATCTTAGTTTTTTTGATGTTGAGCTTCAGACCATATTTTGCGCTCTCCTCTTTCACCCTCATTAAAAGGTTCTTTAATTCCTCCTCACTTTCTGCCATCAAGGTTGTATCATCAGCATATCTGAGGTTGTTGATATTTCTTCCGGCAATCTTAATTCCGGTTTGGGCTTCATCCAGTCCAGCCTTTCGCATGATGAATTCTGCATATAAGTTAAATAAGCAGGGAGACAATATACAGCCTTGTCGTACTCCTTTCCCAATTTTGAACCAATCAGTTATTCCATATCCAGTTCTAACTGTAGCTTCTTGTCCCAAATAGAGATTTCTTAGGAGACGGATGAGGTGATCAGGCACTCCCATTTCTTTAAGAACTTGCCATAGTTTGCTGTGGTCGACACAGTCAAAAGCTTTTGCGTAGTCAATGAAGCAGAAGTAAATGTTTTTCTGGAACTCTCTAGCTTTCTCCATAATCCAGCGTATGTTTGCAATTTGATCTCTGTTCCTCTGCCCCTTCGAAATCCAGCTTGCACTTCTGGGAGTTCTCGGTCCACATACTGCTTAAGCCTGCCTTGTAGAATTTTAGCAAAACCTTGCTAGCGTGTGAAATGAGCGCAATTGTGCGGTAGTTGGAGCATTCTTTGGCACTGCCCTTCTTTGGGATTGGGATGTAGACTGATCTTCTCCAATCCTCTGGCCACTGCTGAGTTTTCCAAACTTGCTGGCATATTGAGTGTAGCACCTTAACAGCATCATCTTTTAAAATTTTAAATAGTTCAGCTGGATATCATCACTTCCACTGGCCTTGTTGTTAGCAAGGCTTTCTAAGGCCCATTTGACTTCACTCTCCAGGATGTCTGGCTCAAGGTCAGCAATCACACTACCTGGGGTGTATGAGACCTCCATATCTTTCTGGTATAATTCCTCTGTGTATTCTTGCCACCTCTTCTTAATATTAATATTAATAGTGAATTATTAATTATTAATTATTAATATTATTATTAATATTAATAGTGAAATACAATTAAGAAGTATATATTTTGGGAGGGGGGAAGAGAGTGGGGCCCTAAGGCTATAGCTTGTTTAGCTTATACGTAAATCCAGCACTGTCTATGTGCATTGCAATGAAAATTTTAAAGTTGATTGGTGACCTTTTCCTTCAAAATTATAGGAAGGGCTTCGTATGGCAGCTTCACCATTTCCTTCATTTGGTGGAGGGGTTTTATTTTCAGGATAAACAGGACTCGCCCAAACCCACAGCAAAGGCTCCTGTTTTCAAAAAAGGAGAGGATTTGTGGCAGTTTGATCCCTCCACCACTTTTAATCAAGATGAGGAGTGGAGGAAAAAGGAAAACTGGGACATTTGGGGATCAAATCAGAAACCAGGATTTTGTTGTTGTTCAGTCGTTCAGTCGTGTCCGACTCTTCGTGACCCCATGGACCAGAGCACGCCAGGCACGCCTATCCTTCACTGCCTCTCGCAGTTTGGCCAAACTCATGTTAGTAGCTTCGAGAACACTGTCCAACCATCTCATCCTCTGCCGTCCCCTTCTCCTTGTGCCCTCAATCTTTCCCAACATCAGGGTCTTTTCTAGGGAGTCTTCTCTTCTCATGAGGTGGCCAAAGTACTGGAGCCTTAACCTCAGGATCTGTCCTTCTAGTGAGCACTCAGGGCTGATTTCTTTAAGAATGGATAGGTTTGATCTTCTTGCAGTCCATGGGACTCTCAAGAGTCTCCTCCAGCACCATAATTCAAAAGCATCAATTCTTCGGCAATCAGCCTTCTTTATGGTCAGTTCTCACTTCCGTACATTACTACTGGGAAAACCATAGCTTTAACTATATGGACCTTTGTTGGCAAGGTGATGTCTTTGCTTTTTAAGATGCTGTCTAGGTTTGTCATTGCTTTTCTCCCCAGAAGCAGGCGTCTTCTAATTTCGTGAGTGCTGTCACCATCTGCAGTGATCATGGAACCCAAGAAAGTGAAATCTCTCACTGCCTCCATTTCTTCCCCTTCTATTTGCCAGGAGGTGATGGGACCAGTGGCCATGATCTTAGTTTTTTTGATGTTGAGCTTCAGACCATATTTTGTGCTCTCCTCTTTCACCCTCATTAAAAGGTTCTTTAAATCCTCCTCACTTTCTGCCATCAAGGTTGTATCATCAGCATATCTGAGGTTGTTGATATTTCTTCCGGCAATCTTAATTCCGGTTTGGGCTTCATCCAGTCCAGCCTTTCGCATGATGAATTCTGCATATAAGTTAAATAAGCAGGGAGACAATATACAGCCTTGTCGTACTCCTTTCCCAATTTTGAACCAATCAGTTATTCCATATCCAGTTCTAACTGTAGCTTCTTGTCCCACATAGAGATTTCTCAGGAGACGGATGAGGTGATCAGGCACTCCCATTTCTTTAAGAACTTGCCATAGTTTGCTGTGCTTCTGTAATTCTGGGACTGTCCCTGGAAAACCTGGACACTTGGAGCGCATACAATGCGGTTATGGAAATGGAATTGGGTGAATCATGTCTTGCTCTCCCAGGCCTTTTGGGATCATATTTGAGTCCAGGAATGGAGAACCGGTGACCTTCCAAATATGGTCGGGCTCCCATCAGCCCCATCCAGCACACTCAGTGGTCAGGGATGGTCTGGCAACGTCTGGAGTCCCTGTGTCTTCCCTATCTCTGCGTTAGCAATTGGAACCATTTACTTTTAATTGCTATCTTCAGATGATTTCAGGCTTCTTATGCCGGGTGGTTGTGTTCACTGCATTTTGCGTGAATCAGCCGGAGGACACTGAGAGCGGGCTGTGAATAAATGTCAAAGTAAAATAAATTGTTCATTTGCCTTTGTAAATTTACACCCCACCAAATCAACTAAAGTCCCAGGGCAAGTAAGAACCATAAATACAAAAGCAAAAGAATAAAAAGGTGCTTAAAACTCTTCTTTTTTAAAAAAAATAAAAAATTGAAAGAAGTTGAATAAAGATGACCAAGAATCAATACTAATTTCAAGGAGGAGAAGCCGTAAAAGCAGCTAAATACTAGTTGAGGTTGAGAAACAGGACAGGTTTTGCTAAGCGCCTAAAAAGCAGGGGCAGCCCACGGCCCTCTATATGTTATTGGAGCAGAATGCCTCCCATTGTTGCTGGTTCTTGGCTGTGCTGACCAAGGCTGGAGGAGCCTAAGAACATCTGCAGGATTGTGGTGAGAGCACCCATCAAACATCACTTGAATGGGAGCTGCCCAGTCTAGCCACCTCCATGGAAAGGAACCTTTGCAGCATTTGTGGTAAACATACCAAAAAACAGTCTCCAGACTGGATCTTCCCCATCAGGGGTCACCAACCTGGCACCCAGGCAACCAAAGAGGGACATTCTCTCTGCTTTTCAGAGGATGCTTTCTCCTGCCCTCTGCTGCTTCTTGGTCATTCATGTGTTTATTTCATTTATATTCCACCTTTTTTCCTCTAAAGCAGGGGTGTCAAACTCCGGCCCTCCAGATGTTTTGGAACTACAATTCCCATGATCCCTAGCTAACAGGACCAGTGGTCAGGGATGATGGGAATTGTAGTCTCAAAACATCTGGAGGGCCGGAGTTTGACACCCCTGCTCTAAAGTGAAGCTCAGTGTAGCTCCCCCCCACCCCCCATCCTCATTTAATCCCAACAACAACCCTAGGCTGGGCTGAGAGAGTGCATGGCTGGCCCAAGGTCACACTAGTGAGCTTTATGTCAAGCGGAGAGGGGAGGATTCGAACCCTGGTCTCCCAGGTCCTAGTCTGACACTCTAACCATTATACCACACTGGCTCTCATGACACTGTGCTGGGTTTCCCCTCCTGTTCTTTTCTCCTCCCTTACTGTTTACATAGTTGTGATGAAAGTGCTTTAGCTTTGCAATAAAAGTGTTTAAGTGCAACTTCAAGAGGAATCATATTCTAGCCTGGATAGCTCAGTTGGTTAGAGCTTGGTGCTGATGACACCAAGGTGGCAGGTTCAATCCCGGGAGGCGGGGCCGGATTGAGGTTGGATGAGGCCCTAAACTACTGAAGGTAATGGGGCCCTTTCTATGTCCAGCTGTCCTTTATCAACAACAAATTGTCGCTGTTTATTGTGTTGAATAGATGCTAGATGGTAATTTATGGACCTAATAGGTATCTAAAGCCATTTGCACATGTCACCGTGCAACCAATCCATACAGAATGTAGGCACCCTATATATTTGTTGTTGTTGTTCAGTCGTTCAGTCGTGTCCGACTCTTCGTGACCCCATGGACCAAGACACGCCAGGCACACCTATCCTCCACTGCCTCTCGCAGTTTGGCCAAACTCATGCTAGTAGCTTCGAGAACACTGTCCAACCATCTCGTCCTCTGTCGTCCCCTTCTCCTTGTGCCCTCCATCTTTCCCAACATCAGGGTCTTTTCTAGGGAGTCTTCTCTTCTCATGAGGTGGCCAAAGTACTGGAGCCTCAACTTCAGGATCTGTCCTTCCAGTGAGCACTCAGGGCTGATTTCTTTAAGAATGGATAGGTTTGATCCTTCTTGCAGTCCATGGGACTCTCAAGAGTCTCCTCCAGCACCATAATTCAAAAGCATCAATTCTTCGGCGATCAGCCTTCTTTATGGTCCAGCTCTCACTTCCGTACATTACTACTGGGAAAACCATAGCTTTAACTATACGGACCTTTGTTGGCAAGGTGATGTCTTTGCTTTTTAAGATGCTGTCTAGGTTTGTCATTGCTTTTCTCCCAAGAAGCAGGCGTCTTCTAATTTCGTGACTGCTGTCACCATCTACACCATCTACCCTATATATAGAAATGAGCAAACCAGGGATATTTGAGGGAGCAGGCTAGCAGGCGGGGCCCATGACTTACATCACAGCAGCCTACCAAACACCAAACACTGTTGCTGTATGTAGGTTTTATTTTATTTGTTTTTTACCTTATATTTTGGAAATGTACATCCAGTTTTCCCCCCTTAAAATTTTTTTGGGGCCCCAAGAGAGTGGGTCCCTAAGCTATAGCTTGTTTAGCTTATACATAAATCCGGCACTGGTTGTAGTCCAACAGTATCCAGAGCCTTGAGGTGATCTATCCCGGTTTTGATTAGCTGGAGAGCCAAACCAAATTGTGACTCTCAACGCTAATAAGAACTCAGCTTTTTGGGAAGCTATGCAAAACACAAATGTCACTCCCCGCTACTAGAATCCATCAAACAGCGTGACAGCTGCCTTAATAATAATAATAAAAAAATCCTTTACATTTTTGGGGGGCTCCCAAGAGAGTGGGGCCCTAAGCTATACTTTCTTTAAGGTAACGGTAAAGGGACCCCTGACCATTAGGTCCAGTCGTGACCAACTCTGGGGTTGCGGCGCTCATCTCGTTTTATTGGCTGAGAGCCGGCGTACATCTTCTGGGTCATGTGGCCAGCATGACACAGCCGCTTCTGGTGAACCAGAGCAGCGCACGAAAACACTGTTTACCTTCCCGCTGCAGCGGTACCTATTTATCTACTTGCACTTTAACGTGCTTTTGAACTGCTAGGTGGGCAGGAGCGGGGACCGAGCAACGGGAGCTGTGGGGATTCAACCACCGACCTTCTGATCGGCAAGCCCTAGGCTCTGTGGTTTAACCCACAGCGCCACCCGCGTGGCTACTTTAGCTTATACCCGCTTCTTTAGCTCATACTTAAATCTGGCACTGTGTTGAGCAATGCTTTGTCAACCTTTACGAACTGTATCCTGGTGCTAAACGCGAAGCCAGCCTGCAAGTCTTTTCCCAGCCCTGCCTGGAGATGCCGGCCATGGGACCTGGCACCGTTCCAAGCAAAGCACGAGCAATGCCCTTGAGCTACGACCTTGTCATTGGGGAGAATGCTGGGTGTGACAGAAAAAGCTCTCGGCGTATTACCTGCTCTCTCTGTTGGGTGAAGCAACCATGAATCAATATTGGCAAGGTGCCCTGTGAAGCCAGCACACCCTGCCCATGGCATGTGATCCTGAAGGGTTCACGAAAGGGTACAGTCAGAATATCGCTCCAAGGTTTTGTGTGTGTGTGTGTGTGTGTGTGTCCCCTAAAAAATTGGGGGGTGAGATGTGCTTGTTCTCACACTAGCATACTTTGGAACCCAGTTCCTCCATAGCTTGAAAAAGTTCTCGAGAAATGCCAGAGTAGCAATAAAATGTGAATATGCCATATTTTCTTACTCTCGTGCAAACGCCTAAGGGCAGAGCCTTTCAAAGTCCAACGGTGATTCAGTACATTGGGGCTCTTGTCAACATGTTTGTGTAAGCCCAGAGGCCAGCCGAGTTCATGTCCAGAGAGAGAACTTCTGCTCTCTCTTGCGCAAGCAGAGAGGAGATCCAAGGGCACCAAGAAATGTTGCAGACAGTTTGCCACACAGGTTCCAATCGGAGCCGTTTCCATGGTTGATTGCGGTAGATTGTGGCGTTGGTGCAGCTGGCATCATTCAATACGGAATGTATCGCTGAACGAACTTTCCTGAACCTGATCCTAGTTCTTATCACAAATGTATCTTGTCAAGCATCGAGGAGACATCCTGAACCACTAATAGTTTGTGCAGAGGTCAGCACAAGTAATCTGGAAATTAGCAAAAATTAATCAATGCTCCTGTAGAAGATTGGATTGGAGAGAGAGCGCAGTGAGATAACCTTAAGGCAAGAAGCAAAGATAACCTGTTTCGTCATTGCTCACCAGGACTATATGCTTTCAACTACTAATTAAGCAAACAGCCAGAATTTTAATAGAGAGGAAAAAATCAGAAGAAATAAATATTGGAACTAAAGGAATTGCTCGTCCCAAAGTCCACCTCTCCTCTCCACTAGGATGCATTGGCTAAAATGAGTATAAAAACCCTAGATTTTCAATGGCTGGTTATCTCTCCAAGTTCCAACAAGGAATTTCACTGTACTCAACGCTCTCAAGGAATCAACACACACGTATACCTTTCCTCCTCCCTTTCTCGCTTTGCTTTTCATGCGGGTTCTGTGGCAAAATTGCCAGACTCACTTTCTTTAGGCTTTTGGGAATAGCTAGGCATTCTTTTACTCTCTGGATCAATGTGTGCATGCAATGAATGATCTGCTGTCTGAAGCAGCATTTATACATCCTGTCTCTTCCATTTCATGCCATAAAACCAACCTTTCTTTATTGCTCCGGTGTGAGAACTTCTTGTGGGTGTAAGATTAAGGGTGAACACCAGTTCATAACAAGCACATGGTATAACTCCAGCAAAAGGTCTTAAATCTCTTGGCAGTGTGTATAAGGAGACCCAAAGGCCGGGGGGGGGGGTCAGACACAGACCTTGCAACACACTGTAGGCAGGGCCATAGCTATGGTCGGCTGAGGGGGAGCAGGTTTGTTCTTCCAGGGAATTCCAGGTCCCCCACCCTGCAGGATCAACTGCCATTTAAGAAACCCAGAGAAAATCTCACACCCTTTCACTCATGGAAACAGAAATGGGGTGGAGAACACAGCTTTCCGGTGAGAAGGAAACGGGCCCCTGACTTCCATCGTTGAGCCTAAATAGATGCAGAGAACTTGAGATGACGGACAAGCAATACAATACACAGGCTCCAAAGCTCCTCATTTATTTAATTAAGCCATCCCACCTTTCCTCTAAATAGGGTTGCCCAAAAAGGAGATTGAGAAGGGACACATTCCTGGCTTACAACGCAGTCAGGTCATTCTTTTCCTCAGTTTGGATCAGGCATAGGCAAACTCGGCCCTCCAGATGTTTTGAGACTACAATTCCCATCATCCCTGACCACTGGTCCTGTTAGCTAGGGATGATGGGAGTTGTGGTCCCAAAACATCTGGAGGGCCTATGCCTGGTTTGGATCAAAGCTGAGAGGTTGGGGGTGGAGGGGTGTGCCTCAAAATGCAGTGTTTCAGAAATAATGGCAGACCAGAGATTGTTGTGAGATTGGGGGTCAGCCTGCACAATGCTCCCCCTTCCAATTCCTGGTGTCCTGTACCCAGCAAAGGTCAAAATGTGACAGAGGATTCTGTTGCTGAGCCAGTGTGGTGTGATGGTTTGAGTGTTGGACTAGGACCTGGGAGTTCGAATCCCTACTCAGCCATGAAGCTCACTGCATGACCTTAAGCCAGTCGCTAACTCCAGCCCCTGGAAAGGAGAGGCGTGGCATGTGGAGGGTGGGGCTGCAATCGCCACTCCTTTCTTCATTCCCCTGGGAGGAAAAGATGCGGATAACCGAATCCAGAGGAGGATTTTTAAGTGTGCTTCAAGGGACTACCCCACTCCCTTGTGGACAACACGATCTAGAATCAATCTAGAAAGCAGCACGTTGAAAATGAGGATAGAATATTGCATGCTCTAGTTATCTCCCGCTTGGACTACTGCCATGAGATCTGCATGGAGCTCCCTTTGAAGGTGACCCGGAAACTACAACTAATCCAGAATGCAGCAGCTAGACTGGTGACTGGGAGCGGCCACCAAAACCATATAATACCAGTCCTGAAAGACCTACGTTGGCTCCCAGTACGTTTCCTAGCACAATTCAAAGTGTTGGTGCTGACCTTGAAAGCCCTAAACGGCCTTGGCCCAGTAGACCTGAAGGAGCGTCTCCACCCCCATCGTTCTGCCCGGACACTGAGGTCCTTCTGGCGGTTTCCTCCCTGTGAGAAGCGACGTTACAGGGAACCAGACAGAGGGCCTTCTTGGTAGTGGCGCCCGCCCTGTGGAACGCCCTCCCATCAGATGTCAAGGAAATAAACAACTACCGGTATCTGATTTTTAGAAGACATCTGAAGGCAGCCCTGTTTTGGGAAGTTTTTAATGTTTGATGTTTTATCGTGTTTTTAATATTCTGTTGGGAGCCGCCCAGAGTGGCTAGAGGAACCCAGCCGGATGGGCGAAGTATAAATAATATATTATTTATTATTATTATTATTATTATTATTATTATTATTATTATTATTGATTGATTGTTGAATATACAACTTCAAGAATACTTCCTAGGAATGAATGCTATGGTGATGTTAGACAGGTCTGTCACCCACTGCAACTACTTCTGAGTCATTTCCAGGTCCGGTTCAGCACACTGTTAGGCAACTCTACCGTAACAACTCAACAAACTGCAGAGTGCAGAAGCAGGAACCTGCATTTAACAAGGGATGTTTAATATACTAAACCATGGAAGGTCTTGTTTTTCTCCAAAGCGCCTATGAGTTATTTGAATTGGGCTTGCCCTGGTGGGTTGGTCCTGTCTCTGCAGGACACACACACCCAGCTTTGCCAGAATGAATCGGAGTCGCATCCGCTCTAATGCCTTTCTTTCTGACAGTTCAGGTTGCTGCGCAAGGACAATTTCCAATGCATTATCGTTGCTTGAGTAACAATTGCTTGTTCCAAGCAAAAGAGCACACCTTGAACGTTGGGGAACTTGGGAGCCTGCTGATGTCTTTTCTTCTCTTTTGAAGGCATTAATTAGCCTGCTAGTGATTTCTCCTGGATGTGTATGGCTGTCTTTAATTAAGATTGTGTCTGATCTGTTTATATTGCAGTTGGAGCAGAATGGGGGTTGAGGGGGAATGTTCTCTGTTGAACGGCACCTCCTGTGTCTCTTCCCCCTTCGGTGTCCTGCGTCATGTTTTGAGCAACGCTGCCTTGCATGTAAAATGCAGGTAGATATTGGAATGGGCTTGCATCACAAGAGCAAATTCGGAGGATCAGGGAGACCTGTCAATGGCAGCGGTTGTCAACCTTTTTGAGTCCGCCGCTCCCTTGACCAAGCACAATTATTCTCTCCTGTGGGAACCACTTACACTGGAAGATAATGGGGTACAAGTCAAAGCCATTGGCTTCCTGAATGTTCCTTGGAGAGAAAGAGAAAGAGATAATGCATGAAATAGGGGCTTTAAGTTAATGAAATGAGGACCCCCTGGCAGGGGCGGAAGAAGGGGGCGGGGGCAGGTGACCCCAGGTGTCACCACTAAGGGGGTGACAAAATGGTGGGCGGCACTCACCGCGGGGCCTGCAGCTTGCCCGAGCCACACATCTCTCCTGGGATTGGCACGGTGGCTTGGGCGCCCACAGGCTCCGCACTACCCCAAATGATTCGCCTGCCGCCTCCCCATCAGCTGTAGGGCGGCTGAGTGGGAGGAGGCAGGCAGACTCCTCGGAGGCCCTGCAGACCATCCTGCCCTGGCTAGCCGCGCCCCATGGGTGGCTGGCCCCACCCCTGGGCACAGGGCACATGCGCCTCCCCAGGCGCCCAATCGGCTTACTCCGCCGCTGCCCCCTGGGGCTCCCTTGAACGTTGCTCAGGGTGCCACAGTGCACAGGTTGACAACCAATTGTCTATGGACTTCACGACTGCAAAGACGTAGTTGTGACCATTAGGCACGTTCATTTATTGCTTTTCTTTATATTGTACCTCAGACGATACAAATGTTTTAGGAATAAAATCAGAACAGATGAATAAAAAGGGGATTTCAAAATATAAAAGCAGACTCTCCTTCTCTCTGTCCTGCAGTCCTTCCCACATGTATTTCACGGCTGGAGAACTCCATTGCCAAATCCATATAACTAAGAATTTTGAAAGTCAGGTTGGCTTCCATGTGCGGATTAGTTTGAGAAATGTGAATCTGGCAGGTTCCGATTAAAACATGAGCTGATTTCTCCTCCGTGTCTATTCAAGAGGTCCAGAAGCAACTTACAGCCATGAGCTTGTCTCTCTGTACACAACTAGCAAGTGTCTCCAGTTTTCTTCTGGGAACAACACCTGAGGCTTCTGCACCTGCTCTCAGAGGGGCTGAGACGTGACCAGGGTTCACTCCTCTTTTGGGGGAGCCCCTCGTGGCACCATCTTCAGAACTATTGGTTTCTCCGGCACTACGAAGGCTTGCTTGCTCATCTCCAGGGGAATCTACAGCAGGGTGAGAAACGAAAGAAAGCAATTAGCTAATGAGTCAACCCAGCTTGACATTCAGACTCCTGACGGGAAGTATCAGCGCTTTGGTTTCGCTGGCTTTAATTAAAACATGTGGCTCAATCCTATCCATGTCTTGGGCAACAGCGCCAGACACTGACTTGCCCATAGCACCTTCGTTTTGGGGGACTGGTGTCTCTTGGGTGACAGAGGCAGGGTGGGTGCCAGGCTAGTGTCAGATGAACTCCCAGCTGCCTCCCTGAAGGAAGAGGCTCCTCCGTAACAGGAGAAGATGGAGGAGATCAAGGAAGGGTCAGGAAAGCCTCCCCCTCCCTTTACACGCACACACTGAGGTGCACCAGACATCCAGCCTCCTCACCGGAGTTTCCTTGCAGACCAGGACTGCAATATAAAAATATTTTGCATTTATATAGAGTGATACCTTCAGGAATCAACTTCCATCTCACCTGTGATATGCAGGTGCCAATTAATCAGTCCAGTTAATCTAATTAATTGTCCATTAGATCTTCCACAAGATCCACTGACACAACTGATGCAATTGATTTTTTGCAGAAATAATCCGAACCATAGACTTTGCCGCTGACACCTCTCACTGTTATGCATTTTACTTCAGCCACTCTGGCTATCAACAAAATTGGATTATCCCCCCAGTTTCAGACTGAATAGACTCAATGGTGCTTGAACTGTACGACCCATATTTACTAGTGGAAGAGCTGAATGTTTTATTTTTTCCAAGACTTCATATCTTTTTCTTTTTTCTTTTACCTCCTTGAGCTTCCCGCTGGTGAAGGTTGGAGGTTGGAGAGAGAACATTGCTCGTCCTTTGCCTTCAAGATGTGTTGGCCTCCAAGATCCCAACTAAACCTATATCCTAGAGGAAACAAAACAGTTTCAAACCGTTAAGTGGCAAAGTCAGGTTTTGAACCCATGACAGATCTGGAACCAATACCGTCTTTCCCCCTTTTTAAGACACCGTCTTATAATTTTTCCCCCTCAAAAAAACACAGGGTGGCTTATTTTTGGGGGGATGTCTTATTTTTATTACGTCAGTATGGTACGGTACAGCCTCCCCCTGCGCGCTGAGCAGGCGGGGCAGAACTCCGCAAGAGGAGCGTTTCCCCCCCGCGCCTCTCGCTGGTTCGCTGGCTCCATGCGCACGGGGAACAAGCGGGACAGGAAGAGGCGTCTTCCCCCACACACGCCTCTCACTGCGCGCTAAGCAGGAGGGCTGAGGAGGCGACGGGAACAATGGCGGCACCACGGCTTACTTTTGGGGTACGTCTTACTTCTCACAAAGATTTAAAAAACCTGCCATGGCTTACTTTATGACTACGTATTTAAAAAGGGGAAACAGGGTAATACCCAACAGCGAATTGTAAACGGAATAAACATGGAGTGCAGTGATGACTGGGTCACTAAATTCACACATGACTTTTGTAGAGGAGTTAATCTGCCCTCCCCACCCTGCCTCAATTTGGCTCCAATGCAGTGACGTGTAGAAACTCTCCTCCGTTCATTATACTACTGTATACTTAAGAAGTTGGTGAAGGTGGTGAAGAACTCTTTCACAAGGACGGCGTAGCTAATAAATCCTGGATTAAGAGCAAGGAAGAACAGGAACATTCTGCTGAATCAAAAACAAGCGAGCTACAGGTAGCCTTCACCTGGTGCCTTCAAGATGTGTTGGCCTACATCTCCCATCAGCCCATGGCGACAGGGACAAATGTGAGCTCTCCATCGCGCCCGATTGGTGAAGGTTGACTAAGGGAATCTTCCATAGAGGTTAATGGTGAAACCTCTAGCAGGGACTCATTGCTGGTTTGATGTCACAGAAAGTTGGGGCCAGGGGCGTTCCCAGGATCAAAACTAGGGGGGGGGGCAAGCCATGGTTGTTCAGGTTTGCTTTGAACGGACACTGATCATTTTTGCTTCTAGGGGGAGGGGCAGCTGCCTTCTAGGGGGGGCAGCTGCCCCCTGCCCCCCCCCCCGGGTACGCCCATGGATGGGGCAGTCAGGAGAGTCTCTACTGGCATATATGCCTGAAGGCTCTTTGCAGCTTGCTTGCTTGCTTGCTTGCTTGCTTGCTTGCTTGCTTGCTTGCTTCCTTACTCTCCCAGTGCCCATCCTCCATCGTTTTATAAGCCAAGGGATCAACACCTTTTGCTAGTCAAAACCAACTAGAAAAACACATCCCAGAAGGAGGGTTGCCCTGTTACTCTGCTGAAGCAAAGGAAAAGTCGATGCAAGAGCCTTCCGGCACAGCATGATACTGCCTGAGAGCCCCTGTGCAAGCATTTGCATGCATGAGCAAGGAAAACCCGCCAGCTCAGAGCCTTAAGCTTGAATCTGATACGTGCTTACCTGGGAGTGTGGCCTCTCTGTCCCCTTTTTGGCTCTGAGTCTTCTTTCTGCTCAGAAATTCTGCCTTCCCTTTGATTTCAGGCAATAAGTTATCGGAAGCCACTACAAGGCAGGGTCTGATCTCTGCATGTTTTCTGCCTTCCTTTCCTAGCAATGGCGTTAGCAATGAGTAGGTTGGGCACAGAGACCCTCATAACTGCCACCTTAAAGGTAAAGGTAAAGGGACCCCTGACCATTAGGTCCAGTCGTGTCCGACTCTGGGGTTGCGGTGCTCATCTCGCTTTATTGGCCGAGAGCCAGCAGACAGCTTCCGGGTCATGTGGCCAGCATGACAAAGCCGCTTCTGGCGAACCAGAGCAGCGCACGGAAACTCATTTTACTTTCCCACCGGAGCGGTACCTATTTATCTACTTGCACTTTGATGTGCTTTCGAACTGCTAGGTGGGCAGGAGCTGAGACCGAGCAATGGAAGTTCACCCCGTTGCAGGGATTCGAACCGCCGATGATGCTTATTATGCCAACTGTAACATTAGCCAGAACCAATTTGAGGATGACACCTAACAGATAAGAAAGGTGTTTAAGGTAAAAAACAACAACTCCATGTTTGGAACCTCCAACTGAAAGTTAACTTGAAGGGCCCACAAGCTGTTCATTGGCTTAGATAGCCGAGAATATTGTTAGAAAGGATTGCGCAGGCCACAATCATGTATGGAAAATACTATAAAGGTGTTGTGAATGTTGCATGCTCCGCCCAGCTTTTGGAGATATCCGCTGAGCCATTCTTGCTGCAGCCTGAATAAAGCTGTATTCTTTCCACATGCTGGCACATGAAGAACTGGCATAATGAGACCCCCTCCGAAGTGTAACAGGAGTGAAACCCATTTAACTTAATGGGGCTTACCTCTGAGTAGACATGCAACCGCCCCCTTGCAAACTGAAGGAGCTACATTCTTAAGAATGCCAATGCTAAATAAGCCCACAAGATAGAAGGCAGAAAACTGCAGACAAGTACCGGAATGTTGTCTGTCCGTGGCAAGCTTTTGAGATGCCAAAGAGATCCAGTTGCATATTTTAAGTATTTTCCCACCCCAGGACATTTCCTCCTTGGGGTAAAACAATGAGATTTGGGCTAACCTGAGAAATACAAGCTGTTCGTAAAAGGTCACTTACCCCCAGGTCCTGCCATGTTTCTGAAAGCACTCGGTATCAAATGACCATCATACTCTGGGGGAAGAACATTTAAGAAAGTTAAGATTTTTTTTATTTTATTTTGTTAAGAAAGTTAAGAACAGCCTTTCTGGGCCGCTTTTCAGGAGCACCTCTGATCCCAAGAGGGATGAGCAGAGAGGTGCCTCAGGAAACCACTCAAGCAGGCAAGGCCGTCTTAAGCATATCCGGCGCCGTGGTTCGAAGATCCCTCCAGCGCTCCCCCCCATTTCTTAGAGTTGCTCCCCTCCCCCAGAGGCTTGGGAGGCAAGCTGCATGCCCGCCAGCCATATGGTTGACGGGGCACAGCTGACAGGCGTGCAGGGAAAGGGAAGTGTTGTAGCGTGGGGCTAATGATTTCAGCAAGTGATTTCAGCTCTCTGACATAATCAGGCAGGAGACAGCGTCTTCATGTAACAACTTCTTTATTCAGGCAAACAAGACAAGACTGAGGGAACTGAGGGTAGGAGGTTACATTTATAGGGGAGAGAGACTGGCAAGGAAAAGATACATTTTGGAGGGAACCATCTCAAGCAATCACACAGCAGCTTTTTGGTGGGAACCAATAAGACTGAGGATCCAAATACAGCAGCTTGAATGAACCAATAGTAGCTGTTCCTTCTGGAACAGGAATGCAGTTACTTTACAGACAATAGTCATACAGATATGATAACCTTTGAATCAAGAGTTCTAAGATGGCGGCGCGCATAGACGCAGCGGCTGCTCAGTGCTCTACCTTATTTTTAAGTGTTTCGTATGGCTTTTACTGCTGTTAAATGAACTTTTTTTTAAAAAAATTATTATTATTATTATTATTATTATTATTTTAAATCCAATTTTGTTGTACTTGTACAATGACAATAAAGATATATACAATACACAACAGGAAGGCCGCCAGCAAAGCCGTGCAGCTTCCCCACTCCCTGGGGCACCCCTGAGAGGCCAGCGCCCTTGTGCAAAGCACCACTAAGCCCAATAGGAAAGACAGCTCTGCAAGCAGGGCAGAAATGTCACCAGACACCTTACAATAGGACCAGATATTTCCAAAGAAAGGCAACGGCAATGGACCTGGAATGCCCAGTTTCTTGAACACGCCGTGTGGCCAAATTCCGTATCTGTTTATTTTGTAAAACAAGAGAAAGAGATGCAAATCTGCCACATGTGATCACTGACAGCAGCAGAGCAGGAAAGCCTGTCCAGGGTTCAGAGGGGAACCTGACAGGTTGAGGCACCTGTGTGGGGGCCCCTCCTGCTAAACACACACACACACTCACACAAAAGAAACCGACTGTTGGCTACCACAGGGCTCAAAGTGAAATAATATGGGATAATATGCAACCTAGGTCTTCAAGAGAACAAGAGTACAGCTGAATGATTCAAAGTATATTGTTGACAGTGTTACCATATTTAAGGAGGGGTGCCTTTCAGGGCCTAACCCCCCCCCCCTTTAAGGGACTCAGAGTCCCCCAAATGTATTAGCAGTCAGAGATGAATGAGCAGAGGCAAGTTCCAGTGAAATCAAAGCTGATCTTTATTATTCTGTTAATAATAATAATAATAATAATAATTTTATTATTTAAACCCTGCCCATCTGGCTGGGTTTCCCCAGCCACTCTGGGTGGCTTATAGTACATATAAAAACATAGTAAAACCTCAAACATTAAAAAACCTCCCAATTCAGAGCTGCCTTCAGATGTTTTCTAAAAGTCAGGCAGTTGTTTATTTCCTTGACATCTGATGGGAGGGCGTTCCACAGGGCAGGTGCCACTGCCGAGAAGGCCCTCTGCCTGGTTCCCTGTAACTTCACTTCTTGCAGTGATGGAACCACCAGAAGCCCCTTAGCACTGGACCTCAGTGTCCAGGCTGAACGATGGGGGTGGAGATGCTCCTTCAGTTATACTGGGCTTTAAAGGTCAGTTTAGGGCTTTCAAGGTCAGCACCAACACTTTAAATTGTGCTTGGAAATGTCCTGGGAACCAGTGAAGATCCTTTAGGAGTGGTGTTATATGGTCCCGGCGGCCACTCGCAGTCACCAGTCTAGCTGCCGCATTCTGGATTAGCTGTTGTTTCAGAGTCACCTATTGCAACAAGTTCCCCTCCTCCTTCATAAGAGGCAAAGACTCGACGCAAGGTGTACAAAGACTATTTAAAGACTTTTGAAAATTGCCCAGCTACCGAAAAGCATTATTCAAACATCACAGAAAGAGGTGGTCTACAGACAGAAATTTTAGTGTGTGTGTTGACAGGATACCAGATAATGGTCGCAGTTTGCATCATCTGGGCCAGTATAGGAATATCCCTTTGTCAGTGCAATTTTTGTAGAAAAAGAGGTGCCAGAACTCACTATGATCACCTCCCTCCTTCGCTTAGAATGGCAATGGCACCCACCAGAGAGGTGCCGGAACTGAGTTCCTGTGAGTTCCCTCTGGAAAAAATCCCTGCCCTTTGTCATGGCAAATACTTTCTTCCCTGGATCCCTTTGGCAAACTTACCCCTTCTGATACACAGAAGATGCTCTATGGACAGTCTGCTTAGCTTGACAGATACTTGCCTGACTGGTTTCGCAGGGAGGAGTAAGGCCCTAGGAGAGGATTCTTCACTCACGCCCTGCGTAAACGGATCAGGGCCTCAATGCATGGAGAGGAGGAATTAATCATATTTAATTGCTTTGTGTACACCGCTTGAGGTTTGTTTTTTTCATTATGCAGAATACAAATCCTTCTCAGTGAATAAATAAAGTAGTAAAGTGATCTGCAATGAACAAAGTCATGCAATGTCTTAAGATAAAGAACACACAGAAGTGCAGCTGAAATCCTCTCGTTCAGGTATTCATAACTGCTGAACTTTATAGTTCCAGTTACAGGTAGATAGCCGTGTTGGTCTGTCATAGTCAAAACAAAATAAAAAAATTCCTTCCAGTAGCACCTTAGAGACCAACTAAGTTTGTTCTTGGTATGAGCTTTCGTGTGCATGCACACGAAAGCTCATCCCAAGAACAAACTTGTTGTTGTTCAGTCGTGTCCGACTCTTCGTGACCCCCTGGACCAGAGCACGCCAGGCACGCCTATCCTTCACTGCCTCTCGCAGTTTGGTCAAACTCATGTTAGTAGCTTCGAGAACACTGTCCAACCATCTCATCTTCTGTCGTCCCCTTCTCCTTGTGCCCTCCATCTTTCCCAACATCAGGGTCTTTTCTAGGGAGTCTTCTCTTCTCATGAGGTAGCCAAAGTACTGGAGCCTCAGTTTCAGGATCTGTCCTTCTAGTGAGCACTCAGGGCTGATTTCCTTCAGAATGGAGAGGTTTGATCTTCTTGCAGTCCATGGGACTCTCAAGAGTCTCCTCCAGCACCATAATTCAAAAGCATCAATTCTTCGGCGATCAGCCTTCTTGATGGTCCAGCTCTCACTTCCGTACATTACTACTGGGAAAACCATAGCTTTAACTATACGGACCTTTGTTGGCAAGGTGATGTCTTTGCTTTTTAAGGTGCTACTGGAAGGAATTTTTTTTATTTTGTTTTGACTATGACAGACCAACACAGCTATCTACCTATACCTGGACTTGTTTCGATTAATGTCTGCAGGAGACTTTGTGGATATTTAAGTTATAATTAGAAAAATCTTAATAATTATTCATAAAAGAAACAGTTTATAAACAGTAAATAAGGAGGTGAGATACAGGATAAAGGAAGTCTTTTATTTGGTTGTTTGTATTGTTGTATGTTATGTTCACTGTATGAAGGAAGATGGCGACGTGAAGGGCAGCCTCGGCTTGCGCTCGGTAAAACTTCTTCTCCTTTTCGTCTCTAAGCCCCTTTTTAACTTTTTAAAAGTTTTTTTAAACGTTTTGTAAGAGCCTTAACGGCGTTTTAGGATTGTTTTAGGATCGTTTTATGGTTTTATTACTGGTTTTATTACTCCTATAAATCTGCAAGTCAGCGTTGCAGATAAAGACAGCTAAGGAGTGGGTTGTTAAAGAGAACTACGCTCATTAATTAGTGCAGCTCGCCTTGTTCTGACTTTGTGGTTTGAGGGATCCTCTCTCCCTCTCCGTTTATGCTGATATGAGAGGGAAGAAGCGCTTTAGGCAGCATTCCAATGAGGTCGCGAACTCTGCCAAGAAACAGATGAAAATCAGTGATTTTTTACCCAACAATGACCTGTCAGAGCTCTGTAGCAACTTCCCTACCGCAAACAGTTTTGCTGCTCTTGCCTCTAGTGCTACTCACGAAGAGTCAGGCTGCATGGAGGACGAGACACAGTCAGCCCCGAGATTACGTGAGGAGGCATACTCCTCTGAGCCAACTCAAACTATCTCAGCTGAACCACCACAACCATCCACCCAGCTCAGTGCGGACCGAGGGATGCTGGAATTGCTAACCTGCCAGTCCGGACTGATAACGCATACAATTACCAACTTGTATAAAAGGCTGGATGGCATTGAAAAGAAGCTTGAAGAAGTGCTTAGTCTGGCCAAACGCCCCTCCCCTCTTCCCCAGTCTGACAACGCTTCCAACCCTGTTCCCCCCCGTTCATGTCTGCAGGCCGACTCTGCACAACAAGAAAGGTACCTGGACGAACAAGCTCAAAACTTGAATTTACAACTCCAGCCCTGTAAACTTGCAGTGCTAGTGGGAAACCATCCCTTGAACTATAACAAATGGGTGGATAAACACTCAGTTGCCAATTCCCTGTCCCAACTGTTGGGGCATATTCTTCGTCCTACTGAGATTGTGGATATCTTATGGCTGCCTTCCGGGCCCTTCCTGAGGCGTATGGTTATTAACTTTAGATCCATGCACCTACCTGCAAGAATCTTAAAATTAAACAATTGTACAAGGAAATGGCATATATATTTTACAAGGGTGTTTACTAACCTAATCCGTAAACCGTTATCCATCAGGACAGGGGCCATCTGTTTTGACGCTAGGCCTGACTGTCGAAGGAAACTAGCGAATGGAGGGCTGGAGCCGAGGCCCTCTTGCATGGGCAAAACTATTTCCCAACAGGACTCGGACAGCCCTGCATTGTATCCAAGTCTGCTTGCAACTGATTTAATTGATTTTTTACACCCTCCTCTTGGCTCCCTGGCCGCCTCATGTGATATGCCCGTCGCCAGTCCACCTAAGCAACATCGGACTGAAACGCTCTCATCTTCATATGCCTCGATGCCAGATCTGGAAACTTCCGTTACATCAAGCCCAATACGAGGCCATGAGCCGCAACACCTGTTAAACTCTAATCCTCTAAATAGTCCATCTCAAGATACAGTTGCTGATCTTCTACCTTTACATTCTACACTGTCCGGCGATGCCCACGCTCTTAAAGCAAATGCTGAACACCCTGACACCTGCAACAGTGTCATCGAGGACCCTCTCGGTCATATCAACCTGTTGGCCCTCCAACCCAAGCCACCACATCTACTTAGTGCCCAGCAACCCAAGACCAGTCGGAATTCTTACACGGGGCAGAGAGAGGAAGACCCCCTGATTGTCTTAGCAAACGACTCCAGGGTCCATGGACTAAAAACCGACGTCCCAGAGGTAATGGAGGAAATACATCCGGAACCGTCCAGGACTTCAAGTGACAGCCATCCCTCCGAAATGCACCTAGATTGACTTTATGCCACGGCTGGGAACCTGGTACAAAATCTTTCTCTGCAGCTGGTATCGTGGAACGTGGCAGGGTGGTTTTCTAAGCTGTGCCTCCCTGAGTTCACAAAGCTAATAAGGGCACATGATATAATTTGTTTACAAGAAACCTGGTCATCACATCGTATCGAATTTGCAGGTTTTAATGCTTTTTCTGTTCCGGCAACCAAAAGCCACAAGAAAGGAAGGCCCTCAGGTGGACTGTTAACCCTAGTGGCTCCCCATATAAAATGCGAACACATCCTGTCGACAAATGCCAGCTGTAAAATATTAGTAACAAAGATTAAGTTAGAGAACCAGGAAATGTTATTGTTTAATGTGTATTTCCCCCCCACTCCTACGGTTACAACCAAGAACCTTCAATGGGATCTTATCACGCACGTGTTTGAAAATCTTGATCTCGCCTATCCTGACCTACCCATTATATTGACTGGAGACTTCAATGCTCGTCTAGGCCAAGGGTGGGATGCATACTCTAAAGCATGGGGCATCCTAGATACGTCAGTTCTTCCAGACTTTTGTTCTTGGGATCGTAAATCCCAGGATCAAGTTATCAACCAGGCGGGCCTGCGACTTATTAAGCTGACCACTACTAGAGCCCTGTTATGGCTCAATGGGCTAACCGAATGGGAAGGCTCTGGGAACTTCACCTATATATCCCAGCAGGGAAATAGTGTGGTTGATTATATTCTGCTACCCGCTGCAATGATGCCCTATGTGTCCGAGTTCCATGTAGGTAACCCTATGCTTAGCGATCATCTTCCCCTACACTGCAAACTCGTTTTTCCATCGAATAACACAGTTCACCAAACCTCTCCACCCTCCCGGGGGCAGAATTCTCAGCTTTCAAGGATTTTAGTTAACGAGCATACTCTGTCCCTTTTCCAAAGTCTGGTGAACTCTGAACGCGTGACCCACTTGATCTCTACAGAGAAAGGTGTTCTCTCTCCTGAAAATGGAGTCACTCGATTCGAGGAATTTATTGACCTTATAGTGGCTGAACTGGCCCATCCGTTCTCGCATAGTCCTCCAAAAAGGAGGGGAATTGATGATTGGACTGACAAAGAGACTTTAGTTATTAAATCCGAAGTCAGGAAACTATATAGAGAATTCAGAGAGACAGGCAGTTCCCAACTGCCTGACATCTACTTCTCTAGAACCCAACAACTAAGGGAGAGTATCCAGCTCAGCCGGTTAAGATATAACCAGACATGCTGGGAAATACTACTCTCAGCCATACTATCAAGAGATCATAAGAAATTCTGGAAGACTGTAGCAGATCACCCTCAGGCACAGAACGAGCAGCTGACTTTGATCCCATCGAGTACATGGACAGATCATTTTAAGACAGTCTTCTTTGATAACTGTATCCCACTGGATAGGCAGGATCAGGACATCCTTTCTCTCCTAGACGAGTGGCCTCCGGTATCCAATTCCGAAGTTATAAGTTTAATCGGCCAGATGAAAGTAGGAAAGGCTGCAGGCCCTGACGCCATTCCACCTGAACTGATTAAAACTAAATCCGAATGGTGGGCTCCGACACTGGCAGAATTGTTTACTCTGGTCGATAGATCAGGAATTATGCCCAGCTCCTGGCAGCAATCTATAATTATCCCCATTTTTAAAAAAGGCGACAAAAAGCTGCCGTCTAACTATCGGCCTATAAGTCTTCTATCTAACATCGGGAAATTATACGCTAAGCATCTGTTAAACAGACTAACTACTTGGCTTGACGACAACAACATCATAGGCCCGGAGCAGGCTGGGTTCAGGTCAGGGAAATCGACCTTACGCAATTGTATGGTGCTGTCTCACCTAGTCGCTAAGTCCACACGACTCTATAAAGAACATCTTTATGTGGCCTTCCTGGATATCCAGGCTGCTTTTGATACCATCGACAGGAGGTTACTATGGTCCAAATTGGAGACCATGGGCGTAGAACCCAGACTGCTTTATTTGATCAAAAAGCTTTATACAAATAACACCTGCCGCATAAGAATCCATCCTGGGAACGAACTGACAGCACCAGTCATTATAAACAGAGGAGTAAAACAGGGCTGTGTACTTGCTCCCACGCTTTTCAATCTTTTTCTGAATGACCTTGCCTCTTCACTAAACCAGGTGGATGCCCACAGTCCGAAACTCCAAGCCATAAGTATTCCCATCCTTCTCTACGCGGATGATATGGTTTTGCTGTCACGGACCAGAATAGGGCTAAAGCGACTGGTAAATGCCTGTATTGAGTATATGTTCAAAATGAAATTATGTTTGAACTTTGAGAAAAGCAAAATCCTGGTGTTTGGTAACTCACGCAAGACCTATAGCTGGGTTTTTGGAGATAAATCCATTCAGCAGGTCTTCAAATTCAATTACCTAGGAATCACCTTCCACCATAGGCTCCTCTGGTCTCCACACCGAGATTCGGCGGTGAACGCCAGTAAGTTGTCTATGCAGGCTATAATGCGCTTTTTTATAACAAGGGGCAATTCGTATATCCCTTCTGCGCTCAAGGTCTTTAACGCCAAAATTATTTCTCAACTGCTCTACGGCATTCCAGTCTGGATGCCAGGGTTCACCCTGATGGTAGAACGAGTGCAATCAGCCTTCCTCTACAAGATTTTTTCAGTCCCACGATGTGTTCCATATGCAGCTTTATGTCTAGAGGGAGCCCAACATAAGGTTGAGTCTGTCGCCTGGGTAAGATTTCTTATATTCTGGCTAAACATCTGCCTTGACTCTGACAGAGACCCTCTCCTCCAGGCAATGTTATCGGACACCTCCCTTCCCTCAGGGTTAAAATACTTCAACAGGAAGGTTCAGCAACTGGGCCTCTCGATGGAATTTCTGCGTTCAATGTCCTTACTTTCTGCCAAGGCCACAATAAAAACTAGGTTGTGGGACATCGAGCGCCAAGAACTTATAGTGGCAGCAGACAAAACATGCTCCCCTCTTTATTTCCATCTTCCGTGGGCACATGAAACAAAATGTAACTATCTCGATTTTCTGCTGAACCCCCCAGAAAGAAGGGCATTTTCGTTGGCCAGGTTCAATGCAAATCCATCGAACCTCCTATGGGGAAGGATCTCAGGCAGGGCGGAGGGTGAGAGGATTTGCCCATGCGATGACCTCCAAGTGGAAAGCCTTGTCCATATGGTTTTCCATTGTAAACTTTACGAGGACCTCCGTCTGCAATTCCTGGATCGGCTCTGCTTCCCTAGAGGGAGAGCAGTGCAGGAGGTCTTACAGTTCCTATTATCAGGGAAAGACCAGGAGCTTACCAAATTGGTGGCTCAATACCTACATCTGATTTTCTCTCGTCGTAATATTCTGCAGTCGGCTGAGTCATCAGGAGTCCCAGAGATGTGACGGCGGACAGCGCAGTCTTTTCTTTTTTAGCATAGTTTGTGTTACTATGAAAGTGTTAATCTGGTTCTGTTTTATATGTGTGTATGTTTGATGCCAATAAAAAGGTTGATGATGATGATGTTCACTGTATGTTATGTTCATGTTTAATGAAGATGGATTTGTGTATTGGGGGTGGGGGGCTTGTGTTATGTTGTAAATAAAATTCCAATAAAATTATTAAAAGAAAAAGAAGAAGAAGAAGAAGAAGAAGAAGAACACATTGCTTTATGTTACTTTCACTAAGATACACATTTTTGCATGAATCTTCCACTGATGATGCACTAACGACACCCATTTTTGTGGGTGTTCTGTGGCTGGAAAACATGCCGTGCCAAATTCAGAGAAGTGTGACGCTGTAAAGAGAGCTCTGTTTCAGTTTGATCCTCTGGGACTATTAGAAGTTCTCTTTGGGGGAAACTTCCCAGAGCAACACCCGAAGCTTTTGCACTCGCTGCCGAGGTGACTGAGACACAAGCAGGCTTCACTCCTCTTTTGGGGGACCAACTCGTGGCACCATCTTCAGAACTATTGGTTTCTCCGGCACTAAGAAGGCTTGGTTGCTCATCTTAAGGGGAATCTGCAGCAGGGTGAGAATCGAGAGAGCAATTAGCACATCAGTCAACCCATCTTAACATCCAAGACCCCAGCAGAAGATCAAGGGGGAATTTCAATCCTTGGTTTCCCTGGCTTAAATCAAAACATGCAGTCCGATGCTCTCCATGCCTTGGGCACTGGTGCCAGACATTGAAACTCCGTATCATGCCCCGTGCCCCTTCCTTTTACACACACACACACACACACACACACACACAGGCACACACCATCCAGCCTCCTCACCGGCGTTTCCTTGCAGACCCTGAAGGAGAAATGCTGCGCCAGGATTGCAATAGCCACCTTCATCGTGACGAGAGCAAACCGCATTCCCAGGCAGTTCCGGGGACCAGCTCCAAATGGCAGGTATATGTAGGGATCCACTTGATCCTTGTTCTCTTTGCTGAACCTGGTTGCATTCACAGAGACGAGAGAAATGGAGGCTGGGTAAGGAACCAGAACGGGTAGATCTGATGCCTTGATGGGCGAGGCAAAGGAGGAAGAAGGCAGCAGCTCAGGGCCCACAACAAGGGGACATTGCTCACCACCAGCTGGTTCTCAGTTGCTCCTCCTCTGTTGCAGCCATCAGCTTAACCAAGTGGTGACAGTGATGCAGAATGTGCCCCAAATAGGGGTCATGGGGGCCGTAACCCTTGGTACCGCCTATGGTGTCTGTGATGCAAAAGGTCCCCTCCAGAGTCTGTTTGCTCTTCCTGCTCAGGCCCTATTTACACTGTTTGAAGAAACGACATCTGGTACGCAGGCTGAGACCCAGGGTTGCACGCCAACCCTCCCATTCTGAATAGGGCAGTATAGTGCCTCCTTTCGCTGCCCCCACCAGATTGGGGCAGCTCATTGAGGCCACGGCCATACTATTTTGGGGTCCCACTTCTTTTCTGCCCTTGTGGACCTGCCACCCATTTGGTGAGTTGCCACACCCTCTCAACAGCAGCCATTCTGTGCCACGTCACACCTCATGGCAGGCATTTTGTGAATGGCACCCCCAGCATTTGTACCCCCAGGCCCGAAAAAGTTGGTGATGTCTGATTTATTTTCACCTCCAGTCGGGCATCTGCAAAATGCTGGTATCCTGGCTGGCATTGTGATGTTTATATCACTTTTGAATTCTATTACACTTTGTTTGCTATGTTTATACGCCTTAAGTCCCTGTCTAGAAAAAAAATTGGGATATAAATAAATGTAACCAAATGATGATGTTGATGATGTCAGCAGCCCAGCTGAGGCTGAAATCAGGAGGAGCTGATGATCTGCTAGTCACCGCAGTGATGGCTAACCTTGACACCCCAGATGTTTTGGAACTACAACTCCCATCATCCCTAGCTAACAGGATCAGTGGTCAGGGATGATGGGAGTTGTAGTCCCAAAACATCTGGAGTGTCAAGGTTAGCCATCACTGTGCTAGTGGTTGGGTAGATCTTTCACTCATCATTTGAACACATGGCCTTTCATCAAGCTGTCGTCTATTCAGAGCACAAGGTTTTTTGCAGTGGGATGGGAAGGGTTACCTCTCAGGTCTGAATTCGTCTGGTTCCGGCCAGTATTCAGGGTCCCGGTGAAGCGTGTAGGGTGAGATAATCACGCTCATGCCTTTCAGGATAGTCACCCCATTGATTTCTACATCTTTCTTGCAGGTCCTTTCCAGCCGTCCTCCAAGGGGATACAGCCTTTGCGTTTCGCTCAGCACCATGTCTAGATATTCCAGTTGCATGATGGCATCGTACGTGAGAGGAGCCTTTGGAGTGATTCAATGGGGAAGGTTAGCTGTAACTGGTGGGACCCTGAACCAGCCTGACACAGAGACCTTCAGAAGGTAAGATCTCAGTTGAGGTGGCCTTATTCTGAGATTTCTGTCCATGAATGAGAAAATCTCCGTGGGTTGCATTCAACAGCTGCGCAGGTGGGATGCAACTTACGCAACGGATCTGTTTCTCTCTCCACTGCCCCAATCTAAGATATCTCAGGTGCTAAGATCCTCAGGCGAGCTCCTACTCTTGGTCCCATCAACATCAGACGCACAACTTAAGAGAGACAGGGCTGTGGCTGCTCTGAGATTGCACTATTCCCTCCCAAGAGAGGATAAACTGGCTCCCTCTCTGTCATCTCTCTGCCAGCAGGTTAAGACCTTCCAGTTCATACAGGCCTTTGAAATCTAAGGTCCAGGGGATGCTGATGTCAGGGCAAACTGGATTTTAATTGCTGCTACTAAATTGTGTTTTTGGTGTATTTTAACTATAGTTTCTAACTGGTTCGTGTTTATTACTCCTCTGTCCCTACCCTCCAAATTAAATAAATAACTCTCCTGTAACTCCCCCAACCCACCCAAATAAACTTCTCCATTAGATCCCAACTCACCTTTGCAACCCACAAATCCTTACCTTGTTGGGCAGGATGGTATCTATCTCATCTTGAAGCTTCTGCTGGACATCTGGGTGAGTGGCCAAAAGGTAGGCCGCATAACCCAGGGAGTTGCTGGTGGGTTCGTATCCAGCAAAGACGAAGATGAAGGATTGGGCCAGGATTTCAATGTCAGTCAAGCCTGCAGACAAGCAGAGGCGAGAAAGTTCAAGTGAAAACAAGGACAAGCTTGTAATAATAATAATAATAATAATAATAATAATAATAATAATAATAATAATTTATTCTTTGTACCCCGCCCATCTGGGATGCAGGTGGCGCTGTGGGTTAAACCACAGAGCCTAGGGCTTGCTGATCAGAAGGTCGGCAGTTCGAATCCCTGCGACGGGGTGAGCTCCCGTTGCTTGGTCCCTGCTCCTGCCCACCTAGCAATTCGAAAGCACGTCAAAGTACTAGTAGATAAATAGGTACCACTCCGGCGGGAAGGTAAACGGCGTTTCTGTGCGCTGCTCTGGTTTCGCCAGAAGCAGCTTTGTCATGCTGGCCACATGACCTGGAAGCTGTACGCCGGCTCTCGACCAATAAAGCGAGATGAGTGGCGCAACCCCAGGGTTGGACACGACTGGACCAAATAGTCAGGGGTCCCTTTACCTTTACCTCTCCCCAGCCACTCTGGGCGGCTTCCAACAAATATCAAAATACATTGAATTATCACAGATTAAAAACTTCCCTAAACACTCTGGCTGGGAACAGGATCCGTGCAGGTAACACGCACTGCACTGCAATGCAATGATTTTCTTTTCTTTCCAAACAATAGTGCCGAAATCAAAGCAGTAGCTCATGCGTTCCCCTCCCTCTGGGGTTGTTTGATGCTCTCAGGAATAGGGCCAAGGAACGGCCAGGTTCCCAAGGTTACTAATAACACCTTGGTTTTAAAAAAACAACAAAACCCCTATATTGTCTTCTTTTCTCTGTTGTTTTAAATAACCCAGCAGTCTCTGGGAAAACAGCTTCCTGGTTCCCAGGTAGAGCAGCAACACCTTGTTGATCAGTCCTTGCAGCACACGCAAAATAAAGCACCATGCAATGGGCTGTGGCTCCCTAAACAGGCAGTAACTCACCCTGGAGGGGGGATTACCTAGGGGGCTGCCAAGAGGCAAGGGGGCGGCAAGGGGGTGCTGGAGGTATAAATGACTAACAGATTTTGAAAAGCTGGTCTCACGGGATCAAGTTCATGAGTTTTGTTGAATTAATTAAACTAAACCCTTTTTATGTGATTTTTTCAATCAATGTGCAATTAATTTTATTGTGTTATTGTCTTCCTTAGGGGTTGTGCAAATTACTATTTGCATGTTGTTGTTGTTTAGTCGTTTCCGACTCTTTGCATAGTAATGCTTTTTAGAGGGTAGAAGGTACTGAGAATGAGTTTGTGGATTCAAGGGGGTGGCAGAGGAGGGGGGATGGGGGGAGCGTACCGCCCCCGGCACCATCGGGGAGGGGGTACCATCATGGCTGCACCACCAGACATGCACCGCACCCCCCCCACTGCGCCGGGCGCCATGCCCCCATGGGCAACATGCCATGCCCCCCGGGAAGCACGCCACGCCCCCAGGACACACCCCACGCCCCCGTGGGTGGCTTGCCATGCCCCCGGGAAACACACCAGCCACGCCGCCGCCTGCTCTCCGCCCTCAATGCCGGAGCGTGCAGCTTCACCACTGGGCCCAGGAAAAAAAATGGGAATTACTGGTGGGAACAGTAATGCAGGCAAGTTAAGTAAGGGGGGACATGGCCTTTACCTCTGATCATGATGGCAATGGAGAGTAGGGCCTTTTAAGTTGTGGCTCTCTTTCTGTGCCAAAGTCTCCCCAGCAAGGTCTGCCGAGCGCCTTCACTGACCTCTTTTTAGCACCAGGGAAAGGCTTCCCCCAGGCTTTTAGACTGAGATGATGCTTTGCTGCTACTAGTCTGCTGCCCAAGCTTCCTATGGCTGTTATGGGACCTGTTTTGTTCTGTTTTGTGGTATAATATATTTATATTTTATATATGATGTAAGTCACTTGGAAACCTTTGAGTTACAAGAGACTGAAAAGTCATTATCATCAACAACATACATAGCGTTAGACGATTGTGTGGGCTTGGTTTGGATGGTGTTTGGGATGCAATCTTGTTTCTGGCAGCCTTCTGTCTTGAGAGACGATGGAGTGAGCCTCTGGGGATGAAGTCCAATTGCTGTATTTGCAGCCCTGAAGTGACCCCTCCGGGACCCCAAGCCTGGGCAGTGTGTCTGGAGGTCCTGGGCTGCCATGAAGACAAGAACCCCCCTCTTGGCCTTGCTGATGTCCAAAGGAAAGCAGAGCAAGGCATTTGGCACAAGCATGGCTGCAGGAGTTGCCAGAAGGAGCCGTACAAGGCGCCATCCAACCGTCTTAGAGACTCTGCTCTGGATTTGTGTAGGGTTTACCTCCTCAGCCTTTTATTCTCCCAAAGATATCCCACCAAAGTTTAGGGTCCCTAAAGCATGGAAACGAAAACCCTTGACCATCAAAATGGTCTCATATCATAGCCCCTCTTAGAGCCCTCCTCCAAAGGGACGCGGGTGGTGCTGTGGTGTACACCACTGAGCCATGGGCTTGCCGATCGGAAGGTCGGCGGTTCGAATCCCCGCGATGGGATGAGCTCCCGTTGTTCAGTCCCAGCTCCTGCCAACCTAGCAATTCGAAAGCACACAGTGCAAGCAGATAAATAGGTACCGCTACGGCAGGAAGGCAAACGGCGTTTCCGTGCGCTGCTCTGGTTCGCCAGAAGCGGCTTAGTCATGCTGGCCACATGACCTGGAAGCTGTACACCGGCTCCCTCGGCCAGTAAAGCGAGATGAGCGCTGCAACCCCAGAGTCATTCGTGACTGGACCTAATGGTCAGGGGTCCCTTTACCTTTACTTTTCCCCCTTCAGTTCAGTTGAATTGTGTGGCATTACCTTTATAGGAGTGGTTCAAGCCATTGCTCTGGTGGTCAGTCTTGGCATTTTGGGAGTCGATCATCAGCTGCAGGAAATCCACCCGGCCCTAACCAGAAAACAAATAAACCAGTGGAGAAAATGTGCGGCAGAGAGATCCCCATGGGGGCCACTGGGCCGAGATGGTTTGAAGCCCCAGGTTTTTTAAAGGGCTAAATACAGCCCTTGAGGACATTGGCTGTGTGATCATCTCACTGTACTTAGGCACAACTGGACATACTGAGGGGGTAAAAGAGGCTGTTTTGTGGAGGAAAAAGCAATGAAGCAGCACAGAGAAAAGTTGGATCTTGGGGGATCTCACAGTGAATAATTACACACAAACACACACACAATGAAAGCCCTTTTCCACGCCAAATATATTTACCCCCAAATTACAGCACAGTCTTAATGCTTACGTTTTGCCCTTCTTTCTGCCGCGTTTCCTTCATTTTTTCAAAGGACCTTGAAAAGAAGTTTAAAGCTTCTGTGTTGAATAAATTCACGTTCAATAATTTGAGAAGAGGAATCAGGAATGGGAACATGGCTGCAAGAGACAGGAATCATACAGTGAACAGGAATAGATAGATTTCTGTAGATATCCATTGATAAACTTTGGTTTGATCTAAGGATCAGAGCTTCCCAGCCGTAATAGAACCTGGTCAACCTCATTGCGAATCTCAGAGTTGCAAATTCTGCATATGCAATCCATGTAGGAAGAGATGTGCATTTTGTTACATTGCATGCACACTGATCACACCCTCCCAGAACATCCCTCACATGTACCTAATGGTAGGGCCAGTTCTTAGAATAATCCTCGCAATATTTTAGATCCATGTGCAGTCGAGAAATGAATCATATTTTGGAAAGGCCATCATGGCTCAATGGTCGACCCACATTCGGTCCTTAGTGGCATGTCCAGGCTGGGCTGGGAATGCCCCCTGTCTGAAACCCTTGAGCACCTAATAGAAAAATCTGTAGACAATACTGTGCTTGATGGACCAGTTATTATGTTTCCGTAATAACCAGACTGCAAACTTCCACTGGGCCGTCAGAAATCAGAAGCCAACTTACCTACCAAAACGAAGCGTGGATCAAAAGCGGCAAACTTGGTCATCTTCTTGATCTCCTTGACAAAAGGATCGGCAGGGTTGTTCATAGAGTCAATGTTCACACCAAACGAAGTGCTGGTGACCACATCCATGCTGTAGGCCCCAAAGACACTGAGGAGGGAACAGAGCAGCCAAATCAGGCTCTCAGTATACTTAAAGGTAAAGGGACCCCTGGCCATTAGGTCCAGTCGCTGACGACTCTGGGGTTGCGGCGCTCATCTCGTTTTACTGGCCGAGGGAGCTGGCGTACAGCTTCCGGGTCATGTGGCCAGCATGACAAAGCTGCTTCTGGCACAACAGAACACCGAAACCAGAGCAGCGCACGGAAACGCCGTTTACCTTCCCGCTGCAGCGGTACCTATTTATCTACTTGCACTTTGATGTGCTTTTGAACTGCTAGGTTGGCGGGAGCTGGGACTGAGCAACGGGAGATCACCCCGTCGCGGGGATTCGAACCGCCGACCTTCTGATCAGCAAGCCCTAGGCTCTGTGGTTTAATCCACAGCCCCACCCGCGTCCCTCTTAGGATTTTACATAGGCCTCTTTCTGGCCACCCATTGTGGTCTGTATTTACCTCAAAGGCAGCCCACATTGTATGCTATGCTATTTTTGACTGAGGCCTTTCCTGGCCCAAACCACTTACTCCTTCATAACCACAAATTCATTCTTTTCCACTTTCTTCTGAACATTTTGCATCAAAACTTCCCCGTAGTGTTTGATGATGAGAAACATCTGAAATCCAAATCAACAAACAGAGATGTTAACACCTAAGGGCAGTTGTCCTTCCTGGCTGCAATGGAGTTCTGGAAATCCTGTGAATTGCTCATCACTCATCAGAAAAAGATGGGCTTCATTTTTTGTTTCGCTTTGTCATTTTGTTTCGCCATGTTGAGAACTGGCTGGTCTAGCTCGTAAAGATACTACAGTGGTACCTCAGGTTAAGTATGCTTCAGGTTAAGTACGCTTCAGGTTAAGAATGGACCTCCGGAACGAATTAAGTACTTAACCCGAGGTACTACTGTACTTTGCAGTTATATAGAGTGATATCTCCAGGAATCAACCTCCATCTCAGCTCTGATTCGCAGGTGCCCATCAATTAGTCAAATTAATCTAATTAATTATCAATTAAAGTTTGCAGCTCTAGTTTTGTGTTGTTTTTGTTTTTAAGTCAAAGAGATCCACTGACTTGACATCTGTGGTTGTTTTTTTAAGAGAGTGAAGCTGAGAAATAACCCAAAACATAGACTTTGCAACCTCACATTCTTAGGCATTTTGCTTCAGCCACTCTGACTATCAACAGAATTGGATTATCCCCCAGTTTCAGAGTGAATAGACTCAATGGTGCTTGAACTGTACGACCCATATTTACCAGTGGAAGAGCTGAATATTTTATTTTTTCCAATACTTAATATCTTTTTCTCTTTTTTTACCTCCTTGAGCTTCCCACTGGTGAAGGTTGGAGAGAGAACAGTGCGGATCCTCTTCCATTGTTCGTCCTTTGCCATTGAGACGGCAGACTTCAAGATCCCAACTAAACCTATATCCTAGAGGAAACAAAGCAGTTTCGAACCATTGAGTGGCAAAGTCAGGTTTTGAACCCATGACAGATCTGGAACCAATAATATCCAACAGGGAATTGTGAACAGAATAAACATGGAGTGCAGTGATGACTGGGCGACTAAGTTCACACTTGACTTTTGGAGAGGAGTTAATCTGCCCTCCCCATTACCCCACCCTGCCCCAATTTGGCCCCAATGGAATGACGTGTAGAAACTCTCCTCCTTCCATGATACTATTATATACTTAAGAAGTGATTGCGTACCCGGCGGTTGGTGAAACAGGTGTAACACTCTTTCACGAGGACGGCTTTTATAATAGCCGGATCCAGCGTAGCTACCATAGGCTTTCGGCCCTCATAAATCCTGGATTAAGAGTAAAGAATGGTATGTTTTTGAGATCCCAAAGAGATCCAGTTGCAGGTAAGAGTATTTTCCCACCCCAGAACATTTCCTCCTTGGGATCAAGCAATGGGAGAAATAAAAGCAGGTCATAAGGTCACGTACCCCCAGGTCCTCCCGTATTTCCGAAAGCACTCATAATCAAAGTTGATAAACCCCTGTGGAAAGACATTGAAGACAGTTAAGAACAGCCTTTGTGAACCGGATTAAGGCTCGTTTTAAGGAGCACCTCTGATCCCAAGTGGGGGGAGCAGAGAGGCGCCTCAGGAAAACTCTTGAGCAGAAATGTCACCAGACACTCACCTTACGATAGGACCAGATATTTCCAAAGAAAGGCAACGGCGAAGGACCTGGAATGTCCAGTTTCTTGAAGATGCCGTATGGCCAGAATCCATATCTGTTTATTTTGTAAAACGAGAGAGAGAGAGAGAGAGAGAGAGAGAGAGAGAGAGAGAGAGAGAGAAATAATAATAATAATTGTCAGGGGGCTGCAGCCCTTCTCCAGTCCTGCGTTAAGCAGCTATCGAGAGCAGCCCCCTACTTTAACGACGGATTCATCCAGTTCCCCTTCCGGCCCTAGCAGTGGAGAAGGAGAGGTGGTGGAGGGGCTTCAGCCAGGCAGGCAGAGCCATCGCCACGTAGCTGGGGAAGGAAAGAGAAGGCGCACAAGGTGCTTCCGTCTGCCGAGATGGGTTTCCTGGCGGGAGAATCGCAAAGAGCCACTCTGGGAAACTGAAAGTGATTGATGAGACGTTTTTATAATGCACTCCGCATTGTAAAGTAATTAGCCAAGATTAAAGCTTAAAAGCTTAATGTTTCAGAGTCTTTCTTTGAGCGGCCGGCTGGGGAAAGGACCCCACGCCCCCTGACAGCAATAATAATAATAATAATAATAATAATAATAATAATAATTTATTATTTGTACCCCGCCCATCTGGCTGGGTCTCCCCAGCCACTCTGGGCAGCTTCCAGCAAATATTAAAATACATTAACATGTCACAGATTAAAAACTTCCCTAAACAGGGCTGCCTTCAGGTGTTTTCTAAATATCAGGTAGTTGTTTCTCATGAGAGAGAGAGAGATGCAAATCTATCAGCAGAGCAGGAAAGCCTGTCCAGGGTTCAGAGGGGGAACCTGGCAGTTGGATGCACCTGTGGGGGGGGGGGGCCTCCTGCTAAAAAAAAACCCCTCACAAGGAACTGACTTGGCCCCACAGGGCAAAAAAATGAGATGATAAGGGCTAATATGCAACCCAAGCCTTCACAAGTACACACCGAATAACTCAAAGTACATTGTTGAGCTGTGGGGCAGAATGGGTGGGGTCACAGGGCCGGTTGCCCTGGACCGAAAATTCTTAGGGGCAACGATAAATTTAAAATTATGTAGCCTTCCCCTTCAAACATTCTACACAGTTTTTCAACATTTTACCGTATTTTTCTGGCCATACTGTCCTTATGTAATCCTGATTGGTGAATTGCATAATACCTATTTATAGTGTGATTTCCCCTTTGAATATACGGATACTGTTGTGTTCCATAACTTGCTTTTAAAAAATCATAATTAAGACATTCATACTTTCACCCAGCTGCAATAGGCGCCTCTTTCTCTAGCCTCCTTGTCCCCATGATGTGTGTAACTCTGACAGTTGCCAGTGTGTATGTGTGCAGATAGGAATTGGGTTGCTTGGTGAATTGTGTTGTTCTGACATGTTGACAGGTTAGTTTTCGTTTTCTGCTGACGTGGTAACCATTTCTTGTTCTTCGTAATTCTGTTTCAGCATACTGTTTATATATATTCATTTTTTTAATGGTTTAAACATGAACGAATGGTTATGCAGTGAAGGGACTGAGTGGTAAAAAGCAAAAAATAAAAATAAAAAGGCAGACATTGTTGGATACTGAGAAACATAATTTTATCAATTAACAAATTTGGCACACATCAGTTTGACTAACTTTGTTGTGACATCAAGAATCTTTTTAACCAGTGGGGGGGTTTTCCTTTAAAATGTTTAGGAGTGCTCTCATTTTGACTCAAGAAAATCACCATTTTATAGTTCAAATCAGGGAAAATAAATACAGTAAATGGACAAAAGTACAAAGATTCACAAAATGTATATGTACATGTATATGGGACCCAGGTGGCGCTGTGGGTTAAACCACAGAGCCGAGGGCTTGCTGATCAGAAGGTCAGCGGTTCGAATCCCTGCGACGGGGTGAGCTCCCGTTGCTCGGTCCCTGCTCCTGCCCACCTAGCAGTTCGAAAGCACGTCAAAAGTGCAAGTAGATAAATAGGTACCGCTCCGGCGGGAAGGTAAACGCCGTTTCCGTGCGCTGCTCTGGTTCGCCAGAAGCGGCTTAGTCCTGCTGGCCACATGACCCGGAAGCTGTATGCCGGCTCCCTCGGCCAATAAAGCGAGATGAGCGCCGCAACCCCAGAGTCGTTCACGACTGGACCTAATGGTCAGGGGTCCCTTTACCTTTACCTTACAAAGATTCACAAAATGTATATGTACCCCTGCGTACCCCCAAGGGGGGAAGCACTGTTTATAACTATCACTGTTTCAACTGCCAGTTGTGAAAGAAGTTTCTCAGAACTTTAATTGATCAAAACGTATCAGAGATTTACAATGAGCAAAGTCATTCTGCAATTAAAGTTGCCAGAAAACAAGGCAGGGATTTGTGGGCCCCACCTCACTAAGCTTTAAATAGGAGGTTGATGTGGGCAGAAAGCAACTGGCCTGCACAGCTCCTTCAATGAATCCACCCACCAATTCCTAGAGATCAACTTGCTACACACCCTGCTCTGCATATATACAGTAATAAACACAGGCTCCGAAGTCCACCAGCTGATCTCTTCCCTGCAAATCCAGATCATTCCTTCCCTGTTCTGTTTGTCTTTAGCAAACACCTTTTTTTTTTTGCTGTACTTTACAAGAAACATTATTTTTATACTTGCATGTGTGTGTGTTGAGTTATATGTGAAAATATGAAAATGTCAAACTCAGCATCTCACCTTCCCCTTCCAACCTGAAGGCATAGCTGAGATCGAAAACAGGAGAGTTCATAAGCCCTGGAGCAGAAAGAGTCTGATCGTTGCTGCTGTCCAGGACTGTTTTTCTAGGACAGCGTTTCCCAACCGGTGTGCCGCGGCACACCAGTGTGCCGTGAGGCACCGGCTGGTGTGCCGCGGCAAAACCGTGGGTCGGGACCCCACGCCGCAGCCGCAAACACGTAGCAGCGGCTGCAATGGTTGAAAGGGAGCGCAGAAACCCTCCGGCGACCTACCGCGCATGCGCCAGCTCCCCGCCAATTCTGATTGGTTGCCAGGGACCAATAGGGCTTAGCCCGGCAGCCTTCCAGGTCCAGCGCCTGCTGATCGGGTTTCCCCCGCTCGGCTTCAACCTCAGCGACAAGGAGCGACGCCTCGGAGAGTTTGGCTCAGGTAAGGGGCGTGGGTTTTTTCCCCCATCCTCCGCAGTCCGCCCGAGGCGACACTATGGTTGCGGGAGGCCGGGCGGGCTCCTCTCGGGCAGCGGCAGGAAGGGAGAGCGGGCTTGAAGCGGAGTCGCAGAGAGAGCGGGGCAGCCATGGCCAGAGGTGCCCGCCGAGGAGAGCGGGAGGGCAGGGGAGCCAGGGCGGGTATTGAGCTTTGGGGGAAATGAGGGGCACTAGGACCCCAGCAGCGCCGGGTCGGGGTGCATGTGGTGGTGGTGTGCCGCGAGATTTTTTTCGTGGGACAGGTGTGCCGTTGCCCCGAGGAGGTTGGGAAACACTGTTCTAGGAAAAAGAGATGCCGGAACTCACTAGGAACCTTCTCTTATGTGCCCACCTGACAGGTGCCGGAACCCACCTGAGAAGTGGGGGTACTGAGTTCCTGTGAGTTCCCCCCTTTAAAAAAAACCCTGCTGTTGTCAATATATAGGGAGGTGTTTTGCAGCCGCATAATACGAAATGTCACAGGTACACTTTGTCCTGCAGAGTCTTTGTTCTTGGGCAGAATAAACAGCCACTAATCTGCTATAAAAGACTTTCGGGTTGCGGGCGGCAGGTTGCCCTGACAAATTGTTTGCGTCCATTTCCCACAAAGTGCCGTCTCCCAAATGATGTGATACCATTTTTGGTACATTGGTACCCTTTCCTTCTTTTCAATCTCCGGCTATCAATATTCTTGCTGCCATTAATAAGTAATCAATTATATGTTCATATAATAGCCCTAGAGTAGTTGTGGCTGAATATACCTAACAATGCTATTTTGGGTGGGGGTGGGGGTTCCAAAAAATATTTTATTAATAAATCAAAAATAAAAAGCAAAAAGAAATACTGTCACAGGAAGTTGAAAGCAGCATAAGGCTGGGGATTGTTGTTGAACGTGTTGTTCCAAAACAGTACAAAAGAATAATAATCCTGCCCTGTGATTCCTGAATTGCAGGGGGTTAGTGTAGATGACCCCTGGGGATCCCTTCCAACTTTACAATTCTGTGACCCCAACTTAGTAAAAAAGTCTTCTTTACTTATATGGTTCTTTATGTGGATTGATATAGCAAGTTGAAGTACCCTATATACTCGAGTATAAGCCTAGTTTTTCAGCACATTTTTTGTGCTGAAAAAACCGCCCTCGGCTTATACTCGAGTGAGGCAGGCAGTGGCTCCTATGAAGCTTTCCCAGGTTTTTTGTGGTGAAATTGGGTGCCTCGGCTTATATTCGGGTCGGCTTATACTTGAGTATATACGGTAAGTAGGTGTTAACCTTCAGTGGGTGTTGTTTTTCCAAATCATCCCTTCAGGAATTTAGCTTACAAGTCAGGCAGAGAGACCTGCTTCAACTGCCGCCCCTCATGAGTATTATCACTGGATACAGAATCGCAGAATCCTAGATCATACCTGACAGATGGCCATCCAGCCTCTGCTTAAAAACCTCCAAGGAACGAGAGTCCACCACCTCTCATGGGAGCCTGTTCCACTGTTGAACAGCTCTTACAAACTCTAGATACCGGTACCATCCCCATATAGATCTATCCATGTAGCAGAAGCAAATATTATTTTTTTAAAAAATTAACTGTGGGATATAATTAAATCAGAAACTGGAACCAAACACTCACACAAACTCATATGCTGAGTTCTATTTATAGTATATTGGGTTGCAACCATTGCTGGTCCTCTTGAGAGCAGACTCATTGAAATTAAGGGACGTGACTAACTTGATCTATTAATTTCAGTAGGTCTACTCCGACTGAAAGTTGGTTGGATACAACACAGAGAGCCCAACAAAAGGGGGTTCTCAAAGAGAGAGCCTTAGTTGCAGGGTGGGCATGAAGCCATTCCTCTTGGTTTGGGGGAAGGGCTAATGGCCACAGCAATTATTGACCGGCTTGGGCTGGCCAGAATTTGCATAAGGTAGGTGATTGACAGATCAGCGTCCTTTATATGGATCAGCACGTGATCCACTGGGCACTCTTGTCTGGAGCTTCGGATCTCCAGTCCCCCCCTCCCTGGTATAGGCTGGTGCTTTGACGTTGCTGTGCCTGTCTAGGGGTCGCCTCCGCTTGAGGGGCCTAGTAGGAATTTTGTCCATTTGGCTGATTGGCCGTGCCTCTTGGTTTTTGCCTACTATGCAGCAATTAGTCACAACTTGTAAGGTTGGCGGTTAGGCATTGGCTCAGTGGTTGGTGCCATCCAAGAAGGATGATGGTGATGGGAATTCCGTTAAAGGAAGCCCGGGGGCTCAACATGCTTGTCCGAACCCGGGGTTGCAGGGCCTACGCAAGAGCCCCTGGAACCCCTGGGGAGGGGGTGGCTCCGATTACCAGCCCCATTACTCTCCCCAGCTAATGGTTTCCCCAATCGCTGACCAGTGGTCAGCTCTGTCAAGAGGACAGATAGTCTTGCTGACGAGGAGTCAGCCCTGTCTAGTGGACAGTGCGAACCAATGCCTACGCAACCACTCACGTGATTTGTAATTCAATAAAGTTGTGGCCAAAATTATGCCAAAAACCCAAACCAAAAATTATGCTTCATGTGTGAGTTATTGGTGGGAATGGCTGGGTGACCTACACACGCAACAGAGTAATTACATTCTGGGTAGCAAAGAGCTGGGTAGCAAAAGCTCATCCCACTCCCGCCCTCCATAAGAGCTACAATATTCAATTGGATTGCTATAATGTTCTTTACATGGCTGTGTCCATGAAAACATTTTAGAAAATTCCATCGGCCCAGTGATAGCCAGAAGCGTTTTGTTCATGGCCAACTGATCAAACCACATGAGGCCAACCCTACATGGTCATGTGGCCAGCATGACTAAGCCACTTCTGGCGAACCAGAGCAGCGCACGGAAACGCCGTTTACCTTCCCGCCGGAGCGGTACCTATTTATCTACTTGCACTTTGACGTGCTTTCGAACTGCTAGTTTGGCAGGAGCAGGGACCGAGCAACGGGAGCTCACCCCGTCGCGGGGATTCGAACCGCCGACCTTCTGATCGGCAAACCCTAGGCTCTGTGGTTTAACCCACAGCGCCACTCGCGTCAAGCTTACTTGGAAGTAAATATCCTCGCGGTTCAGAGGCTGCCATCTCGTATGGCTTTCTGAAGAAGCAGCAGATTTAAAACACCCCCATTTCTTTTTCACAATTAGAAAACAGCCAAAGAAAAGATAAGAGAATGATACATACAGCATGAAAAGGCCCAGGAGGGCAATGAGAAGGAACCATGTCTCAGTGGAGAAGCTTGGGAGCAGATCCATCTTGTTAGCCCTTGATGGCTCTCTGGCTTTGATGGAGGATTTCTGCTCTCTTTATACTTATTCAGGGCTGGAGCTCAAAGAGCAAAAACAAAAATTTCGCAATAGCTTTTGCTATCCATTCGCCTTTGGTCTGATGACTGGCAGGTTGACTAAGTTCAAGTTTGCTTTGTTTGAAGCCCAGTTAATATCTCTTCTCACGGAAGAGACGAGGCCTGAGAGAGGGTGTGTTGCCTTGGCTGCCTTCTTATGTAAAAATGTCTCCTGCCAACCTCTCCAGCAGGTGCATGATGTCATCTCCTGGGAAGCCAAGGAACTGTATCATTTGGCTGGCTTTTATGGGGTACGGTTGCCTTATCAGAGTGCCTGGAAGATGGAGCAAGCTTGCTTTCTGCTGCTCTGGGGGGGGGGAGCACCCAAACCAATGGATTCAAGTTACAAGAAAGGAAATTCCACTGAAAACTTAGGGAGAATGTTTTGACTGTAAGAACCATTTGACAGTGGAATGAACGGTCTCCCTCCAAAGCTGGTGGACTCTCCTTCCTTGAAGGCTTTCCCAACAGAGATTGGTTTTCTTATAATAGTCATATAGTCCGTATAGTTAAAGCTATGGTTTTCCCAGTAGTAATGTACGGAAGTGAGAGCTGGACCATAAAGAAGGCTGATCGCCGAAGAATTGATGCTTTTGAATTATGGTGCTGGAGGAGACTCTGGAGAGTCCCATGGACTGCAAGAAGATCAAACCTCTCCATTCTGAAGGAAATCAGCCCTGAGTGCTCACTGGAAGGACAGATCCTGAAGTTGAGGCTCCAGTACTTTGGCCACCTCATGAGAAGAGAAGACTCCCTGGAAAAGACCCTGATGTTGGGAAAGATGGAGGGCACAAGGAGAAGGGGACGACAGAGGATGAGATGGTTGGACAGTGTTCTCGAAGCTACTAACATGAGTTTGGCCAAACTGCGAGAGGCAGTGAGGGATAGGCGTGCCTGGCATGCTCTGGTCCAGGGGGTCACGAAGAGTCGGACACGACTGAACGACTGAACAACAACAACAAATTAACACATGCATCTTTATAGTGTGGATATTTAAATGCACCCTGATCAATATGCATTGTTTCCAACAAGAGGGAGAAAACAGGAGAGTTCATAAGTGCTGGAGCAGAAAGAGTCCAAACATTGCTGCTGTTCAGGGCTGTTTTTCTCGGGAAAAGAGATACTGGAACTCACCAGGAACCTTCTTAGAATTTCCATGGTGCCCACCTGACAGGTGCCAAAACCCACATGAGAGGTGGCGGTACTGAGTTCCTGGGAGTTCCCCCTGAAGAAGAAGAAAAGCCCTTCTGTTGTCAATATATAGGGAGGTGTTTCGCAGCCGCATAATACGAAATGCCACAGGTACACTTTGTCCTGCAAAGTCTTTGTTCTTGAGCAGAATAAACAGCCACTAGTCTGCTATAAAAGTCTTTCTGGGTGGGTGGGGGGGATGCTGGTTGCCCTCACAAATTGTTTCCGCCCTTTTTCCACAAAGTGCCATCTCCCAAATGATGTGATACCATTTTTGGTACATTGGTACCCTTCGCTTCTTTTCAATCTCCGGCTTTCAATGTTCTGGCTGCCGTTAATAAGTAACCTATTATATAATGGTCCTTGCGTTTCCCCGGCTGAATATACCTAACATTTTTATTTCTGGTGGTTGTTGTTGTTTTGTTTGTTTAACTGAATTAAAACTGTCACATGGCTTTTAAAAACAACAACAATCTGTTGTCTAGTGGTGTAGTGTGTGTTTTTGTTTAAAAAAATTGTTCTCTTTCTATTCTCTTTCTGCACGATCAGGGCTGGAGCTCAAAGGACAAAAATTAAAATTTAACAATATTTTTTTGCGATCTGCTCACCTTTGCTCTGATGACTGGCAGGCTGACTCCGACCAAGCTTGCTTTGTTTGATGTGAAAAGAGGCCAGGGGAGTTTGGCATTTCACAGAGGCGAACCTGGAGAGAGGGTCTCTTGTCTCAGGTGCCTTCTTGCCAGTGGCATGCTGTGAAATCTTCTGGGGGAGAACTGCTAGGGCCAGAGGTGCCAGCTTGCAAGGACAATGCGGGGGGTGGCCATGCGCATGAGCATTGCACCTCCCACCCTAAACCAAACAGAAGCTTCTCTGGATCAGGGAAGGGGGCGCCAGGCCTCTGACAGGATGTTGGAGCCCTGCAGCCTCCTTCCCAAAGCTAGGTGGTCTTTGGGAAGGTGGCAGGAGGGCTCTTGGACACCATCTCTCTGCCCACCCCCCACCCCCATTTTTTGAAGATTTTATTGCTGACCTATTCTTAACATCCAATGGCATTGTGGACGGCCCTATGCCAAGACCACAATCACTGCTTTCTTCTTCATTCAACTTGGTTGTGTTCAGGAAGGAAAAGGTTGTAGTTTATTTCATCAAGAGGAGAAGAAGAAGGAGGAGGAGGAGGAGAAGGAGGAGGAGAAGGAGAAGGAGAAGGAGAAGGAGAAGGAGAAGGAGAAGGAGAAGGAGAAGGAGAAGGAGAAGGAGAAGGAGAAGGAGGAGAAAAAGAGGAAGGAGAAGAAGAGTTTGGATTTGATATCCCGCTTTATCACTACCTGAAGGAGTCTCCAAGTGGCTCACATTCTCCTTTCCCTTCCTGCCCCACAACAAACACTCTGTGAGGTGAGTGGGGCTGAGAGACTTCAGAGAAGTGGGACTAGCCCAAGGTCACCCAGCAGCTGCATGTGGAGGAGCAGAGACGCGAACCCGGTTCACCAGATTACGAGTCTGCCGCTCTTAACCACTACACTACACAGGTTTTCAAATGTATACACTCACAACCTTATGGAAGGCAGGATTAAGAACCGGTCTAGATGGAAAGCAGCATTTTGAAGCTAAGTGTGAATGATTCCGGATTGAGAAAAACCACATTTTGGTGCTACAAATGAAGAGGCGTGCATGCAGCCAAAGGCTACTGAAGAATACTATATGGTGCAACAGGGAGAACACAGAAAATCACAGGTTGTTTCCGTGGCACAGAGAAGCTCGTACCAGCTTAGACTGATGTGCCAGCTACAACCCAACTGGTCTCAGTTGTTCATGCTCTTGTAGCCTTGAAATCAGGGTGCGTTCACATGGCCCCCAATTCAAAATATTGAGGGGGCAGGAGCCCCAAGCGCCCCCTATACCAGGCGTCGATGTGCTGTAGTGTATATTGCGCCAAAGGCTGATAATTGAAAATGCAGCTTCACCATTCCTTCCTGGGAATGAGTCCTACAATCATATTACACGGGTCTTTCACCAACTGCAACTACTACTTCTGAGCTGTTTCCAGACCCAGTTCAATACAGTGTTAGGTGATTCTAGGAACTCAACAAACTACAGAGTATAGAAGCTGGAACCTGCATTTAACAAGGGATGTTTAATCTACTAAACCACAGCAGATCCTATTTCTCTCCAGAGTGGTATTTAAATTGGGCTTCCACTGGTGGATTGGTCCTGTTTCTGCAGGAGCATTTCCACACACAGAGTTTTGAAAGAGTGCATCTGAGTCACAGGGACCCAAATAAACCACATTACCCAGGACTGTGATGTGTGTCAATTCTAGGAAGGGATTTATGCAATCCTGGCATGCACCCATTGAGTTTCCTGTCATTCAGTGGACATGATTTGATGCCATAGTGACTCTTTCTCCCCAAGCAACCCTGAGGAATTCAAGTTGCATGTGCTCTGTATGGATCCCTTAACAAAATCTTCTCAGCGCCCTCCCCAAACTACAGTTCCCAGAATTCCATGGGGGAAGCCATGACTGGTAAACTGGTCTCAGACAGATACAAAATTGTAGCCTGGGCATGCTCCAATTATTTATCATTGATTATTTGGCTTTAAAGGGGACTTTTTAAATCTACTTTATAACAACTTTATATAATAATTTTCAAGATGCCTTGCAACCAAAATATATACAATATTGTTTTTTGTAAAAAAATCTCCAAAACAGCCTTGAAATAATAGAAGCGACAGATCAGGCAAATAGAGGAATATTAGAGGATGGACAAATCTGAGAATTTGGGTTTCCACTTTCTTACGTGTGCTTTGCCCCATTTGCACAGAGGGGTTTGCATGAACATTTGTACACATTTCTGGTGCCCCTTTCTCCTAGTATAGACACTCTTTTGTATGAATGTTTCACAGTGCAAGTATTTTGGCAAGCCTGAATAGAATGCAAGCATTTTGGTTTTTCCTGAATAGAACACATCATTTAATGTTACTTTTGCCAAGACACACATTATTGGCGATGCACTAATGGCGATGTTTCAGTTTGCGAATCAGTCTAATTCTCTGGAACTATTTGAAATTCTCTTCGGGGAATTTTCTCTAAGCAACACCTGAGGCTTTTGCATCTTCTACCAAGGTCCAGGGCCAGACTTCACTCCCCCTTCTCCCGGGGATCACCTCGTGGCACCAGCTTCAAAACTATTGGTTTTTTTGGCACTAAGAAGGCTTCATTGCTCATCTCCAGGGGAATCTGCAGCAGGATGAAAAACAAAAGAGAGCACTTAGGAACCATTAGACCCAGCTTAAAGGTAAAGGTAAAGGGACCCCTGACCATTAGGTCCAGTTGTGACCAACTCTGGGGTTGCGGTGCTCATCTCGCTTTACTGGCTGAGGGAGCCGGCGTACAGCTTCCGGGTCATGTGGCCAGCAGCGCACGGAAACGCCGTTTACCTTCCCGCCGGAGTGGTACCTATTTATCTACTTGCACTTTGACGTGCTTTCAAACTGCTAGGTTGGCAGGAGCAGGGACCGAGAAACGGGAGCTCACCCCATCACGGGGATTCGAACCGCTGACCTTCTGATCAGCAAGCCCTAGGCTTTGTGGTTTAACCCACAGTGCCACCCGTGTCCCTTAAGCACCAGCAAATCTTTACAGCAAGGATGGAGGGTCCTGCTATGTTCCAGAAGTGGTTGGGCTCTAAGTCCCTTCAGCCCCAGCTCCCATGGCCAATGGTTAGGGACCATGGGAAGTGGGGTCTAACAGCACCTGAGAGTCTTCCAGGGGAACCTACCCCTTATTTGTAGGATCGCAGTCTTATGGTGCGAAGGGAATGTTAGGTAGAGCTTTCTGAAAGTAAGGGTCGCTCGGAAAGTGATGGGCTCTCCTTCTTTGGAGACATTGGATGGCATAGTTAAGCTACGGGAGGAGTGATGGCCACCATCTTGTTGGGTTTTTGATCAAATGATACCTGAGCCGGTCTGATGTCAGTACTGTCTGTTTAAGAAATAGAAGAAACAGGTGCCGGTGTTTTGTTCTTAATTGCCCAAAGCGTGGGTGTTACTCTGTGTATATAAGGCTCTGTTGCAAAGCAGTTTGTGCTCCTAGTTTCTGTGTTGAGTTGGTGTTTGAGGAGTAGCTGGGAGTTGGAGTATTGAGAGTTTGTGGGAGTGTTTGGGGTTGGGATTGTGAAAGTATGAGTTCACTGATAAAGCGTGTTTGATTAGTTTAAAAGAGTTTTTGAGAGAAGGCTAGCAGCCAACAAGGAGTTCTGACTTCATCTATATATATAAAAATGTTCCCATTGTGTGTGCGGCGGACACCACCTTGCTCCGTAACCGCTGGACCAAATCTCATCAAATTAGGACACAGCGTACCATGACCATCAAGGAAGGATCTGGCATAATAAAAATTAAAAAAAACCACACCTGACATACCTAAAATAAAGAAAAAACGCAAAAAATTGGCGCACACATTAGATGTCATCAGCAAAACAGCGCCCTCTAGCGACGGCTATACTGGTACTACAGCTACAAAAGCAAAAAATTGGCGCAGCTATTACACATCACCAGCAAAACCTCAGAGCTCCGTCGGCCATTTGCAAGCTCGCAAACCAGTAATTGAAAAGGGGGGGCGAAAAGAGGGTAATAGAAAAGAGGGGGGGCCGAGAAGAGGGTAATTGAAAACGGGGGTGGGGACAGAGAAGGGGCAGACAGAAGTTGAATAGGGGAACTTCTTCAGTTTCACAAATTCAGCCGCAGCAGGGCACGGCCGAGTTAGCCATGCCTTCGCTTTCTCCCTGGTCGTTTGTGCTGTAAATAATAAAACTTCTAGATAAAGAAGAAGCCGACTCCTGGGAGATTTATTCCTGCAGCTCCTTTACACACAGACCATCTTCCTGCTATGTGAGTGACTCTGAAATAGCTAATGACAGGCAGGCCGGTCCCAACCACCGCCGACGTATGAGGCAGGCCAGACCTCGCCGCCGCTGCCACCGTGAAAGTTAGGCCGGCACTGTCACCACAGCCCGGGTCGTCGCCACTAACGCCATCAAATGCAGGCCCAGCCCAACCGCCGCTCAGGACCCTTAGCCACCCCGCCACCGTGAAAGGCAGGCCCCAGCCCTTCTCCACAGCCGCTGACGCCGACGCCGTCAGAGCCAGCCTGGGCCGCCTGCTGCCCACTTCCCACCGCAGCTGCCATGAAAGGCAGGCCAGACACCATCCCCACAGCCGCTGCCGGCCCTCTCCTCTCCTACCACCACCCACAGACGCAGCCATCAACACCACAGCATTCACACACATAGCCACAGCAAGGCGTGGCCGGGTCAGCTAGTTTACTTATAATTAAAGTCTGGGCTAGAAAAGTGTCTTTTCACTTCTGGTGGCGTTTTTCAGCCAAGTCAGTTTCTGTTGCGTTTATTTTTCTTTTAACTCTGCTAGAAGTGTACTTTAATGGGCCACTGTTAACTGGGTGTAAGTTTTTCTTATGCACCTTTGTTCAGTACCCAGTTATTTTTCCTGTTACATCTTTGATCACTCTAAAAGAGGATTAGACAACCACAGGACGGAAGATGGCAGGATCCCCAAGGATGTGCCAGAAGTGGCAGAGTTTCTTAAATGCAGGATCCCCTACAGTCGCCCAAGGCGAAGACAATGTCCATCTTGCTCCTTTTCCCAAATTGCATTATGGCCACCCACTTCTCCAAAGGAAAAGGCTCTTCTTGCATAGCAGGAGAAGATGAGGACAGGATCAGGAAAACCTCCCCCTCCCTTTCCACGCACACACAGAGGTGCGCCAGACTTCCAGCCTCCTCACCGGAGTTTCCTTGCAGACCCTGAAGGAGAAATGCTGCATCAGGATTGCAATAGCCACCTTCATCGTGACGAGAGCAAACCGCATTCCCAGGCAGTTCCGGGGACCAGCTCCAAAAGGCAGGTATGTATAGGGATCTATTTTGTCCTTGTTCTCTTTGCTGAACCTGGTTGCATTCACAAAGACAAGAGAAATGGAGGCTGGATAAGGGACTGGAACGGGCAGATCTGATGCCTTGATGGGCAAGGAGACAAAGGAGGATGAAGGCAACAGCTCAAGCTAAACAACAAGAAGACACCAGCTGGTTCACAGTTGCTCCTGTGAATACTGCCACACTAAGTCACGCTGCACATTGCAAGGCCTGACCATGATGGTCAGGGCCAGATTAAGACCTTTAGAGGCCCTAAGCACTTAAAAGATATATACCTGGTTCACCAGATTACGAGTCTTCCGCTCTTAACCACTATACCACACTGGCTCTGTGGTGCTTCTTCTCCATGCCCCACCCAATTGGGGCAGCTCATGGGGGGTATACCCACAGCATTTTGGGGCCCTGAATCTTTTCTCCTCTTTTAGATGTGGCATCCATTTTTTTTACCATGCCACGCCCTCTCAACAGCAGTCCCTCTGTGCTAGCTCACAGCCCATGCCAGGCATCCTCTGACTGTTACCTTCACTACTAGTGTCACAGATGCAGAACAATGCGAGGTCCAGTGATGTACATTCAGGTGTGAATCAGCGTTGGCATGAATGTGCTTCCTATTTTTCACCAGCACATTTTCCCCCCCTTCAGGGCAGGGGTGTTACCTCTCAGGTCTGAACTCGTCAGGTTCCGTCCAGTATTCGGGGTCGCGATGAAGCGTGTAGAGTGGGATCATCACCAGTGTGCCTTTGGGGATAGTCACGCCATTGATTTCGACATCTTTCTTGCAGAGCCTTTCGAGCCTCCCTCCGAAAGGATACAGCCTTTGCGTTTCATTCAGGACCATGTCAAGATACTCCAGTTGCATGATGGCTTCGTAGGTGAGAGGAGCCTTTGGGGTGATTCAAGGAGGAAGGTTAGTCGTACCTGGTGGGATTTTAAATCAGCCTTCATCTTTCTGCAGTTCTTGGGGAAAGCAGGGGAGCCCAGACACAGACACCTTCAGAAGGAAAGCTCTCAGCAGCCTTATTCATCTAAGATTTCTGTCCATGAATTGGGAAAACTCTTTGGGTTATATTCAACACAGGTGGAAGGAAGCAAATGAAACTGATCTTTCTTTAAACAAAAAAACCCCTCAAAACCCATCTCTTATACTCCTGCTCTGGAGGGTAGAATTCGAACCAATGGCTTCAGGTGTCAGGGGCTGGTCTGGATTGGAAGAGTGGGGAATGCAATCGCAGGAAGATCAGATCCTAACAGAAGAGGAGAGGGGACATTTGCCCCCCCCTTTGCTTCCAGCATCTCCAGAAGCAGAAAGACAGGCAGACACAGAAGCTGCACAGTTGAGAGAGGAGCTACCCAGCTATGAAATAGTAGCTAAGCAACCAGAAGGGAGGGAGCAGCTGGGCGATACATCACTCGAGAGTAGGTGTCAAGTTTACGGTAGCACATCTCTCACACAAGACACAGAACTCTACAATTCTAAGATTCCACACCCCAAAACCCTCTCCATTGGGTCCAGACTCACCTTTGCAACCTTCACATTCTCACCTTGTTGGGCAGGATCGTATCTATCTCAGCTTGAAGCTTCTGCTGGACATCTGGGTGAATGGCTAAAAAGTAGGCCATATAACCCAAGGAGTTGCTGTTGGTTTCGTATCCAGCAAAGACAAAGGTGAAGGCTTGGGCCAGGATTTCATAATCGGTCAATCCTGCAAACAAACAAAGGCCGGAAAGATGAAGCAGAAACTACAACTAATCTAGAATGCGACAGCTAGACTGGTGACTGGGAGTGACTGCCAGGACCATATCACACCCAGTGGCATAGGAAGGGTGGGGCGCTGGGGGTGCTGAGCCCCGGGTTCCAGCCTGGGGGGGCGACACTCTGCGCCGCCACCCCCCGCGCGAGTGCGACTCCCAAGCCGCCGCCCGGCAGCCCTTCCACGCTAGCAGCCACTGCATGGAAGGGCAGCCAGGCGGCAGCTTGGGAGTCTGGGTGGACTGCGCTATATAGCGCATGCGACGTGACGTTACGACGCATATGCTACGGAGCGACGCCCCTCCCCCGGGGGGTGCTTCTTGGCTTGCCGCTCTCGGCAGCCAAGCGGCTCAGTACGCCACTGATCACACCAGTCCTAAAAGATCTACACTGGCTCCCAGTATGTTTCCATGCACAATTCAATGTGTTGGTGCTAACATTTAAAGCCCTAAACAGCCTCGGTCCTACCTAAAGGAGCATCTCCACCCCCATCATCCAGCCCAGGCACTGAGGTCCAGCTCTGAGGGCCTTCTGGCAGTTCCCTCACTACAAAAAGGGAACCAGGCAGAGGGCCTTCTTGGTAGTGGCACCCACCCTCTGGAACACCCTCCCATCAGATGTCAAGGAGATAAAGAACTAAACAACCTTTCAAAGACAACTAAAGACAGCCCTGTATTGTGCAGTTTTAAATATTTGACGCTTAGTTGTGTTTTCAGACTACGGTATGTTTGAAGCCACCCAGAGTGGCTGGGGAAGCCCTGTCAGGTGGGCAGGGTATAAATATATTTTGTTGTTGTTGTTGTTGTTGTTGTTAGCCCCAATGATACAACACATACACTAGGTGGGAACATGATCTGCATTGGTAATGTCAGAAGAAGAAGAAGAAGAAGAAGAAGAAGAAGAAGAGTTCGGATTTGATATCCCGCTTTATCACTACCCGAAGGAGTCTCAAAGCGGCTCACATTCTCCTTGCCCTTCCTCCCCCACAACAAACACTCTGTGAGGTGAGTGGGGCTGAGAGACTTCAGAGAAGTGTGACTAGCCCAAGGTCACCCAGCAGCTGCATGTGGAGGAGCGGAGACGCAAACCCGGTTCCCCAGATTACGAGTCTACCGCTCTTAACCACTACACCACACTGGCTCTCAGGGATCATGCTGAGGAGGGCTGGACTGAGGAGGAATGGTGGGAGCCTCCCCCTCCCCCTGCTCCTGATTAGGGTCCTGAATCTTCGCAGGAGCAGAGGGACAGTATAGATTTGGAACAGTGGTTTGCAGAGGGACATAGTTCAGAAGACTGAAGTTGGGAAGAAATGGGTGGTGAACAGCTAGGAGAAGAAACACTGGGGGGGGGAGTTAACAGATTCACTGTCTCTGGAAGGCATTCAGCTGCTCAGCCCAAAGTCAAAAAGAGCTGATAAGGTGGCAGTGCAGAAAGCACAGCGGTTACGAGATCAGGTCACAAGGCACAGTAGTGACCAGGGTGGAAGTGGGTGGAACCCTTAATTGGGAGCACCGCCATCCCTAGGAAATGGATTCTTTTGGGCTTGTTCCCCTTCGGTTTCAGAGACCTCGAAGTTACACTGAATTGACTCCCAGAAGTGGCATTACCTTTATAGGAGGGAGCCAAGCCGTTGCTCTGCTGCTCGCTGTTGGACTTCTGGGAGTCGATCATCAGCTGCAGGAAATCCACCCGGCCCTAAGCATAAAAACAAATAAAACAGTGGAGAAAGCAAGCAGAGGAAAGACCCCCCCCCAGACCAAGATGGTTTGCTCTTCCAAGTTTCTTAAAGGGCTAAATGCAGCCCTGAGAGTCGTCTGCTTTTGCCCTGAAGGACATTGGCTATGTGGTGATGTCGCTGTTATTAGGCAGAATAGGACATACTGAGGGGGCAAAAGAGTCAAAATGTTGGGTTGTTTTGTGTAGAAAATAGCACAGAAGAGGTGAGTCTTTTGGTGAATAATTTCATCCCTCTCCAATGAAAACCCGTTCTGGTGTGAAAATTTTGTGTGAATTTTTCACCCTCAAAATTCAGTGCGGCCTTAACGCTTACCCCCTGGCCTTCTTTCTCCCGTGTCGCCTTTATTTTTGCCAATGACCTCTCGAAGAAGTTCATAGCTTCTGGGTTGAAGAAAGTGATTTTCATTAACTTGAGGAGAGAAGCCACAAACGGGAACACAACTGCAAGAAACAGACATTCACAGTGAACAGGAAGCAAAACATCAGACAGACAGACATAGTTCTGTAGAAATCCATGAATAAACTTTGGTTTATTTGCTCTGAGGGTCAGTGCTTGTAAGCCTTAATAGCATGTGGTCAGTCCCCAAACACACTGTGAACCCCAGGGTTACAGATGCATAATGCGCAGTACTGAATGGGTGGCGCATGTCCTTCTGGCCTGCACTCTTTATAAAGACTTGAGGAATGAGGTCTTCACCCCTCTTTTATTGTCGCCCAGCCACGCCCACAGTGTCCTTTCTCTTGGCAGATCAAGATGAGCAGGTGACAGCAAAGGTTGCAAGGTTTGTGGCTGGGCCAATCAGAATCAGATCCATTATTTGACTATTGATTCAAAACTCTAAAATGTATTTTATATAATTTATATATATATATATATATATATATATATATATATATATATATATATATATACATATATATATATATAAATTTATTGGTTTTTACATTTTTTTCAAACATAACATCATTGTTGCATTGTTGTGTAAAGAAGACTATATAGCCTAAAGACATCACAGTCTCCAGCGACCATCGTTCCAAGGAGGCTGAACCCTGGGAAAGCGCAGGTACCCCTGGAGTCTCTTGCCACTCGTAGACGGGGTGCATGCAACAGCACGCATACTGAGCACATCTTCCCAGTACACCACACGTCTGTACCTAATGATAGGGGCAGCTCTTAGAATCGTTCTTGCAGTATTTTATATGAAAGTGCCAATTTGAAATAAATCCTGTTGGGCCATTGTGGCTCAGTGGTGGAGCTCCTGTTTTGCAAATGAAGAAAGAAAAAAGTCTTTAAAAATGTAGTATAAACACAGACAACTGGGAAACACTGACCTGCGAGCGCTCCAATTGGAGAACAGCCTTTACCAAAGGTGTCATGGACTTTGAAGACGCTCAAACTCAGGATGCAAGGGAGAAACGTGCTAAGAGGAAGGCACGCTTGGCAAATCCTCACTGTGATCAGCTCCCACCCTGAAACCAATGTCCCCACTGTGGAAGGACATGTGGATCCAGAATTGGCCTCCACAGTCACTTACAGACTCACTGTTAAGACCATGTTTATGGAAGACAATCTTATTCGGCTACGAGGAATCGCAGAAGAAGAAGAAGAAGAAGAAGAAGAAGAAGAAGAAGAAGAGGCATGTAGAAAGATGCCCATTTAGTTCCCAGAAGGCTGAGAATGCCTCGTGTCTGAAACCCTGGAGAGCCTAGTAGCAGCCAGTCAGTAGATAACAGTGTACTTGATGGACCAGTTATGCCATTTCCATAATAACCAAGCTCTGAACTTTTACTGGGTGGTTAGAAACCAGCAGTGGAGCTTCCGGTTGGAGGAATGGCAAACTAAGATATTGTCTGCCAGCGCTCCTGCCAGCAGAGATAATTATGCCTTGACGAGAGGTTGTGAGGATATAAGTCTGACTGCCTAACTCCCTTTTGGACTAAGGAGGAGGGAACTGAAAGGCAAAGCCTCAGATGCTCTGAAGAAGACATTCATTATTGTACCAGGGGAAAGATAGATCTCCGGGGAGGTGGGCAAGCGTCTACAGCAAGGTGGCTCAGGCACTGCGTAATCACTCATAAATTAGAGCTTAAGGTTGGCTCCCTCCTTCTCTTAATTATTATTAGCAGGACTGGAAAGAAAGAAATATAAATTGGATTCTCTATTTGTCAATTAAGTAGCACCCAGAGGGGGAAAGGCTGCTGACAGTCAAAAAGAATATCAAATAACAAGCTGAGAGCTTTCTCAAGAAGCTTTAAATAGTTTGTTGCCTTGAAAGATAACCATAGAACCATAGAACCTTAGAGTTGGAAGGAACCCTGAGGTTCCAACCCCCTGCAATGCAAGAATCTCAGCTAAAGCACCCATAACAATGGATTATAACTCTAAAGTTGCCTATAACATATACTTTATGTCTTTTGTGGTCTCAGCTGCTTTGTGCTGAGGCATTAGGAGGTGGAAGCCGCTTTTTTCAGCTGCATCATTCACAGCTAAAGGGGGGGGAGAAGCCATGATAACATGGAATGCTTCATTGACAGGGCTGTTTTTAGCATATGCGGCACCGGGGTGCAAAGATCTGCCCGGTGCCCCCCCCCCAGGTTGCCCAGTCCCAGATGCGCAGGAGGGCGGAGCTGGCCGGCCACTTCAGCGTCTCACTGGCTTGGTCACCCCCGAACTCACACCGCAAAGCCACCCGCAGAAGAGCCCATCGCGGTGCTCCGAGCGATGGGCGGGCTCTTCCCCGGACTCAACTCTCGGGCCCTGGACTCTTGGCCTGGCGTCCCTGAGAGCCTGGCGCCTGGGTGCTCCACACCCCTAGCACCTATAGGTAAGACGGCCCTGTTCATTGATGCTTCATGCAAGGGCTGTTTAAATCACAGCCAGCAGATCTAAAGACTGAACTTCATGAGATGACCAGAGAGATTCGATTACAGATATGGGAGAAGGCAGACGGTGAATTGGAACTATCTTTGATTAAACAGGGAGGTTCTGTGGGTGATGAACGATCTTTGCTTAAATACGGAAAATCAGCAGATGACGATGAGGCAGATTTGCAGTTGTCTGAAGGTCTGGATCTGATGAAGGAATGTGCTGCAAAGTCAGAAGTAGAGCTGACCGACAGCGTACAAATCAATATGGCTGGCCTGATCAAAAACCCTCACCCACCCCACTCACAGGAAACCAAAGACCACCACAGCCAACCACAAATGAACAATCACACCCTACACCAACCCAGACCTCTCTCACTACCAAAGGAGCACAAGCCAACAACAGAACCTGCACAAACGACGCTGACACCAAACCCTACATATATTAAGTAAAGTAGAAGCATCGTCACCCCACCCCACCCCTCTCCCCCCTTTTTCTTCCTAATGTCTCAACAAATGAAACTAATGTGTAAAAATGCTACATGAAAAATACGAGAGAGACATTGCATATACCGTACCTTTGTAAAACAAGAAAATCCTTAATAAAAATAAAAATTAAAATTAAAAAAGGAGAGCTGACGACGGTTCAAAGCATGGTCTCTCGTGCTTAACATGCTTTCAAAGAAGCGATGAGTGGAATAATAAATATACAAATAGAGAAAGCAACTCACCTAGTGGAGTTTAAACTGATAAAGGACTGGAAGAAAAGGAGGGAGAAGGAAACACAAGGATGAAATACGATTTAAGGAAGATGCAACAGGCAAATAAATATGGATTTACTAAGATTTGTTTGAACCCCTTAAGACAACATGTCACAAGGAACTGGAGAAAGATTAATGTGGGACATACAAAGACAACAATAAATGAAGAGTTATAATGGACTTTTTGAGTGGCAGAAAGATGAATTCTGGTGGCCTTGGAGGGAAGTTTGGTGAAATACCATCTAATGGAATAGGAGAAAGCTGGTTATCAATTACAGCTAGAAACTATTCTGGAGTGCATACACCAAATGCTTAGAATAATTGTTACATGCATAACTGGTAGATAGAGAAGCAGAAGTACCTCTTTCCTTCTTTCTTCCTCTTTTTTATTTTTTAAGATCTTTAATTCTTGATAGCTCTCCATTAATATTATTCATATGTATGTTTTGATCTCTGAAGATTTAAATTCAGGGTAAATGAAAATACACACAGAGAGGTGATGGGGAGGAAGAGAAGGAACCTGTGAGAGGGGCAGGCCAGAGGGACTTTTCTCAGGCCGATGAGGGAAGTTCTCCCAGGTGAGAGCCAAGAGGATTCACTTCTCTGTATGTAGATTGAAAATTAAGATATAACAGAGGGATAGATACACACACACACACACACAACTTTGTCCTTGTTTATATTATTTTATTTCTCTTCTTCTCTTCTTCTTTCTCTCTTTCTGTCCTTTTTCTCTCCTTTATTCTTCTTCTTCTTTGTAATTATTATTATTATTATTATTATTATTATTATTATTATTATTATTATTCTAGTTGGGAGTCGGGTTTTTATTGTATCACTAGCTGGCCCAGCCACGCATTGCTGTGGCTGATTTTGTGATAGGGAAAAGGGAGGTGCATAGCCAAAGATGAAGTGTGTGTTTACCGACACTTTTTTTTGTTGAAGTTGATGGTGCGTACATGGATTGTTGCTACGTAATGGTGATGTTAGGCATTTTTTATGGTGAAGTTTGGATTTTGAAGGTGTTGTTTTGTAGACGTTGAAGATCATAAGACTTGAGGGTAAACTATATTTTTGGTTTTTCCATTGTTTGTGAAGATATATAGGTTTTGTGGCTTACCAACTCTCGAACACGCAATGTACAATTGTCCATGTGAGAAGCAATGTGTTTCTAGATGTATCCCACAGAATTGTAAAGTTTGGCCTTGTGATTTGTTTTGGCCACCTTTCACACCCCACCCGATGGTGCCTTGGCCTCTGACAGGAATAGCCGTTTTTGCGGTTGGCGATGGCAGCAGCGGCGTTTGTGAGAGGCCTGCCTTTCTATTGGCTGGTTGTAGTGACATTCTAACAGGAGGAGGAAGGGTTTGAGTCGTTTTCAGTGTGTTATGCTGCTTTCCGTCCACTAGAGGGCGCTGTGTTTTTGTTTTGTTTTTTTGCACCAAATCACATTTTTCGGTGGGTCAGGTGTGATTTTTTTTTGCAATCTAACTGTGTAAGATCCTTTCCATATACCCGTGGGACGTTGTGTCCAAATGTTAACGGAATCGATCAAGGGGTTACGGAGAAAGGCGATCGTTAACAAACATCCAACTTGAATGATTTTATATATATAGATAAGTTGGAAACCCTTAATAAAATTGATATAAAAAAGGAAATCCAGAGCCAACTTACATATTAAAAGTATATGTAGATTAAAGGAAAACTTGGTGAGTTTCTTGATCTCCTTGACAAAAGGGTCATCAGGGTTGTTCATAGAGTCAAGGTCCACACCAAATGAAGTGCTGGTGATCACATCCATGCTGAAGGCCCCAAAGACGCTGGGGAGGGAACAGAGCAGCCAAATCAGGCTCTCGGGTGTGTTAAATAACAAACGATTTAAAGGATGAGACCATCCCTGCCTGAAGGCTTATCAAAACGGAAGTTGCAGGAATGCAAAGCATGCCTGGTGGTGTTCACAGAGTAAAGAGTCCAGATTCCACATGTCCAAGGTAGGAGGAAGTCTCGCTTTGGTCCCATGAACATCTTATGGAATGGATACTTTTAGCGTGAGTTTACAGCCTGGAGGTGGTTGGAGGATGGATGGCGGCTAACGGATTGAGGTTGAATCCTGACAAGACAGAAGTACTGTTTTGAGGGGACAGGGCTGATGTGGAGGACTCACTGGTCCTGAATGGGGTAACTATGCCCCTGAAGGACCAGATGCGCAGCCTGGGGGTCATTTTGGACTCACAGCTGTCCATGGAGGCGCAGGTCAATTCTGTGTCCAGGGCAGCTGTCCACCAGCTCCATCTGGTATGCAGGCTGAGACCCTACCTGCCCGCAGACAGTCTCGCCAGAGTGGTGCAGGCTCTGGTTATCTCCCGCTAGGACTACTGCAACACGCTCTGCATGGGGCAATCTTGGAAGGTGACCCGAAACTACAATTAATCCAGAATGCAGCAGCTAGATTGGTGACTGGGAGTGGTCACCGAGACCATATTACACCGGTCCTTTAAAGACCTACATTGGCTCCCAGTACGTTTTCGAGTTCAAAGTGTTGGTGCTGACCTTTAAAGCCCTAAAAGGCCTCGGTCCTGTATACCTGAAGGAGCGTCTCCACCCCCATCATTCTGCCCAGACACTGAGGTCCAGCTCCAATGGCCTTCTGGCGGTTCCCTCCCTGCGAGAAGTGAGGTTACAGGAAACCAGGCAGAGGGTCTTCTTGGTAATGGCACCTGGCTTGTGGAACACCCTCCCACCAGATTTCAAGGAAATAAACAACTATCTGACTTTTAGAAGACATCTGAAGGGAGACCTGTTTAGGGAAATTTTTAATGACTGATGTTTCAATGTATTTTGTTGGAAGCTGCCCAGAGTGGCTGGGGAAACCCAGCCAGATGGGCGGGGTATAAGTAATAAATTATTATTATTTATTTTTATTTTTATTACTACCACCTCCTGGCTGCTCACTTTGTTAACCCAATCTGGTCTGGATTTACCCCCAAGACAGTCCACATTGTCATGGAAGGATAGAAGAGGGCTCTGTTTTTGACGGCAGCCTCCCCTCGCCCGTGACTTACTCCTTCGCAACCAGAAGCTCATCCTTTTCCACTTTCTTCTGAACGTTCTGGATGAGAACCTCCCCGTAGTGTTTGATGATGGGAAACATCTGGAATACAATAAATGATGGGGATCTTTCAAGGTGCTGTGAAGGAACTGGAAGCAGCTGCACAGAATCCTTTGGGGTCGCAGAAAGGTCTCCATTCAAGGATGAAGAGAAAAAGAGGGGCAAATTCTACGGAAGACCAACCCAAGTGGTTTGAGGCAAAGTCTCCCAGCTCCAAACAGAAAATTCAGAGAGGAAGGAAATACAATATTGGCAGGATGCACTGAGTACCTGGAGAAATGGTACACTGTTGAAATATCACTTTAAAAAAAAGACAAATGCCAGTCGTCTCATTTCATGACAATGTGAAATGGGCTGATTTAAAGGCTTGCTTCACTCATTCTTGCTAACAACATAATTGGATCACGATATGCTCCAGTTTCAGACTTGTGAATTGTGCTGGAATTATAAGGACCATATGGGACCAGTGCTGGATATTTGAGTTCTTCTTTTAAAATAAAATAAAATAAATGCTTTGTTGGTTTTAAAACTGTATAACAGAAATAGTCAATAGATATTAAAGACAAATAAAAATAAACAATCCTTCATTCCTTAACTGATACTAGTTTTGTACATTATTTTGTAATAAATTTAGTGTGACCTCTGATCTTCCCATTATGTTCCCGAATTGAATTTCTTGAATACGCACTTAACTTAATTTTCTCCACATTGTTTAACTTACTTTCAATTTTTATAAAGTTATCCTATTTACACACAGAAGCTCAATCAAAACCTGCCAGCTGATTGATAGTTTGACAAAGTTCTTTAAATAGAGTCTGTATATGTCCCACTCTCTGGTAGTTTTTTCATCTGTAGCATCTCGTAACCTTGCTGATAATCTCACAAGTTCCACGTACTCTCTTAATTTATTTTGCCAGTCTGATTTGGATGGGATAGCCTCTCCCTTCCAACCTTTTGCGATTAAAATTCTGGCAGCAACTGTAGCATACATACAGCCTCTCCTGAACTTTTTTTGGAATTTCGTTTCCCATAATTCCTAGCAGGAAGGCTTCAGGCTTTGGGGGGGGGACAGCATTTGAACATTTTCTTAAGTTCATTGTAATCATTTCCCAATATTTAAGTTTTTCAAGGCTCAGTATCTTTTTTTTTTTTACCTCCTTTAGCTTTCCACTGGTGAAGGTTGGCGAGAGCACAGTGCGAATCCTCTTCCATTGGTCGTCCTTTACCATCGTGACAGCAGACTCAAACAGCCCACCTAAACCTACATTCTAGAGGGAGGGAGGGAAGCAAGCAGGAAGTGAGGTGGTTTCAAAACAATGAGTTGGCTTTCGAACCCATGACACATCCCAAACCTGGGATTTCAGCAGGGCCATCTTTTCTGGTGCCGTGGTGCAAGGATCCCTCCGGTGCCCCCACTCCCACGTTTCCCTCCGAGCAGGCAGCAGCTGGAGGGCGGCTCCTCCGGCGGGATGGAGGCTCAGGGCTTGGCGTGGCGTGCGAGGGCAGCACTGCTGGTGAGGCTGGAGGGTGGCTCCTCTGGCAGGGAGGAGGCTCCGGGCGTGGCGTGGCATGGCGGAGGCGGACGAGGGTGGCGAGCTGATGCCGGAAGGTGCCGCGTCCAGCCTCCGCCTCTTCCCTGGCGCCCTCCAGAACTTGGTGCCGTGGTTCCCCGCACCACTAGCCTCTATGGCTAAGACGCCCCTGGATTTCAGTGAGGGCCAGGGGGGACTCGTGAACTCAATGAACATGGAGCACAGTGGTGACTGGGTGACTAAGGCCTCTGCTCCATACTTCCTAGCCAGAGGTCCAGGCTTCCCAGGTCTGTGTTCGAGAAATGCTGTTATTGTTTTCATTCTGGTGCTTTCCCTGGGAAAACCCACCTTTTGCCACTGAGTCAGAGCAAACTAGATTGCTGTTTGCTCTGATTCAGTAGTAGAACATAGGTTTTCCTGGGGAAAGAACCATGACAACACACACACACAAACGCACACTCAGACATCCAGACACAGACATGGAAAATCTGGACTGGTGCCTAGAAACAGGGTACAAAATTTATTGTTTCTTTATTATTTATTTATTTATTTATTGTTTATTTAATTATTTCCCGCCCTCTGCTCTAAGGTCTCAGCGCAGGTTACAGCATTAAAACACAATACAAAAAAACAATTTAAAACAACTTGCAACCATAAAAAAATAAGCTGGGTCCTACAAACATACACTTGGAGACATTCTTTGAACTTTTATAATTTGAAGTACTTGAAGTGGGATAAAAAAAGACAGCAGAGTTGGGGTTTGATCCCACTGCAAGCACTGCTGGATTCTGAGTCCAGATGTGCTTAATAAACACACTAATTTTATTGCCAATAGTCTGTCTTAGCTGAATTATGGATAATGTGTCGTCTTAATCCTATCCAAGCAAAAGGCCCGTTTTGAAATGCCTATGCTGTTTGTAAGTTTAAGGACAGGTTATACTAAAGATGACAGGAATGAAGGGCAAATGAGCCCTAAATTCACACTTGACTTTAGGAGATGTCTTCATCTACCTGCCACATTAACCTGATTATCGTCTTCCAAAGCAACTACTCTATTCTAAACTTAAAAAAGGAAAGCGTAATGCTGGTGGTCAACAAAAGAGGTTTAAAGACTCTCTCAAGGCAAATCTAAAAAAATGTAGTATAAACACTAACAATTGGGAAACACTTTCCTGCGAGCGCTCCAGTTGGAGAACAGCCTTTACCAAAGGTGTCATGGGCTTTGAAGACACTCGAACTCAGGACGCAAGGGAGAAACATGCTAAGAGGAAGGCACACTTGGCAAACCCTCACCGGGATCAACTCCCGTCTGGAAACCAATGTCCCCACTGTGGAAGGAGGTGTGGATCCAGAATTGGCATCCACAGTCACTTATGAACTCATTGTTAAAACTGTGTTTATGGAAGACAATCTTACTCAGCTACGAGGGATCACCAAAGAAGAAGACATTACCCAATCCTTCCCAATTTAGCATTTCCAATTTAGTGGCATGAGGATCCTGCCCTTCTCCTGCTCTACTGTCGCATCGCTTAAGACAAGAGCCCTTACCCGGCGGTTGGTGAAGGTGGAGTAGCACTCTTTCACCAGGACAGTTTTAATAATGACGGGATCCAGCGTGGCTAATATAGGTTGCCGGCCATCGTAAAACCTGGATGAAGAGTAAGGAAGAGAAGGCACATCCTACCAATTTCATATTTTGAAAAGCCAAGGGTGTTGCCCTGAGCTACGGGTCACGTTCCCTGCCCTGGCACCCTCCATTTGTATTGGACTACATCTCCCATCACCCCTTGTTGACAAGGACTGATGGCGGCTGTAGTCCCAAATGTCTCAACGGTGCCTGATTGGTGGAGGCTGACTAAGGGCTCGTTCCTGCTTTTCCCATGGCTAGAAAGCAGGGCTCTGGGTGGTTTCATGCATGAGACATGCTTTCTAGACATGATAGGGACACAGGTGGCGCTGTGGTCTAAACCACTGAGCCTCTTGGGCTTGCTGATCACAAGGTCGGCGGTTCAGATCCCCGTGATGGGATGAGCTCCCGTTGCTCTGTTCCTGCTCCTGCCAACCTAGCAGTTCGAAAGCATGCCAGGGCAAGTAGATAAATAGGTACCACTGCAGCAGGAAGGTAAACAGCGTTTCCCTGCGCTCTGGCTTCTGTCATGGTGTCCTGTTGCTCCAGAAGCTGTTTAGTCATGCTGGCCACATGACCCGGAAAGCTGTCTGTGGACAAACACCAGCTCCCTCGGCCTGAAAGCGGAACCCCATTTGACTGGACTTAACCATCCAGGGTTCCTTTACCTTAGCTTTACCTTTTACCTCTAGACATGAGTCAGAGCAGTTTCCCCAAGGAAGATCCACTCTAAATCAGAACGAACAGCAATCTGCACAAAACCCAACTGCCATTTGCTCCGATTGAGCACTGAAGAGCAGGAGGCAACAGAAAGGAGCCCCTAGGAAGGTGAGGAGATTCTATGGCTACCAGAATGTTAGCTGTTTATGGCAAGCTTTTGAGATACCAGAGAGATCCAGTTGCAGATTAAGGTTTCTGTTTCAGAACATTTCCTCCTTGGGATCAAACAATGGGGTTTGGGCTGCCCTGAGAAACGCAAGCTGGTCAGAATCGGAGGTTGTCTCCTTATTTTCTTTCCTTTCTCTCTCTCTCTCTCTCTCTCTTTTTTCCTTTTGGTTTGTGTTTTTATTTGGATTAGTTTTTTTTAATCTTTGATAGAAAGATATTGGATATTTGATATTAACCTCTGCATTTTCATTCAAATTTAAATAAAATCTGTTGGAGGGGAAAAGGTAAAGAAATACAAGCTGGTCATAAAAGGTCACTTACCCCCAGTTCCTCCCATATTTCTGAAAGCACTCTGTATCAAAGTTCATAAACCCCTGCGGAACAACATTTCAGAAGGTTAAGAACAGCCTTTCCGGGCCAGATGAAGACCCAGTTTATGGAGCACCTCTGATCCCAAGAGAGAGGAGCAGACAGGTGTCTTGGCGAACCTCTTAAGCAGGGCAGAAATGTCCCCAGACACTCACCTTACGATACGACAAGAGATTTCCGAAGAAAGGCAATGGCCTCGGACCTGGAATGCCCAGATTTCGGAAATGGCTGTATGGCCAAATTCCATATCTGTTTTTTAATGAAACAAGAGAAAGAGATGCAAATCTGGCAGGTGATCATTGACAGCAGCAGAGCGTAAAAAGTTCTCAAGGGTCCCGTGGGGAAACCTGGCATAATAATAATAATAATAATAATAATAATAATAATTTATTATTTGTACCCCGCCCATCTGGCTGGGTCTCCCAAGCCACTCTGAGTGGCAGGTTGTTGTACCTTTTATTATTGTTGTACTTTTATTATTTTGTTAAGTTATTGTATAGTTTGTATTTTGCTTTTTTCAGCTAGACTGGTGACTGGGAGCAGCCACCGGGACCACATAACACCGGTCCTGAGAGATCTACATTGGCTCCCAGCACGTTTCCGAGCACAATTCAAAGTGTTGGTGCTGACCTTTAAAGCCCTAAATGGCCTCGATCCTGTATACCTGAAGGAGCGTCTCCACCCCCATCATTCAGCCCGGACACTCAGGTCCATCTCTGAGGGCCTTCTGGCGGTTCCCTCATTGCGAGAAGTGAGGTTACAGGGAACCAGACAGAGGGCCTTCTCGGTGGTGGCGACCGCCCTGTGGAACGCCCTTCCAACAGAGATCAAGGAAATAAGCAGCTATCCTATTTTTAAAAGACATCTGAAGGCAGCCCTGTTTAGGGAAGTTTTTAATATTAAATGCTGTATTGTTTTTAACACTCGATTGGGAGCCGCCCAGAGTGGCTGGGGAAACTCAGCCAGATGGGCGGGGTACAAATAATAAATTATTATTAAATTATTATACTGATAAAGGCACCTCCTGCTAAAAACACATGCACACAGGGCAAACCTTTTGGGGGTGGCACGACAGGGCTCAAAAGGAGAGCCCAGCAGGTGCATCGATGCTTTCCAGCTGTTCTTGCCTGCTGGCCAAAGGATGCAGTTGCAGGTGGTTTGAGCTGGGACGCCTTCTGGTCCCAGTGGTCAGGTGACCTGCTTAGCATCCAGAAGATCCCAGGTTCAATCCTCGGCATCTCCTGGGAACCTTGTGGCGGTGCTGCGTGTGGCGGTCAGCTCCGCGGGATCCCATCCTCGTCGCCAGTGAAATATACTCGGAGTTGAATGTGGATTTCATGCTGTTTATTCAGCTCATAGTAGCGAGGAATGCCAGTTTCCCCAAAACGTCTACTTTATATACATTAGTTACACAATGGGCCCCACGTGATTGGCTAATTCCAGGATACTCCTGTAGGACAATCAGGTTGCGGATTCACTTCCACCTGGAACTGGATTGGGTGGCTCCTGCGGGCCAATCAGACTGCTGCATTCTGAATCCTATTCAACTCAGTACATAACAGGCTGGCTCCATGTTTGAGGCAGTCCTCCTCAGCTGGGTCCCCTGGGAGGCTCCCTGGACAGAAGACAGGTGCTGCGGGCATTGTGGGAAACCGGTGGCATGGCGGGAAATCAAAATGGCAGCTCGTTGCCCGGTGCTGACTGGGGGTCCAGGACGGCATCACCAATGCAGTGTTTCCTTTAGTTAAGGCATGGGTAGGCAAACTAAGGCCCAGGGGCCAGATCCGGCCCAATCGCCTTCTCAATCAAGCCCACAGACAGCCCAGGAATCTGTGTTTTTACATGAGTAGAATGTGTCCTTTTGTTTCAAATGGATCTCTGGGTTATTTGTGGGGCATAGGAATTCGTTCATTCATTTATTTTTTCAAAATATAGTCCAGCCCCCCACAAGGTCTGAGGCACAGTGGGCCGGCCCCCTGCTGAAAAAGTTTGCTGACCCCTGGGTTAAGGTACCCTATATACTCGAGTATAAGCCTAGTTATTCAGCACATTTTTTGTGCTGAAAAGCCGCCCTCGGCTTATACTCGAGTGAGGCAGGCAGTGGCTCCTATGAAGTTTTCCCAGGTTTTTTGTGGTAAAATTGGGGGCCTCAGCTTATATTCGGGTCGGCTTATACTTGAGTATATACGGTAAGTCATAAAATGCAATCACCAAGGTTGTGTTTCAAGTTAGGCATCAAAAATTGCAGGGCTGCCGGTTTGATACTCATGAAAATGGCAAAAGTACCAGGGAGGGAACATGGTTTTAAAATATCTCTCCTCCCCAAAATGGAAAATATTAGCATAAAATGCAACTCAGGCTTGTAATAGAGCACAAATGCTTAAGCTATAGCTACACAACAGATTTAAGCTGCTTCTTATTTTTCATCTGAAGGCAACCCTGTTTAGGGAAGTTTTTTATGTTTGACGTTTTGTTCTGTTGGGAGCCGTTCAGAGTGGCTGGGGAAAACCCAGCTAGATGGGTGGGGTATAAATAATAAATAATAATAATAATAATAATAATGGATTCAGAAAGGAAATCCCTGCGACGGAATCCTTAACATCTCCGAACCACAATCTTACTGTGTAAACCAATTGTGGTGAGAGTGAATAAATCATGTTGAATTGTTCTAGGTACACTGCTCAAGAGAGGATTTTTAAATTCTTCTGAAATTTAAACACAATAATAGATGATACCTGTAATGATCCAAAATAAAGTAACATGCTAAGAACACCCAAAAGCGCAGTTGAAATCCTATAGTTTAAGTATCAATAATTGTTAAACTTTTGCCTGTCGTTCTCCCTGATATGCATAATTATTCGATGCAGAAGTCTTTCGCTCTGGAGAAGACACAGTCCACTGGAAGTGGTGCAGTTCAAAATCCCGCCACCTTATTCTGCACTTGGAGGTGGCCAGAAAGAAGCTGGGGATCTGGTGTGTGCGGCAAGCAGCCAGCATGGCTTCAAGGAGATCACCCAGTAATTTGCTGGACATATGCGGGTGGCGCTGCGGTCTAAACCACAGAGCCTAGGGCTTGCTGATCAGAAGGTCGGCGGTTCGAATCCCTGCGACGGGGTGAGCTCCCGTTGCTTGGTCCCTGCTCCTGCCCACCTAGCAGTTCGAAAGCACGTCAAAGTGCAAGTAGATAAATAGGTACCGCTCTGGCGGGAAGGTAAACGGCGTTTCCATGCGCTGCTCTGGTTCGCCAGAAGCGGCTTAGTCATGCTGGCCACATGACCCGGAAGCTGTACGCCGGCTCCCTCTGCCAGTAAAGCGAGATGAGCGCAGCAACCCCAGAGTCGTCCGCGACTGGACCTAACAGTCAGGGGTACCTATGCAGAGCCTGTTGGATCATGCCAATGGCCCATCTAGTCCAGCATCCTGTTCTCACCATGGTCAACTAGACGCATGGGGGGGAACCAGCAAGCGGAAGATGAGCACAGCAGCCCATGGCTTCCAGCAACTGGTGCTCAGAAGCATCATTGTAGCAAGTAGCCATGGACAGCTCTCTCGTCCATGAATCTGATCAAAGCCATCCAACTTGCTGGACAACTCGCTCTGCGTTGATAAAATGGAGACTCCCAAGTCCACCTGCTGCTCTCTCCTTTTTGCATACAGCTCTTTCCTTCCCTCGGACTGTTCTACTTATCTCTAGCAAACACACTTTTTTCTTTAATGCTATCCTGAAGCTCCTCCTTGCATTCTCTCCCTCCAGCGCAGCTTTCCGATGGGACAGAACCATGGGCAGTAAAACACTGCCTGAAGCAGGAAATGTACTTGCTATAATGGATGCAGCTGCCTAAAATATTTATTATCATTTATTTATTTATTTATTTATTCATTCATTCATTCATTCATTCATTACCCGCCCATCTGGCTGGGTTTCCCCAGCTACTCTGGGCAGCTCCCAACAGAATATTAAAAACATGATAAAACTTCAAACATTAAAAACTTCCCTAAACAGGGCTGCCTTCAGGTGTCTTCTAAAAGTGAGATGGTTGTTTATTTCCTTGACATCTGACGAGAGGGCGTTCCACAGGGCGGGCGCCACCACCGAGAAGGCTCTCTGCCTGGTTCCCTGTTTAACACACATACAAACACATAATTCATTTGGGGGTCAGAAATGGTGCTGGCAGTTCTTCAACAACAACAACAACTTTTATTATTCGTTCCCCGCCCATCTGACAGGGTTGCCCCAGCCACTCTGGGCGGCTTTCAGCTTATATAAAAACATAATAGAACATTGCAGATTAAACAGCCTGTGTCTACTCAGGAGTAAGCCCCATGGAGTCCATGCCTACCCCAGCCTCAGGGAAGTGCATCAAGGATTGCTGCCAAAGCTTAAGAAACTCCCTTTTGAGTAAACTCGCTTAGGATTGCATTGCATGGAGCTTTTCCTTCCTAAGCTTGCCTTGCATTCTATACTCTTCTGCATTCTACCATCTGCTGTGGCTTTTGGAAGAAGCAATGGATTAAAATGTCCCTGTTCTCCTCCTAACAGTTAGGAAACAGCCCAACAGGAGGAAGATGAGAGACTAATGCAAACTGATTTTTAACTGTTACATGACTTGGGGGCAGGGGCGTAGCAAGGGGGCGGGGGGGCCGCCCCGGGTTCTACCCCAGAGGGGGGTGACACTTTAAATATATATATATATATATATTTTTAAAAAACATTTTTTTTTAATTTTAACTTCATTGAAAAAAAGAGATAATAGACACACACACACACAACCCCCACACCTCACAAAGTGGCACCATCAGAGGGGGGTTACACATTTTAATTTTTTTTAATTTTTATCATTTTTATTTTTTTTAAACTTTATTGAAAAAAAAGAGATAATAGACACACACACACACACAAAACCCCCACACCTCACAAAGTGGCACCATCAGAGGGGGGTGACACTTTTTATTTTTATTTTTTTTTATTTTTTTTACATTTTTATTATTATTATTTATTTTTTATTTTAACTTTATTGGAAAAAAAGAGATAATAGACACACACACACACAACCCCCACACCTCGCAAAGTGGCACCATCAGAGGGGGGTTACACATTTTAATTTTTTTAATTTTTTAAATTTTTTTAAATTTTTTAAAAATTTTTTTAATTTTTATTTTTTTAACTTTATTGAAAAAAAAGAGATAATAGACACACACACACACACACACAAAAACCCCACACCTCGCAAAGTGGCACCATCAGAGGGGCGGTGACACTTTTTAATTTTTTTAAAATTAAAGTGGTGGGGGTGACAAAAAAAATTCCGCCCCGGGTACCACCTGGGCTTGCTATGCCTCTGCTTGGGGGGGGGGGACAAAAAAAACCCCAACTGTTGTCTAGCTTTTATTCTTTTTAAGGCTTGTTCTTGCTTTAATCCTTTGTAAACTCACACCTATTTGCTGGAAGCCCTTCCTGGATAAAGGGATTGTAGAGAGAACCTTCCTTAAATCTGAAGGAATATCCCTGCAGTTCAGAGACTGGCATCTCTTAATGGCTTTCAGGAGAAGCAACAGACTTAAAATCCCCCCCCCCCTTCTCCTTTTCACAATTAGAAAACAGCCCAAGAAAAGGAAGACAAGAGAGTGATACATACAGCATGAAAAGGCCCAGAAGGAGAATGAGAAGGGACCATGTCTCAGTGGAGAAGCTTGGGAGCAGATCCATCTTTTTGTCTCTTGGCGTCTCTCTGCCTCCGGCTTTGATCAAGGATTTCTATTCTCTTTCGGCTTGATCAGGGCTGGAGCTCAAAGGGCGAAAATAATTTCACAATATCGTTGGCGATCTGTTTGTCTTCACTGCGATTGCTGGGCCAAGCTTGATATGAAAAGAGGTGGGGTGGGAATTCCTTGCCCTGGATGGAGAGGGTGCGTTGCTTGGGTACTTTCTTATATAACAGCATTTCGTGCCAACCTCTTCAGAGGGCGCAATCTGCCTCTGCAATGTCTCTGATGGAAGAGAGCTGGGCTTGCAGAGGGAGGGAGGGGTGCAAAAAGCGAAGCCAGGCCACTCTGCTGCGTCCGATTCCTGCACCGCCGCCCCCAAAGCCTGCAATTCCTCCTCCTCCTCCTAGGCCTCATTCCTGCCGCTTGCCAGGAATAACTTGGCACCAGGGCTTCCCATTCATAGAGGAGCTGACTGCCACCCTTGCTCTGCTCAGCACTTTCTGCTGCAATAGCCGTTCCGCATTGGTAGGGAAAAACCAATCTTTCGGCATCTGCACTTTGGAACTCCCTGCCACTGGACACCAGGCAGGCAACTTCGCTGCACTGTTTGCGGCGCCTGCTAAAAACATTTCTGTCTGGCCATCATAGCAGTCAACTTTCAGATTTGAAAATAAGGGATTTCCCCCAAACTTTCGGATTTGAAAATAAGGGATTTCCCCCCAAACTTTCGGATTTGAAAATAAGGGATGCCGCAAGGGCAGTGCAAGGGCACCAAGTAGCTTCGCCACCCTGCACTCCAGAGGCTGCGCTCGAACGGGTGAGCGAAAGAGCGAGCGCATAAACAGCAGGCAGGCTGTCTGTCTGGTTGGGCGTGAGGGTCTGGCTGCACAAGGCATGCAAGCTCCGCCCCCAGTCGGTCTCAGACTCCTTATTGGCAGCCGAGCAACGCAGCTGAGGAGCCTCCCTGGCCGGCAGGGAGGGAGAGGAGCTGCTTCCTTTGAAATCCGGGAAATTTAAGGGATATCAACAATCCGGGATAGCAGCGGGAAACGGCATTGGAATAAGGGAGTTTCCTGCAAAAAAAGGGAGGGTTGACAGCTATGCTGGCCATGCCTGCTCAGATGTGCAGAATGCTGGTGTGTGTTTTCACCTGCTTCTTCGTTTTTGTTGAGGATGCATTCCGGCAGAGGATAAATGGCCAGCCCCCCACCCCACCGCCTTAGTCAGAAATCTGGGGAGAGAAAAGTGCTGTTGATGGATTTCAAAGCAGACTTGGGTGAGCATCGTGATTTGTAGCCTGTGACCTTTTCCTCACCTTCTCCTCGGCCTTTCCTGTGACCTTCAGGTACAAATCAATCGGGATTGATCAGTGCAGAATAGCAATGATCCTCTAAGCCGAGGCTGTCACACAAGCTGGGGGCAGAGGTTGGACCAGAGGCTGACAACCCAGAAAGCAAAAGGGGTCCCTTGGGAAGGAGCCTCTGATGGATGGGCACACAGTACCCTCGGACCCAAACTGAGGGAGGGAGCTCCCCCCTCCATGATATAATTGTCTGTTTCGCCCATTACAGGAATAAGGAGGAGGAAGCGCAGCACAAACTGAGGTGCCCAATATCCATCACTTATTAAAAAAACGGCCCAGTTATCGTGATGCAGAACCTGGCTTAAGAGATGCTGAAGGAAAGGGAAAATCTATGTGCTTGCACGATTGAAAAGCAAGAAGCTGGAATTAAATATAGGAAAAGGCTGATTAATGTGTGTCTGAATATGTGAGATTGCGAACATGCGCACAGCGCCCAACCCAGAAGTGACTGAAAATGTCACTAAAAGGGAGGAGCAAGGGAAAGGGAAGGGTATAACAGAGAGTAATGGGTTGGGGCAGGTATATTGCTCTCCACTGATGCACATGGGGATGGAAGAAGAAGAAGAAGAAGAAGAAGAAGAAGAAGAAGAAGAAGAAGAAGAAGAAGAAAATTTATACACCACCCATCTGGCTGGGTTTCCCCAGCCACTCTGGGCAGCTCACAACAGAAAACTAAAAACAGAATAACAGAATATAACTTCAAACATGAAAAACTTCCCTAAACAGGGCTGCCTTCCGATGTCTTCTAAAGGTCTGATAGTTGTTTTTCTCTTTGACATCTGATGGGAGGGCGTTCCACATGGCGGGTGCCACTACCGAGAAGGCCCTCTGCCTGGTTCCCTGTAGCTTTGCTTCTCGCAGCGAGGGAACCGCCAGAAGGCCCTCGGCGCTGGACCTCAGTGTCCGGGCTGAACGATGGGGGTGGAGACGCTCCTTCAGGTATACAGGACCGAGGCCGTTTAGGGCTTTCAAGGTCAGCACCAACACTTTGAATTGTGCTCGGAAACGTACTGGAAACCAATGTAGGTCTTTCAGGACCAGTGTTATGTGGTCTCGGCGGCCACTCCCAGTCACCAGTCCAGCTTTATACAAGATGGGCTATTTGTTTTCTGCTAAATCTAAGATCCCTACTGGGCATCTGTCTCTCTGTGTGTGTAGCTGTGGTGATCTGGTTGCTAAAGCCTCAAAACCTAAGCAATGGGGAGATTACTGGGGACCCGGGGACCGTGCCCCTCTCGTGGGTCCTGAGTTGCCAGCAACCTTTCAGCCCCAACAGTAGGGATGCTGGCAATATATTCCCTTCCCAAATAAGAGTGATATTTCTTGGAGTGTTAATAATGCTCAGTGAAAGCAATAAATTCATCTGGATTCTAATGCCCAGGTACTCGTCCCTTTGCAAAACCCTTTATCAGATGTTTGCGCAGGAGACAGAGTCATAACCTCAAAACTCACAACCTTCTTTCATCTTATTCAGAAGTATAGAAGTACATTTTCTTATTCCATCCTCCCCACACCTTTCTCTCTCTCTCTCTTTTCGATACAGCCATAACATCTCTAGATAATTCTTTGCCCCGACAGTGGTGCATTTTTGCTGACTGATCCTGTGCAGGGACTGTATCAAAGCCCTTTGGTCTGACCCGAAAAATTTAAAAAGTGAAGGAAGGAAATTGTTTCTGTGCGTTCCTCTTCCAGCTCCTGAATATCTGATGCAATGGGTGTGCAAAGGGGCAGCTGATGTTGCAGCGACAAGTTTAACATCCACTTCAATCAGAGAGGAGGCATCCAAGTCAGACACACTCCAGGATGTCTCCTGACATGTCTAGATTGCAAATATCAAGCATTACTCACTTACTTACCAATAGACTGAGATTGAACATATCCGCAAGGATGCTGTTTTGGCTGATGCAAAACTGATGCAATGACAAAATAACAAGCGTTGCAATATAGGGTGCACTGTTGCAACACCCCATGCCCAGCCTTTCCTTTTCCCAGAATTCCCCGTCCCCAATTTTCCAATTCTCCAAACCCAACAGCTATTCATCACTCAGAGAGCCAGTGCATCTGACTGGCCACTAAAACCCCCGAAGCTTTTCTTTTAGGAATCCTAGGTGCCGAAATCCCAAGGGAGCAGAAAAGACTATTTACCGGTATGTATGTGACCACGACTGCGCAGATGTTATTGGCCCAGAGATAGAAAGAAGATAAAGTCCCTACCAGAGAAGAATGGCAGATCAAGTTGATGGATTATGCCAAATTGGCAAAAATGACCGGAAGAATCAGAAATCAGGAAGACCAAAGTTTCAATAAGGAATGGGAAAAAATTATAATTTATCTTTTTAAAAAAACCATTGTAAACGGTTAAAACTGTTAGCAGGACTGGAATAACACTTGTAGTTTAATGGTGAATTTTTGGACATAATGGGGATGTAAAAGATTTGGATTATTATAAAAGATGCAATAGGAAATGATTAACAATCAGACTCACAAAGGGGAGGAAGGAAGTCCAGGAGATTCCTTGGAGTCTTGTTTTTATGTTATATATTGGATATGTGATTGGCTTGATCCAGCAGGCTCTTTTTATGTTCTTATATTTGGTGATCTGTGGATTAATACTGTCTCCTCCTGCGTGGGACATGATGGAAGTGAGTGATCATGGCACCAGTTAGCTGTGTCCAGGGAAGATAAACCATCAACGTATTTAATGGCAACAGAGGGTGCATCTTAGCTGTAGATGTATTCCTGTCACCCTGCCACGTAATTTGCCCGCTACCGATGAATGTGTTACATGGAATTCCTCAATTATTGGCAAGATTTTAAAAATTCATAGGTGGCAGAGAGGATACACAATTACTATGCAAATCCAGAGCAAATACACACACACACACACAGCCTTCCTCACTGAAGGAAATGGGCAAGATGTGACATAACACAGGGAGAAGGGAGGAAAACTTCACACACACACACACACACACACACCCGCTTGCAAAAATTAGGCTGGGTGTTGGTAGCCTGCAGGTCAGCTTGCAGACTCAGCTCCAAGATTGCAGGCTGGACATATCCCTCCCTGGGATGAGAGATACCACATCACATGCCTGGAATTCTTGACCAAAGAAGATGCAATGCAGTGTGGTGTGGTGTGGTGGTTAAGAGCGGCAGACTCGTAATCTGGGGAACCGGGTTCGCATCTCCGCTCCTCCACATGCAGCTGCTGGGTGACCTTGGGCTAGTCCCACTTCTTTGAAGTCTCTCAGCCCCACTCACCTCACAGAGTGTTTGTTGTGGGGGAGGAAGGGAAAGGAGAATGTGAGTCGCTTTGAGACTCCTTCGGGTAGTGATAAAAGCGGGATATCAAATCCAAACTCTTCTTCTTCTTCTTCTTCTCCTCCTCCTCCCCATCTCATTTCAGTAGCGTTTCATGCAGTTTGAAAACCGAGGTGAGCCATAAGCTAACCCCAGGACCTGCTTTTTCCGTTTGGATTAAGTTTGTTGGGATCAATTTAGTGGCCCACATCCAGTTCTTCGCTGACCTCAGAGCAACAGCTGCAGATTTCCACAGCATCTCTCGCTCTCAGATGTCAAGGAGAGAGACAGGGGTTGGTTTCGTCAGCACCCAGGTGAGTTCGTACTGGAGGGCAAGTTCAGAAGATGAGTGGAGTTCAGGGTTGCAGAGGTTCATGCCGGGCAGCTCAGAATTAACTTTCAAACACGACGGCCCCTGGCTGTGCTTTCTGCCCTCTCCAAATAACCTTCCTCCTTCGTAGGGCTTGAGGATCTTATTTTCTTTTGCTGTTTTGGCAGCCCTGGTTTATGAATGAGTTTGCAGGTTCAGGGAAGTTCATTCCTGACCAGAGGAATTTGTGCTAGAGATCAAGAGCACAAGGCAGCCGGAGTTCCTGGCCAGGGTCGTGGACTTTATTCCACTTATGGCATCACGTGTGTTGGAAAGCAAACACCCACAATCTGGATTTGCTTTCTTCCTGATAGGCTTGATAACACTCTGCTGTCAGGTTGGCTCCAGCTGTTGAATTCTTCTGATGTTTAACCGGTTACTTATTGGAGCAGGGAATGATGTTTCCAAATAACAAACCTGCCTCTTTGTGGCTTAACGGAAATGCCAGGGCAGATGGAAATATTGCAGATGGGTTTATCACAGAGGCACGGTGAAGATTCAGGAATCACGCAGCTCTCAAATGACGGCATTCTCAGAACCAGCCAGTCTCAAAAATGCTGCAGGACAGAATTAATTTCCAAATATTGCAAGAGTCTGACAGCGTGTTGTTGTTTTCCAGTTCTCAAAATACCATTTCCCTCCTTTCTCTTTTTTTATTTTAAAAAAGTGTCGTCGTCCCCCTTGTGCTTGCAGATATTATATATACAGAAACTGCTTCACTACAAAACAAGCAGTATGTTTCTGAGCACAATTCAAAGTGTTGGTGCTGACCTTTAAAGCCCTAAACGGCCTCAGTCCTGTATACCCGAAGGAGTGTCTCCATCCCTTTTGTTCTGCCTGGACACTGAGGTCCAGTTGCGAGGGCCTTCTGGCAGTTCCCTCCCTGCGAGAAGTGAGGTTGCAGGGAACCAGGCACAGGGCCTTCTCGGTGGTGGCAGCAGTGCTTCTGAAACCACAGGGAGAGGAGAGGACTCATGCTTGGGCCCTGCTTGGGGGTTTCCCTTGGGGGCCGTTGGCTGGCTGCTGTGAGAACAGGATGTTGGACTAGATGGGACATGGGCCTGATCCAGCAGGCTCTTCCTATGTTCCCATGTAGCTTAGATTGCCTCTACACTGGCTGGCAGTGGCTCTCCGGGGTTTCTGACAGCTGCACCTGGAGAACCCAGGGCTTGAAACCCTGAGCTTCTGCAGGCCCAGCAGGTGGCTTGGCCTCTCAGCTGATTGGCCCTTCTCTCTCCCGCGGATTTACCCACCATGCAATTCACGCCAAGCCAAGCCTCGTCCAATTCTGCCCACGCCAGCCCCAAATCCCCATTTGCCTCTTTCGATGGAGCGCTCACTTGATTTCCGCAGAACACTCTCTGGCTTCGGTCTCTGCCGTACTTGACACAGCGATCCTCCCCCAGACGTGAGCGCCGGTTTAAGGCAACTGATGTCCCGCAGATGTCTTGCTGGTAATCAGGACAGCTGCTTCTGCTAATAGACAGGCTTCCTCGGAGATGATGCCCAGTTCAGGGCTTGAGAATATTTCTGTAGAGCCAGGTTGTTGTTTTGGGGGTATCCAATTAAGGTTTGAGCTGTCACCTGCACAGATGCTTCCTGTCTGGTCTTATGGAGGCTGAGAATGTGCAGGGAACAGAAATCATCCTCTCCTCTCTCTGGGACTTGGGTTCTCCTGTGATTTCGCGCAGGAACTCGGGCGGCCCTATGAGATTACACAAGAGCATCCTGGGCCTTCTTGTTTTGAAAGCCCAGGGATGGTTGTGCTGGGGTTTGGTCCCAAGCGTTTGAGTAGACGAGTTTCTGCTCGTACATGGAACTGTTGGAACTGAACCCCCGCATAAAACGCAATTGCCCTGTATAGGAAGCTGCCTTGCGGCTTGCCCACATTTCAGCACTGTAATAATAATAATAATAATAATAATAATAATAATAATAATAATATATTATTTATACCCTACCCATCTGGCTGAGTTTCCCCAGCCACTCTGGGCGGCTCCCAAACAAATGTTAAAACAATACAGCATTAGATATTAAAAACGTCCCTAAACAGGGCTGCCTTCAGATGTCTCTTAAAAATAGGATAGCTGCTTATTTCCTTGACATCTGATGGAAGGGTGTTCCACAGGGCGGGCGCCACCACCGAGAAGGCCCTCTGCCTGGTTCCCTGGAACCTCACCTCTCGCAATGAGGGAACCGCCAGAAGGCCCTCGGCGCTGGACCTCAGTGTCCGGGCAGAACGATGGGGGTGGGGACGCTCCTTCAGGTATACAGGACCGAGGCCGTTTAGGGCTTTAAAGGTCAGCACCAACACTTTGAATTGTGCTCGGAAGCGGACTAGGAGCCAATGCAGGTCTTTAAGGTACTGGTGTTGTGTGGTCTTGGCGGCCGCTCCCAGTCACCAGTCTAGCTGCCGCATTCTGGATTAATTGCAGTTTTCGGGCCACCTTCAAAGGTAGCCCCACGTAGAGCGCATTGCAGTAGTCCAAGCGGGAGATAACCAGAGCATGCACCACTCTGGCGAGACAGTCCGCGGGCAGGTAGGGTCTCAGCCTGCGTATCAGATGGAGCTGGTAGACAGTCACCCTGGACACAGAATTAACCTGCGCCTCCATGGACAGCTGTGAGTCCAAAATGACTCCCAGGCTGCGCACCTGGTCCTTCAGGGGCACAGTTACCCCATTCAGGACCAGGGAGTCCCCCACACCCTGTCCCCCAAAGACAGTACTTCTGTCTTGTCAGGATTCAACCTCAATCTGTTAGCCACCATCCATCCTCCAACCGCCTCCAGGCACTCACACAGGACCTTCACCACCTTCACTAGTTCTGATTTAAAAGAGAGTGTCAGCTGTTTAATTGTTCCCCCACCACCACCATTCAAATTAGACAGTGCATAGTTCAACTATGGAACTCCTTCCTGCAGGAGGCAGAAATGGCCACCAACTTGGGTGGCTTTCAAAGAGGATTCGACAAATTCATGGAGGAGGAGAAGGCTATTGACATCTACTAGCCAGGATAGCTCTGCTCTGCCTCCACAGTTGGAGGAAGCAATGCTTCTTACCCTATATACTCGAGTATAAGCCTATTTTTTCAGCACATTTTTTGTGCTGAAAAAGCCGCCCTTGGCTTATACTCGAGTGAGGCAGGCAGTGGCTCCTATGAAGCTTTCCCAGGTTTTTTGTGGTGAAATTGGGTGCCTCGGCTTATATTCGGGTCGGCTTATACTCGAGTATATACGGGTAATCCTGCTTGCTGGTTTCCCAAAGGCATCTGCTTGGCCTGTGAGAGCAGGATGCTGGACTAAATGGGACATTGGCCGGATCCTATAGGATTCCTCTAACGCTCTCGGCACAGTGGTGACTTATGAGTCGACTCTAAGCCAGGCAAGGCTTTGCGCTGTGCACACCAAGATTTCCATCTCTCTGTGTGCCGAGCGAGAAAGAGGGGGAGAGAGATAATATGTAATAAACATACAGCAACTGCAGCTCTATTATTGCGGGTGTTCGATTCAGGGGTTGCAGCCAATAAGCTTTAATATTATCCTATAATACTTTTCTTCCCCCACAGGAGGAACGATGCTTCCTGGAGGAGCTGTATTGTGGCAACAAACGTGGCAGGGAAACGGAGAGGCGAGAAACGGCAACAGCAGGGCGAATGCGCTAATGGAAACCCACAGGGAGATCCAGGCCGCATCTTTGTTCACATGGCAGAACTTGTATCGTAATCCTGTTCAAAAGCAAGTGTGCATTTTGCCATTTCCGACAAGCTTGGGCTCGGGAAAACATTCAATAGCCTGAGAATTTAATAAAAATGTAGAGGTAGAAGGGACTCCATGGGTCATCTAGCCCAACTCCCGGCAATGCAGGAATCATAGAATCATAGAATTGTAGAGTTGGAAGGAACCCTGAGGATCATCTAGTCCAACCCCCTGCAATGCAGGAATATGCAGCTGTCCCATACAGGGATCGAACCTGCAACCCTGGCATTATCAGCACTATGCTTTAACCAACTGAGCTATCCAGGCTGACTCTCAGCTAAAGCATCCCTGACAGGTGGCCATCCAACCTCTGCTTAGAAACCTCCAAGGAAGGAGAAGCCACCACCTTCCAAGGTCATCCGTTCCACTGTTGAACAGCCCATACTGTCAGAAAGTTCTTCCATGTGTTTAGTCGGAATCTCCATTCCTGTAACTTGAAGTCCTTGGGTCAGGTCCTACCCTCCAGAACAAACTTGCTCCATCTTTTTGGAGGGATATTTGAAGATGGCAGGTGGTGACAGCAGTCACGAAATTAGAAGACGCCTGCTTCTTGGGAGAAAGGCAATGACAAACCTAGACAACATCTTAAAAAGCAAAGACATCACCTTGCCAACAAAGGTCCGTATAGTTAAAGCTATGGTTTTCCCAGTAGTGATGTATGGTAGTGAGAGCTGGACCATCAAGAAGGCTGATCGCCGAAGAATTGATGCTTTTGAATTCTGGTGCTGGAGGAGACTCTTGAGAGTCCCATGGACTGCAAGAAGATCAAACCTCTCCATTCTGAAGGAAATCAGCTCTGAGTGCTCATTAGAAGGACAGATCCTGAAGTTGAGGCTCCAGTACTTTGGCCACCTCATGAGAAGAGAAGACTCCCTGGAAAAGACCCTGATGTTGGGAAAGATGGAGGGCACAAGGAGAAGGGGACGACGGAGGATGAGATGGTTGGACAGTGTTCTCGAAGCTACTAACATGAGTTTGGCCAAACTGAGAGAGGCAGTGAAGGATAGGCGTGCCTGGCGTGCTCTGGTCCATGGGGTCACGAGGAGTCGGACACAACTGAACGACTGAACAACAACAACTCATATCTCCTCTCAGTCTCCTCTTCTCCTGGTTAAACACACACAGCTCCTTCAACCATTCCTCATAAGGCTTGGTTTCCAGACATTTGTTTGTCTTGGTTGCCCTCCTCTGCCCACCTTCCAGCTTAAATTTTGGCACCCAGAACTGGACACAGGACTCCAGGCGTGGTCTGACCAAGTCAGAACAGAGCAGGGTTATGACTTCCCTTGACCTGAACACAAGATGTCTGTTGATATAGCCTAGATTAACATTAGCTTTTTCTTTTCTGCTAATTAAATTTTCAATTAAAAAATCTAAAATCAAATTTAATTTAAAATCAATTTAATAAAAAACAAACCCAGAAGTTCCTTAAGTCCCAGGGTTGCAAATACAGATTTGGAAGGGGAGAGAATTCAGGTCTGCTGCACTGTCTAAATCTGACATTCTCTCTGCTTGTGGCTCCGCTGTGCTACTTCTGTTTTTTGCGCTGGGCTAAATCAGCAGAGGGTGCTGCAGTTGGAGCGCTCAGGTGATAACTCTCCCACCTCCACTGACAAAAATAAGCCAAAACAGCACGGAAAACAGCCCCTCCAAAGCAATCATGTCAGAATATATCTATATCTCTCTCCCGATATCTGAATGGCCGTGACTTCGAAGATGGAGCAGAACCCAACACCTCTGGGATTTTTAACACAGAGCGGTTTAAAAATAAACGGATGCGCAACAACAGCAGCAGCAGTTAATGGGTGGAAACGGCAAGCAGGCAAGAAGATTGGGGCTGAAGATTAGAGGAAGCTCCCAAAAACAGTAAGAGCTATTTGACAGTCTGCCTTGGGGCAGACCGGGGGGAGGAGGCAGGCTCTCACTAAAAGAATTTCAGCACTATTTTTGCTATAGATGCAAAACAAAACAAAACAAATTTCTACACTGAATCTAGTTTGGCCTAGATGACTTCCAGGCTCCTTCCGAGCTCGGGAAATTCTGCGATTCTGCTTCTGCAGGAGTCACCGATCTGCCATATTGTTGTGAGTGTGGGAATCACAGAGTTGGAAGGGGCCCCCAAGGGACATCTAGTCCAGCCCCCTGCAATGCAGGAATCTCAGCTGAAGCATCCAAGACAGATGGCTATCCAATAAGATTCAGCAGCCACTGCAGTCAACTCTCGAGCCTGGGATGGGGAGACGTAGGAACCATCTTGCCCTTTGCCTCCAGATAATGTTGAACTACAACTCCCAGCATCCTTGGCCACTGGGCTGCTGGAACTTTGAGTCCCAAAAGAATAACCCCTGTGTTGAAAACCTTTTGCTGGAACCTTGAGTCCGTCGACCTCTCGAGGGCCCTCTCCCCGGGTTCCCCCAACCCCGTGCTACACCTTACGAGCTCTCCCACCCTAATCCATCTTCCTCCCACCTGTCCCCCCCCCCCGTCTCCTCTTTTCGTAACCAACGCGCTGACAAATCTGATGCCAAGATCTTGCGAGCCTGGCGCAGGGGGGTGTAATTAATCCGAGTAATTGTCCAGTAATTGAATTTGTGCCAGTACATTAATAACGCTCTGGTGCCGTTCCCCGCCACTCCTGGCAAAGTCACGCCGCTGTGTTTCTGGCAAGCCGCAGTCTCGTGGGATCGCTGGAGAGGGTGCTTAATTCCTCCCGTAGCAATTGTGGGTCGGCAGGATTTCTGTGCCTTTCACAGCAGCACAACAGGCAGGAATCCATCAGGTCAAGCTTCTCCCAGAATTGCAGCTCGAAAAGATGGGGATGAGCAGGAGGGGGGCTGCTGTTATCCTCCCCACCCCACCCCACCCCCTGCAACAGAGCTGCCCCATTCTCCCCACGGGTAAGGCTGGCACTCCTTAGTAGAGGGGCATCCATAACAGGCAGGGTGCTGATGTTTTGAATCCAGCTCTCTAAACGCTGCATGGATATCTTTAATGCTCAGGAGCAGAGGTGCGCTCTTTTGCATCTTATTTAAACTCTTCTGGCTTCCTGCTGTTCCTACAGATGTCTTCGCTAAGCAGGGCCTTCCATGCTCACCTTGATTCTCTGTAACAGGGGGGGGGGCTGTTTCGGGGAATCTGCGGGGAGAGAAAGTATAGCAGAGGTATGCATTGCCCCCTGCTGGGCAGGCAGGAGTTGGCGGGCCCAGAAACTTCCAAAACAGCCACCTGCGCCACCAATATAGAATCATAGAATCCTAGAGTTGGAAGAGACCCCAAGGGCCATCCAGTCCAACCCCCTGCCAAGCAGGAAACACCATCAAAGCATTCCTGACAGGTGGCTGTCAAGCCTCTGCTTAAAGACCTCCAAAGAAGGAGACTCCACCACACTCCTTGGCAGCAAATTCCACTGTCGAACAGCTCTTACTGTCAGGAAGTTCTTCCTAATGTTTAGGTGGAATCTTCTTTCTTGTAGTTTGAATCCATTGCTCCGTGTCCGCTTCTCAGGAGCAGCAGAAAACAACCTTTCTCCCTCCTCTATATGACATCCTTTTATATATTTGAACATGGCTATCATATCACCCCTTAACCTTCTCTTCTCCAGGCTAAACATACCCAGCTCCCTAAGCCGTTCCTTATAAGGCATCGTTTCCAGGCCTTTGACCATTTTGGTTGCCCATATAGGATCGTGGAGTCAGAAGAGACCCCCAAGGTGTTCAAGTTCTTACAAAAGTGGAGCGGGAATTATTTGGCACCTGTAGTAGTGCCAGTTCCTCCGACTGAAGCAGTCAAATGGGGCAAGGCGTTTTCGCAGGAAAACTGGCCCCAAGTTAGGAAGGGCTTTGCATGTGAACAGCGACACCTTGACCCTGGCCTGGTAGCAGACTGGCAACCGGTGCTGTGCATGCAGGCATAGGTGCCACCTCGAGAGGTTCCTCCTTGGAGCATGCCAGAGCAGCAATTTCCCCCTTCCATTCGGAAGCAAGGAACTTTAAAGCTAGGAGGGTTCTCCTGGGTTAAAGCCCAGGCCCTTTCTCAGTGCAGCCATTTTGCACATCCCTGGCCGGTGGCCACTCAAACAAAATAAAAAAATTCCTTCCAGTCGCATCTTAGAGACCAACTAAGTTTGTTCTTGGTATGAGCTTTTGTGTGCATGCACACTTCTTCAGATACACTGAGACAGAAGTCACCAGACCCTTATACTGTATATAGTGAGAGGGTGGGAGGGGTATTACTCAGAAGGGTGGTGGGAATGGGTGATAGACTGATAGCTGAGGTGAACCTGTTGGACTGTTAACGACTGCAATTGGTCTTGCAGGAAAAAGCAAGGGGCGAGATGGCTAAAAAAAGATTTGTCATGTATAATGACAACCTGAAGGCAGCCCTGTTTAGGGAAGTTTTTAATCTGTGATGTGTTAATGTATTTTAATGTTTGCTGGAAGCCGCCCAGAGTGGCTGGGGAGACCCAGCCAGATGGGCGGGGTATAAATAATAAATTATTATTATTATTATTATTATTATTATTATTATTATTATTATGAGATAAGAATCCAATGTCTCTATTCAGACCAGGTCTCTCCATGGTTTTAAGTTTGGTAATCAGTTGCAATTCAGCAACTTCTCTTTCCAGTCTATTTCTGAAATTCCTTTGTAATAAGACAGCTACTTTGAGATCTTGTATAGAGTGTCCTGGGAGATTGAAGTGCTCTCCTACTGGTTTCTCTGTCTTGCGATTCCTGATGTCAGATTTTGGTGGCCACTCAGCCTCTGCTGAGGCAGGGAGGGAGACCAGCGCACTGCCAAACAGCTCTGACCGTTAGGAAGCTTCCCTTCAATCCTTAGGCGAAATCTGCTCACCTGCCGTTTCCACTCACGGGTTCTCGCCTTGCCCCGTGGGGCTTCAGAAAACAACTCCATCTTTCCTGCAGCCCTCTGAATATTTGAAGGCAGCTATCAGGTCTCCCCTGATTGTTCTCTTGTCCAGCCTAGACATGCCCAACTCTGTCAACTGTTCCCTGCAGGCAGACTCTCAAAGCCCCACTTCTTCCTGCTCCCCACAAACTTTTCCGAAACCCGTTTTAGCTCAGAGCGGCTCCTGGAGGAATTTCTGTCCATCTCCCATTCTCTGGCCAATAAGCACTCTGCACTACTTGGCCAATCACCATCCGAGAGTATTGCTAGGACTGGGAGGTCCCACCCATCTGACTCCAGGCCGGGGGTGGGGGGTGGGGTGTGTGATGGTAAATCTGCATCTTACTGGGGCTAGGAGCTCTTAGCTCTGGTTGTGAAGTTGTCCCTACCGCACACCAGGGGCGTAGCCAGGATCAAAACTAGGGGGGGGCAAGCCATGGTCGTTCAGGTTGTGACATTTCAGCATGGAAAAGGTGAATGAAACCAAAATTTTAAGAAAATTATATATAATTATAGCAGTGCTTTATTACGGTAGTTATTACAATTATTTGCTTGAATTTTTTTTAATTTTTAATTTTTAATTTTATTCTAGTTACATGTCTTATGCTAATATCATTTTTATTGGGTTTGAAGAAAACTTGTTCAAAACTTTCGTTTCAATCCCCGAGGAGTTGGTGCAGGTGTTTCCAAAGGCGAAGGAAACGGACCCCCTAAAAAAAAAAATAGGGGCGCAGCCTCACCCCCCAAAATAGGGACGCATCTCTCCCGATCCCTGGGAAGCCTTTTCCCTGGGCAAGCCTGGGCGGGCGCAAGGGCAACTTTATGCGCGGCGGCGCCTTTCACTCCAAGCGGTGCGCAAAGCTCCCCCGGGCGCCGCGCTCTGCTCGGCACAGAGGCGTAGGAAGGTCAGGTGGTACCCGGTGCGGAAATTTCTTGTCATCCCCCCCCCAACATTGTGTGGTGTTGTTTTTTGCCTGCAAAAAAAGTTTTACATTATTTCATATTTTCTTACAAACGAATGTGGATTCTGGGACTCTGATAACAAGTAGGTGACTATGGACAGATACTTAAATCTACAGGATGGACTGTTTTGGCTTGTGTTACTTTATTTATATTTACAGTGGTACCTCGGGTTACATACGCATCAGGTTACATACTCCGCTAACCCAGAAATAACGCTTCCGGTTAAGAACTTTGCTTCAGGATAAGAACAGAAATTCTGCTCTGGCGGCACAGCGGCAGGGGGAGGCCCCATTAGCTAAAGTGGTACCTCAGGTTAAGAACGGACCTCCGGAACGGATTAAGTACGTAACCAGAGGTACCACTGTATTGTTTATTTATTTAATAAAATTATTTTTAAAAACCTGCAAAGTGGTTTACCAAAATAAAAAACAAAACAAAAAAACACCACAGCAGCTATTTATTTATTCAGCTCCATTGAATTGATATTTCAGCCAGGCATGTCCAAAATCCATTTCGGGGGCCTAATTCGGCCCACCAGTTGGTTTAATCCAGCCCCTGTGGCAGTTATTTCCTGGGGTAAAATCCTTAAAAAAAACCTCAACAACTTCAACCCTAAAAAAAAAGGTTAACAACTTTGGTCAGCCCTCACGGCCCTTCGCTTCATCAAATCTGGCCCTCTTTGAAAAGTTTGGACACCACTGGCTTACACCATACTAAATGTGTTAGCCTTTTAAGGTAACTCTTATTTAAAGCAGGCCCCCACCCACCCAAAAAAATATTTTTGGTCTCACAAGCAGCAGCACATTCCACCTCAAAACAAAATATCAAACAGTAAAAAAATTATAACTCCTGTTAGGATAATTAAACCAATCTTTATCCACACAGGCGTTTCCTATGAGGTTTTGACAATTTCAGAACTCAAGCAGTGAAATTACTAGGAACAATAATATAAGTTTCACAGGTGCAGTCTGCACAGATGTTGGTCACATAAGTTGGCATCTCTTTAATATTCCTTTACTTCTCAACCGCTTTATAAGAATCTGAAAGCAAGGAGACATGGCAACTCACACCTCTTCCATGCAGCAGCATATCAGAACACTAACACTTTATGGCTAAATAGCTTATAATTTACTTTAATTACTTGCAAGCAAGTTACAGGTAGATAGCCGTGTTGGTCTGCCATAGTCAAAACAAAATAAATAAATAAATAAAAATCTTTCCAGTAGCACCCTAGAGACCAAATAAGTTTGTTCTTGGTATGAGCTTTCATGTGCACTTCTTCAGCACACGAAAGATTTGAAAAATCACCCAAGCAAACACGTTTTTTAGGGGTTAAAAAAAGGCTGGGGGGGGTTAAAGGCAAAGGACAAAGGGGTAAAGTCACTCACAAAAAGATCGCTGTGGATCAAAACAGCAGCAGAGAAAGCTCGTTCTTCCCTTCCAGAGATCATACAATGAAAGGTGGGACGAGGGGGAGGGGCAGGAGGCAGTTTTAGCGACCAAAACCTCCCGAGGATCAACTGGGATTAGGCGTTAATAGTTCACAGAGTAGCCTGCTTCTTATCAAGCAGTCTCAAATGGAGACTGATAAGGAAACTTGGGGGGGGGGTAAATCAAGGAGATCTCAACGTCTCCTCTCCAGACGTTTTTACCCAGCAAACTCCCTCTTCGCTCAGTCTTAGCAACGGTAGCAGCGCTGCTTTTGCAGCCAGACCCAGGAGAGGGGCAAGCTGTGCGGGAGGGGACGCTTTTCCCCGTCAGCCTCCAGACTCACGGTTAAAAGCTTCACCTCGGCTTGCTCGCTCGGCCGCCCCGTGCACTCCTCCTTCTTTCTTCCGGCTGCTGGGCGGAGCCTTGCCTCCGCAGCTCCACCCAGAAGGAAGGAATAGGCTTTTGGGAACAGCGCACGGGGGGGGGGGGTGGCAGCTAGGGGTGGGGGCAGCTGCCTTCTAGGGGGGGGCAATTGCCCCCGTCTGCCCCCCCCCGGCTACGCCCATGCCGCACACGCACACCAATCTCTTGTCATGATGGCAATCCAGCCACAGAATCTAAGGATTCAGCTATACAACTGCAAACACATTTTAAGTGCATTTTACAAATGTGGCACTGCATGACGATGGTGAGCTAATAGCAAATTTTAAAAAGCGCTTTTTAAAACAGCATTTTCACAGCGTTTTTTTTATTTTTATAAATGTGTCTAGATTCAGCCTAACATCAGTAAGTCTTACCATAACGGTAGACCCTGGAGCTAAGAGATCTGTTCTGAGCATGCTCGGGACTGTTTCCTCGAAGGCTACACCTCCTCACAGCTCTCGGCACATTCTTTGCAGGCAGCCAGGAGGGAGGGTGTGGCTGCTTGTTGTTTATTAGTATTTGTTAAGAGACTTTTTTTTACTTAATCATTTGCATTTATTTTTCAGAATGGGTGGAAGGATTGGGAAGAGAAACGGCAGGTGGCTTGTTGTGTGTGCGTTGCAACTTTCAACACGTGTGTGTTGTTGGAGCTGCGAGTTGTGGCTGTCTTCTTTAGGTGCCATGTACCGGTATGTGTTCTTGCCTTTAGTTTGGAGACAACTATGGAGGTTTTGCATTCCCGTTTTTCTTTAGGTTTTTGTTTTTGTTTTTAATGTGTTTTCTGTGTCCCGGTTGACTTCTGTGAAAACAGGATACAGGATTAGATGGGGCTCTGGCCCATAGCTGTCAACTTTCGGATTTGAAAATAAGGGATCAGCAGCCTCACCTGTCCCGGGGACAGTCTATGGTTCTCGGGGACAGTCCACGCCACGGTAATCCCCCCAGGCTACAAATTAATTTACACCAGGCTACACACCATCATCTTTCCCCACCTCAGGGTCTCTTTTCCAGGGAGTCTTCTCTTCTCATGAGATGCTTCAGGATCTGTCCTTCTGGTGAGCAGCCAGGGCCGATATCCTTCAGAATGGATTGGTTTGATCTTCTTGCAGTCCACGGGACTCCAGCACCACAATTCAAAAGCGTCAATTCTTCTTGGGGGGATTGATCAGGCTCACTCTTTTGGCTCTCTGGCATCCATTAATGACCTATTATACAAAGGTGTTGCAGGCTTTGCATCCTTTAACACTCTTTTGGAAGGAGTGTATTTGTGGGCTGGGCCAGAGTGGTTGATTTTACATGCAAGCAAAGCATAAACAGTGCTGTTGTCTAATGACATCCTATTCTCTGTAACTATTGGTGAGCAACGCAGCCGAGCAACGCAGCTGAGGAGCCTCCCCGGCCGGCAGGGAGGGAGAGGAGCTGCTTCCTTTGAAATCCGGGAAATTTAAGGGATATCTAACAATCCGGGATAGCAGGGGGAAACGGCGCTGGAATAAGGGAATTTCCCACCAAAAAAGGGAAACAGCGGGAAATGGCGCTGGAATAAGGGAATTTCCCACCAAAAAAGGGAAGGTTGACAGCTATGTTCTGGCCTCCCCTCGCAGGCCCTTCTACTGTGGCTAAACCACATCTGCATGCGGAATGAGTCTTGCCCCATTTGCGAAGGATTTCTGAAGGTTTTCTGAGGGTTGTTATGTGGAGTGGAGGCTGTTCTGGGGGCCTCTCGCCTCCTTGCCTACATTGCATGGCCGTAGGATTTGCATTCCTTCTCTCCGCAGAACACCAAGGAAGAAAAAACACACTCATCTTCCAGATCTGGGAGTCCTCTTGACAGCAGGACAAGAGTGATGGATGTGCTGGGCCATCAATTCATCAGAACATCAAGGCGCACGCCTGGCCCCTGCCATTCATTCTTGTCGTTTGAATCCTCTTGATGTGCAAGATTGCATCAGAATCCTGCAGCAGAGGAGCTTGGTGTGTCTCCTAGTCAGAGACGGCACCGCCGGTTCATCCATCCGGCTCAGGAAACCTGGAAGTGGAGACGGAGCTGTTAATCGGGCTGTTTGTTCAAGGTGAAGAGTAAATGGGAAGCGTGCGGGGGGGGGTGCCTCTACCCCTGTCCCTGGTTATGCAAAGTGATGTGCACAGGAAAGACAGCATGGATGGAGGAGGGGCAGCTGCCCTCCATGGCTGCCCAGACATCAGAGGCAGCCTGCAGTGTGCATTGTAGATCCTTAGCATTGAAGCATCTCGAACTCAGGGCAGCGAAGCCTCCAGCCCTGACCAAGTGGGTGGGTGCGGAGTTATGGAACGTCCATAGGCATCCCAAATGCTCCACTGTAAGCAAATCAAAGGTTTGCTGTCCTGCAAAACTGAAAGCTCGACTGAGATTACCATATTGGCACGAATATAAGCCGCACCCGAATATAAGACTCACCTTTAAAATTGGGGGGGGGAGGAAAAAAGAAAAAATACCCGAATATAAGCCACTCCCTTCCTCGCTGCTCCTGGCTGCATACTGGGGGTGGGGGAGCTGTGCTGTGTTGCTGGTGAATTTTCCCCTTCCACACCCTCTCCCTTCCCAGCCTTGGGGGAGAAGACAGGGGGCTACGCGTGGTGCTGGTACCACTTTGCCCCTCTCCTGGCGCTGTTTGCCCCGTGCTCCTGGCTGCATACTGTAAGGTCGCAAATATAAGCTGTACTTTAACTTTTCATGATTGGAATTCAGGGGGAAAGTGTGGCTTATATTCGGATCAATATGGTAAAATCCTGCACTGGCTTTCAGGAGCAGGAGTCAGGAGCTGGAGTCAGCAAGTAATAAACACAGTTTCAGTGACGTTTATTCAAAGAAACCAAAACAGTGCAGGCCTAGTGGTCGCAGCAACTTTTCCTAGTAGGTCTTGCCCCAATGAGGCAGTTGCAAGGACTGATAGAGGACTTTATCCATTTTTTCTTTCACTGCCCTCTATATGTCACAGTTAGACCCAGGCTTTTTCTCTTAATCCTGCCGACCATCGCCCGGGACGACGACCACATGAAATACTTATTGGTAGACGCCAACCCCCTGGTCACACGTGGTGTGGCTATCTATATTTTACAGGCACTGAAACTCAGGGCCACCTCTTCGGCTAACTTGCCCTAGACCTAGACCTATGTAACTTCCTGACATAGTCACTGTCGACATGCCCTGTTATTGCTTCTTATTTTATCTGTTTTACTCAGCATGATTTTACACTTACAGTTTTTAAATGTATTTGTACAAAATGTATAAAATGTATCTGTTGTATTTTATGTACATTCGCGACAGGTTTCTGCCTGGTTTCTTATTATGTGCTATGGCCATATGGCTAATGCAATAAATAATATTTGATTTGATTTGCAAGGACTGAAGGACCCCACCTTCCACCATCGTCTAAGGCTCCTGCCCTCTAGGATCTTTCCCAAAGAGTCACAAATGGTATCTGCGCACAAGAAATCTCTTCTCTTCTCTGTGTGTTCTAGGAGACCAGTGGGGAGAGGAGCTGGCCACAGCAGGAGGAGGAGATGTTCAAAATAACCTTTGTAAAAAAAAAAAGCACCATTCACCGGCGCCGCTCGAGCGCTGTATGGACGGCAATGGGATCCCTCCGTCGCCGCTACACCCACATGTAGTGGATCCTCCGTTTGTGGCTGCAGCCGTGAGCAAAGGAGCCCGGCACTGTCCGTACAGCACTGGAGTGGCACCGCTGGCAAACTGCTATGTACAGCGCATGTGCGGTGTCGCTACGTACGGCGCATGAGTTGTATGTAGTGACGCCATACATGCTCCCTATGTAGCAATGCCCTGCCCCGGGTGTCACAATCCCTTGGTTCGCCCCTGACTAAACCCTGTTGCCTTTTCCACTTCTGACACCTCCTTCTCCCAGTCTGTTCCCTCTCCTCCGTTATCCCACTGTCTCTGAGCCATCTTCCTCCCGGGGTTTCCTTGTGGGGTTCCCCAGCTGGTGCCTCCCTCTACTCCTTGGCATCCAACCAGTTCAACAAAATATTAAAAACGCAGCAAAACGCCAGCCACTAAAAACTTCCCTGAATGGGGCTGCCTTCAAAATTCAAAAAAGAATTCAAAAAAGAAAAGGTGAGTTTTCAGCACACTTGCATGTGCCGAAGCCTCCAGGAGGTCCGCTGTCAACTCGAGTCTTCCTGGGGATCCAAACCTCTTTGTTATGGCGCCAACAGGATGGCGTGTCGAAGCCAGGTATCAGTACCGGGGTCAAGAGAAGCCGAAGTCAAGAGCAGTCCGAGTCAGGAACCAGCCGAAGTCAGGTACGCAGGATCAGTAGCAGGATGAGCAGGCACAACCACGTGCTTCAGCACAGCAGTTGCAGGTGCTGGTGAAGGAAGCAGCCGGCCTTCCTTAAGTAGCCAGCTCATCACCACGCCTTTTACGAGCTGCAACTGCCTCCAATTGCTCCCTCTGTTTCTCAGCTCTACGCTCTACAGCTGAGATGGGAGGACGGGAGGGGGCCCTCTGGCTCCCCTCCTCACAAGGGCCTGATTCTGGCTCAACTTCCTCCTCCTCCTGTTCTGGCCTTCCCTCTTCCCCACCTGCTTCTTCCTCTTCTGAGGAGTGTCGCCACCAGTCTTCTTCAGGTAAGAATCCCTCCATTCCTCTGGACTCTTCCGTGGTTGCCGCTTCGCCTAGGTGGGCTTGCCACAACTCCTGCTCATCTGGTGCAACCCTGACACTCTTCCTCCAATGCCGCTGGACCTTCTCCTGGGTCACCCCCTTTTCCAACCATCACACACACCCCAAACCCACTGTCGCCCTCGCCAAGTCGTTCCTCCAGCAAGGATCTTAATAGCCAGGCAGGTTTGTATAAAAAGAGGCCGTCCTTAAGTCATCCTGACCCTAAGCCGTTTATGGAGTGGAAAATTAAAACCAGGTTCTTTGCGCTAAAGCTTCCAAGCGGCCTGGCAGGACGGCCTCCGTGGGGACCTTGTACGACCCCCTAAGGCACAGCAGAAAACTCAGGCAGGTTTGATTTCAAATCACAATTTCAGAGTGCTCCAGTGCACGTACCTTTTTATACACCTGTGTGAGTAAATGTGATTCCTCTTAAGGATAGAAATTAAACGGCCGGGAAGCAGACCTGCAAATTGGAGCCTCTGCTGCCATCTGTAGGTCAATGCTGTGCATGGCTAGATGATGTGTGGTGGTGAGTAGCTACGGTGGTGGAAAGGGACAGGGGATCGAGTCCTGGGATCGCCAAGAGAACCTTTGGAGTTTGGCCAGCCCACCTCTGTGCTGGATCCAGAGCCACAATTTCATCAGGGCTAAGCGGCTGGGAACCAGAAAGATCCCTGTTCAAATCACACAAGAGACACAAACATGATATTTATTTGATGCCACCTGCTGCATGCGCCCCAATCTCCGAGCGGCGAGAAACTCCAGGGGCTCCTGTGAGCTGAAAATTCGAAGCCATCGTACCAAGAAATTTTAAGCAAAGAACTTTCTTCCCCCTATTCCAATGAGACCTCTGTGGTTTTTTCTTTGCTCTTTTAGGAAATGGTAGTGATGTGCGAATGAGGCAGAGCAGGTGAAGGAGGGTCTGGGTTTCTGCGGCTTTTCACTCTGCTAAACCAATTTAAAACCCAAGACTTTCAGCACCTGCTAAAAACGTCCCTCTTTCAACAAGCTTTCTAATTTGGTATCTGCACTGAATTTGAATATATTGTGGATATATGTTTGTCTGCTGCTGCTGCTGCTGCTGTTTTAAATTGCTTTTGTACATATAATTGCTATTTAATTGTTTTTATATGTGCAATTGTCCCTCTTTTCTTTTATTGTATTGTAAATTGCTTCGGGATATCCCATGGAATGTGATTCATAAATGAATTTGCTGTTGTTAAAACGACACAAAAGTGCTTTCAAGTGTTGTTAGATGTTCTAAGTGTTTTGAAATGTTTCCAGTTTCTTTTTAAATTGCTTTGGCGTGTTTTAAATATGTTATTCCATTTTATTTTTAAATTGTACTGTTTAAATTAACTTTTAAAAACATTTTCTGCCCTGCGCCTCTTTTAGGAGGAAGGCTGGGATGGAAATTTAATAAATAAAACAAATAGTAAACATGATCCTCTGAAAAACTGCTTAAAACCAAAAATATCTGCCCGTACCCAACACAGGCATGAACATCGCTAAAAGCCAACTCATTATCATTGTCTATTCTTGGGTTAAAGGTAAAGGTAAAGGGACCCCTGACCATTAGGTCCAGTCGCGGATGACTCTGGGGTTGTGGCGCTTATCTCGCTTTATTGGCCGAGGGAGCCGGCGTACAGCTTCCGGGTCATGTGGCCAGTATGACTAAGCCGCTTCTGGCGAACCAGAGCAGCGCACGGAAATGCCGTTTACCTTCCTGCCAGAGTGGTACCTATTGATCTACTTGCACTTTGACGTGCTTTCGAACTGCTAGGTTGGCAGGAGCAGGGACCGAGCAACGGGAGCTCACCCCTTTGCACGGATTCGAACCAAAGACCTTCTGATCGGCAAGCACACAACCGAATTGAATACCCCTGACCATATACCATGCTGACTGGGGCTGATGGAAGTCCAAGAATGCATGGAAGACCACAGGGTTGTGGGGTGTGCAGCCAAATCACAAATGCATCTTTTGCTAGACAGACACAGGGCTAGTACACAGAGAGTTCCTAAAACTTCATAGAGAGGACCTTCTGTGTGTGGTCAGTTTCCCTGCCTCCTCTGGGCAGGAATTCTGCAACAAATGAGACTCTGCCTCTGAGGAGACTCTCTTTGCACCATGCTTCCAAACTAAGAAGATTTGTATCTGGGTGCTCCAGATACACGCATCCTATTTTGAAGCCAACTTTTTTATTTTGTGCCCGAGAAGTTTTCTTACCTGCATTGTATTTGCTGCCTGCATTGAAATGTAAGTAAACCTTCCATTTATCTTACCAAAAAGTGTGGTTCATTCTCTGCAATGGGGGTGAAGAGGGAGGAGGTCTGCAGACCACAAATAAAAAGAAAAAGTAAGGTGCAGCTGCCTTGTTCCTGAGCTTCAGGAAGCTGCAAAACACATTCATTTTTCACTCTGCTAAAAAAAAGCTGCAAGTTGGAGCAGCACCCTGGGCAGAAAAGGGCTCCAAGTCTTGCAGTGGCTCTTCCCACTGAGCCTAGCCATTGTCTCACCTTACCAGGATGCATAATTGTTTTTGAGTTATGTGGTGCTCTCCTAATTATGTTACATATTTTAATGTTATGTGTATTGCAAACTGCCCAGTGGTTTTAAGGAAGGATGGTCTACAAATGCAAGAAATTATAAATATAATAAATATAATAAAAGATCCCAGCTGCTTTCCCTAGGACCTGGAAGGACAGACAGCTAAGCAGACAGCACCTTCAAAATCACCTTTTGAATATCTATGACAACTTTGTGGCAGTGTTGTCAAAGACCTTCTGCATTCCCTGGCACCACCACAGGGAAGATGCATCTTGGTTGCTTGAAAAAAAAAAAAGGAAGGGTGAACTACTGAGATTCCAAGATCTAGAAAACAAGACAGTAGCGGGAAAACAAGGCAGAAGTGCACAAAAGGGGGGAAACACAGCTCTTTAGCACCCCTGGGATTCCAGCACCTTGTATCCAAACAACTCGCACATCAATCACAGCTCCAGCCTTGTTTATTGGCTAAAAACAATGAAAGGCGGGAACAGTCAGGCTGCCTCCACTCGCAGAAATTGCTTTGAAGGTTGCCTGCACATTTTGCTTCATAACTTTCTTTCTAGGAGAGCTAGAGGCTTACTTTTAAAAAAAACAAAATTAAAAATCTGGGGGCCCTCATGAGTCTGGTCCCTGGACATCAGTACCCCCTTAGCCGCCTCTCGGCAGCCCTGCCAATAGTGACCAAACATGCCACACTCCACTTGAAACACAGTTGTAAACATCTAATTTCCTTCACAATCAGGGTTTGTCCCTGATGATTCCATAAAAGCACGGCTTTCCTTTTTCCAGGCGAGGATGTGTACATGCCAAATTAGACACTTTAGATCAAATTCACACACACACCCCACTAAATTCTGAAGCCGATGAGCAAAGAATGGAAGGCGGTGGGAAGCCTTTTCTTTCCCCCTCTAAACCAGAAGAAATTTTCATCCTCTGATAAGGCAGAAACAGCTGAATGGGTTTTCTTCAGCCTTCTTACACATTTTTTTTTTTTAATCTGCTTTGGGTTGAGAGCAAGTATGAGAGATTGCAGCACAAAGGAGAGGAACTGTCAATGGACATAACACACATACAGAGAGAGGGGATGGTTTTAAGGATCTGCTGGACTGCGAACCCTAGAATCACGGAGCCATCTGCATAGGTCACCTCTCTTGTCATTCCAGCTATGCTTAAACTTGGTTAAGTCAGGGATTAGAAAAAGTTAATATAGTAGAAGGCAAGTCTATCAACAGCTATCAGCTCCAGGTTCAGAGGCAGGAGACCGCTGAATAAGACTGTGGTCATTTTTAAAGAGTTTTGGAGATGGATAAATATTATTGATAATAATTTATTTGGATAAATATTATTAATAAAAAATCATGTTAAATTAAAGTAGCCAGTTTAAAAACTGTGTTCAGGGCAGATCCTGGACCTTACAGACCAATTAGCTTAATGCCTACCCTGGGAAAACTGGTGGAAAGTATGGTTAAAAATAAAAGAAACAAGCATATGATATAGAAGAACAAGCTTTGCTGAAGCAGAGCCAGCATGGCTTCTGCAAGGGCAAGTCTTGTCCCCCAAACCTACTACTGTTCTTTGAGAGCATCAACAAACAAATAGAGACGATCTGGTTAGCATAGTGTACTTGAAGTTTCAAAAAGCTTTTGACAAAGTAGCAAAGACTCCTAAATAAGCTTAGGTTACCTAGAGGATGTTACACTAGATGGGTCATCAAGCTGATCCAACATGCTCTGCTTATTATGTTAGTAACCTAACAAAGGGCAAAACAAAATAAAAAATAAAAAAATTCCTTCCAGTGCTACTGGAAGGAATTTTTTTATTTTTTATTTTGTTTTGACTATGGCAGACCAGCACAGCTACCTACCTGTAACTAACAAAGGGCAGCTTCTAGGCTGCTTTCAATCAAGTTTTTTAAATGCACAAGATTCTTACGAACGAAGGCAACCAAAATTTAACAAAATGATAGATAAAATGACACCGGATGCCAAAGAAAACGAAAACATAGGCAATCTGAATCAATGCTACCGTAAAGCCTTTTCACAGCTGCATCATGTTCCGTTAAACACTGAGGATAAGGACAGACTGCTGGATCACCAAAGAGATGTTTGTGTCATCACCAAACAGGATTCGCTAGGGAGAGCATTTCACCGGCTAAAAAGGTCCTGTCCCTTGTTGGCACCGTCCAAACCTCTCAAAGAAGCAGCACCCAAATAAAAGGACCTGAAAGGGTGGTCTTGGGGTCTAGGAAGATTCTTGCTGAATCTCTTCCCCGCCAGAGAATATCAAGAAAATATTTGCTGAGGAAATGTGCAGATGAGAAGGCGGGATCAGAGCACAGCACAAATCAATTGTAGGGATTTCTAACTGATCCTCTCTCCTTGGCCTTCCGTCCCGAGTTTCAATTTTGAAAGAGCCCCTTTGACCTCTCTTCATCGCCCCTCTGTTGCCTAGCAGTCTCTGCGATCTTCGACAAGGTCCTGCTCCAATCGCAGGTCCCACCGGATGCTAATTCCACTTGGAAACTCGTGAGCTGGGCAGGGGAGAGAAAGCCTCAGATTCTCAACATCAATTGCAGCGTTTGGGACTTTTCAGTTTATAGAAAAAGGTAAGAGGGGGTATGAAAGAAGTTTGTAGTATTCCACATGGTTTGGAGAAAGGTTTTTATCCTAAGATTCAAATTCATGGGATGAAGCTGAAGGCTGGAAGATTCAGGACAGGTTTTAAAAAGTCCTTCACGCAGCTCATCGGTTCTGCGGAACTCTCTGCTGCAGGACGCAGTTTTCACCACCCATCTGGATGGCTTGAAAAGAGAATTAGACCAATTCATGGAGGAGAGATCTATCGAAGGCTACTAGCCAGGATGGTCATGTTCTGCCTCCATGAACAGAGTGTCAGGGTTGCACCAGATGAGCAGGAGTGGTGGCAAGCCCCCCTAGGCGAAGCAGCAACCACGGAAGAGTCCAGAGGAATGGAGGGATTCTTACCTGAAGAAGACTGGTGGCGACACTCCTCAGAAGAGGAAGAAGCAGATGGGGAAGAGGGAAGGCCAGAACAGGAGGAGGAGGAAGTTGAGCCAGAATCAGGCCCTTGTGAGGAGAGGAGCCGGAGGGCCCCCTCCTCCCATCTCAGCTGTAGAGCGTAGAGCTGAGAAACGGAGGGAGCAATTGGAGGCAGTTGCAGCTCGTAAAAGGCGTGGTGATGAGCTGGCTACTTAAGGAAGGCTAGCTGCTTCCCTCACCAGCACCTGCAACTGCTGTGCTGAAGCACGTGGTTGCGCCTGCTCATCCTGCTCCTGATCCTGTGTACCTGACTTCAGCTGATTCCTGATTCAGACTGCTCCTGACTTCGGCTTCTCTTGACCCCAGTACTGATAACTGACTCCGGCTGGTTCCTGACTCGGACTGCTCTTGACTTTGGCTTCTCTTGACCCTGGTACTGACCCAAGTGGCTTCGGCACGCCATCCTGTTGGTGCCATAACACAGAGGCAGTAATGCTTCTGAAAACCAGTTGCCGGAAACCAAAGGAGGGAAGAGAGTTCTTGTGCTTGAATTCTGCCACTGTGAGAACGGGATGGTGGACTAGATGGGCCATTGGCCTCATCCAGAAAGCTCTCCTTTTATGTTCTTGTGTGTGTGTTCACTGCAGAAGAAATTTTGAAGGAATTATGACGGGCAAAGAACAACACAGCCTCCAAATTGGATTTCCAGGGGCGGGTGAAAAGGGGAGTTCTTCCCCAGGGTAAAAAAGAGGGGAGGCACCCCAGCAAATATTTGCAAACGCTTTGAGGCTCAGAAAACAAATTCCAAGCAAAAGCAAGCGGATTTGATTGAAGCGACCCGACAGACGCAGTTGGCATTTGCCCTGCAAGTTTTGGAATGAAATGGATTTAAAAATCCTTGCTAAAAAGAGACCCTGAGAATAATGACTTGGGAAGGAATTAATAATTCAAGGCGGAAGCTGGGGGGCTATCGCTGGTGGGGTGCAATAATGGATTTACCAATCAGCCTCATATTTACATGAAGCGCTGGTGGAAAACAAGGCTTGAAGGAAGAGCCTGTCTGTTCCAGTAAATTAGACGCAACCAGAGGCTTGCAGCGGCCAAGGTTTCGGCTGGTTGTTTCAAATCAATATGTGAGCTCCCATCTCCTTCGCCTCTGCAGCTCCTGGCCATGTCTGTCATCCTCATTCCCCAGCTCTGCCCAGCCAGATTCTTTCAAAGCAGAGATGGGGGCGCCATATTAGCTGAGATGTTAAGGCGGGGGAACGCTCGCTGTGGCGCAGAAGCACGGGACCTGGTGAAGAAGAGTTTGGATTTGATATCCTGCTTTATCACTACCCAAAGGAGTCTCCAAGCGGCTCACATTCTCCTTTCCCTTCCTCCCCCACAACAAACTCTCTGTGGGGTGAGTGGGGCTGAGAGACTTCAGAGAAGTGGGACTAGCCCAAGGTCACCCAGCAGCTGCATGTGGAGGAGCGGGGATGTGAACCCGGTTCCCCAGATTACGAGTCTACCGCTCTTAACCATTACACCACACTGGCTCTCTGGTGCGAGTGTTGGGTCTCACAGACCAAAATGGCCTACAGGGCTCATAGAAATTAGCCAGGCACCAGGTGCATTTTGCGCCTATCGGCTACTTGTGCCAGGATGGCGCCTGACATCTCCACCATCTGGAGGTGCCCTGCCTGGGGATCCTGGGATCTGGACTGTTTTCATGCACTAATACAGTCAAACCTCGGTTTTCGAACATCCCAGGTGCCAAACGTTTCGGAAGCTGAATGCCGAAAACCCGGAAGTGAATGCTTCCGTTTTCGAACGCGCCTCGGAGGTCAAATGGCTTTCCCCCTCCCCCATTGACTTTGCACCCAGCCCATTGTTCCTCGGAATTCGAATGTTTCAGAAGTCAAATGGACTTCCGGAACAGATTACGTTCGAAAACCGAGGTTCCACTGCACCCCACCCTCTAGGACAGCGTTTCCCAACCGGTGTGCCGCGGCACACTAGTGTGCCGCGAGACACCGGCTGATGTGCCGCGGAAAAAGGGACCTGCAGCCCAGGGCTTGCACAGGACCATGGCGGCGGCGCTGCTGGAGCCCGGCGGCGAAGCGGAAGCCAGGGCGGCGCTGCTCCCTTGGCTGCTGCAGCAGCAGCAGCAGCAGCAGCAACAGCAGCCTCGCGCGAGAATCCCGACTGGAAGCCTCGCGCGCGCCGCGCTACAGCTGATCCCAGAGGTAACTCTGGGTCAGGAGACCCGGCGCAGCCGGGTGGGGGAGGAGCGGTGTGCCGCAAGATTTTTTCATTGATTCAAGTGTGCCGTTGCCTAGATTAGGTTGGGAAACACTGCTCTAGGAACAGGCTAGTATATATGTGGACTGTCGCTGGATCACGTGACTTTTCTTCTATAAGTTCTCAAAGCTCTTAACCTAGCTCGAGGTTGTCATCTGAACTAAGCCAGATGTTTAACTGATAGCCAGCCCATCAATGGAAAAACAAGACTTTAGAGGGTTTTGCCCCAAAATGGCAACAAGACATTCTGTTATGGCGACTGCAACAGCCATTTGGTGTCCAGCTTATATATGAGTTTTTAACTCTGCTCTCAAGCCATGACTACTCTGCGATCCTCCAACGGAGGGCACATTTGTAGAATCACAGAGTTGGAAAGGACCCTGAGGATCATCTAATCTGACCCCCAGCAATGCAGGTTCCATTTATGGTGCAACTGACAGTGTGGTTTAGTGGTTAGAGCGTTGGGCTAGGACCTGGGAAGCCCGGGATCAAACCCTGCACTCAGCCGCAAAGCTCTCACAGGGCTGTGACCTTGGAGACACTCACCGGGCTCTCAGCCTCACCAACCTCACAGAGTTGTTTTTAATTTATTTATTTAGCCTGTTTAGTTTATTTAGTTTTTAATTTATGTTTTTAATTTATTTAGCCTGTTTAATTTATTTAGTTTAGCCTGGAGAAGAGAAGGTTAAGGGGTGATATGATAGCCATGTTCAAATATATAAAAGGATGTCATATAGAGGAGGGAGAAAGGTTGTTTGCTGCTGCTCCAGAGAAGCGGACACGGAGCAATGGATTCAAACTACAAGAAAGAAGATTCCACCTAAACATTAGGAAGAACTTCCTGACAGTAAGAGCTGTTCGACAGTGGAATTTGCTGCCAAGGAGTGTGGTGGAGTCTCCTTCTTTGGAGGTCTTTAAGCAGAGGCTTGACAGCCACCTGTCAGGAATGCTTTGATGGTGTTCCTGCTTGGCAGGGGGTTGGACTGGATGGCCCTTGTGGGTCTCTTCCAACTCTAGGATTCTATGATTCTATGATTCTATTTAATTTGTGTACCGACCTCTACCCATAGATCTCAGGGTTGTTGTTGTTGTTGGGAGAATTAAACAAGGGGGTGGAGAGCCACGTATTGCTACCTTGAGCTCCTTGGAGGAAAAAAGTGGGATATAAATGCAATCAATAACATCCTCATTGTGGGATGTGATACATAAGTAGCAGTCAAGTACAACATTCCTTGTTTTCCTAGAGTGGACATGCGGGGAAATGTTTGGTCCAGCCAGTCGAAAACTTCCTGTTTCCTCCAGGCCTGGAGCATCCTTCCTCTTGCATTTGACTAGAGGTGGGCGTGACCTTACCTGTCAAGGTAACAAAAGGATGAGTCACGCTGCACACTCTCTCTCTTTGACTTCCTCCGTCGTTGGAGCAGCTTTTTAGCTAGAGATGCTCTGTTGGCTTCCAGCCAACAGAGGACACTGGGATTATCCCCATATGGGATAGATCCACATGTATATACTTTGTAACTAAGTCTGCCTTCAGGGATTCAACTGTGAACTGATGATGTGAGTAAACTTCTTTTATATACTTTAAACAAGATTGTGGCGTGTTTATTCTTTTAAGAGGGATAGAAGGGGACTTACCAGGAGCCTAATAGTGAGAGGCTTAAACAAGCCTGCAACCAGTTATCTGCTGTGCGTTTAAAAGGGGAATGTAAAACTCTGCTAAGTAAAGGAACTTGCTAGAGCAAATTAGGAAGGATATTAATAAACAATATATCCTCTCCTACCTCCCTGAACATTCCCACACTCATCACAACAGTAATAAATACATTTAAAGCACTCCGATAACACTTTAAGCACTCAAGAATTCCCAAGGTGGCCTTTTCCACAAAGAAATCATAATCCTCGAATGCATTTATATCCCACTTTTCCTTCAAGGAGCTCAAAGTGGCATACATAGTTCTCCTCCTGCCCCAGCGCATCCTCACAACGACCTTGTGAGGTAGGTTAGATGGAGGGGTCACACTGTGAGCTTCATAGCCGTGTGGGGATTCAAACCCTGGTCTCCCAGGTCCTAGTCTGGCAATCTAGCCCGAGGTTTCCCAAAGATGGGTCTCCAGCTGTTGTTCAACTACAACTCCCATCATCCTTAGCTGGCAGGATCAGCAGTCAGGGATGATGGGAACTGTAGTCCAAAAAACAGCTTTGGGAAACCCTGCTCTAACCACTACACCACCAGGGGCTCAATGGGTCTCATCCTCTTTCCAAACCACCCAAGTCGGTGGCCATCACTGGCCCCTGTGGGAGCAGGTTGCACAGCAGGGATGGAGGCCCTTCGAAGCCTACGCTCCACCACAGACATCAGTCTCTCTTTTGCGCTGGCCGGGTCTCCCACTCCATTTGAACTCGCAGCCCGAGTTCCCACGGCGGCGGCGGCGGCCTAGTGGGCGGAGGCACCTTTGCCGCTCCGAGCAAGGGGAAAAGAAGAGCCAGACGAAGAGTGGGCAGATTGGGTTTAAAAACAACAACATGCTATTGCTTGCAGCCAGCCGAGCAGGCTTTTTAAAAAATTAATTTGGGTAAATAAATCTGTCGGCAGCATATGATTTTTGCAGCTGGCACCGTGCCGTTAATATGGCGTATTGTCATTATGGCGCTAATGCGGCTTCACAGCTGCTGTGATAAACTCTGTGGGTTTTGTTTTATTTTTGCAGGAAGGGTTCGCAAGGTCTTTTAATGCAGATTAGGCTCCCTTTAACTCCCTTGAATATGCGTTCCTTTGCCCAATTACAGGGGATCAAAAGTGGTAGAGGGGTTTGCTCCGCCCCTCACCTGACCCCCAGCATTTCCATGCCTTTATGATACCCCCCCAACACACACTCTTGCATTAAGGAGCAAAGCAAGGAAATGTTACAAAATGTTGGCAAGGAAAGCAAGTCTCTGCAGCATTCAAGTTCTGATTGCAACTGGCTTCTGCCCAATTATTTTATTTTTAAAGAATAGGGCTTACTGTGATAATATATTCTTGATGCATTTTTTTTTAAAGTTACAAGAATCCAAGCAGTCAAAGCTACCACAAACTGTGATAGGAATATTTTCAGACAGCAGAATTTACAATTAGAGCAGCAGCATAACAGGAGCTATTTAAAGATAAAGGCACAAAATCTATAGAGTATTCTGTTGTGTGTGTTTTTTTAAGGGTTTGTCTTAAAGCTGCACCTATATTCATTCACAGTGCATTGTGGGTTCTTGCATGTGCCTATTTTACGTTAAGCCCTGCTGCAATTCCCTAGCCTTAAACCTGCAGAAGCCTTCTTGTCATTTGCTCACATGTAGTTTCCTCTTGAAGGGACATGGGTGGTGCTGTGGGTTAAACCACAGAGCCTAGGGCTTGCCGATCAGAAGGTCAGTGGTTCAAATCCCTGCGATGGGGTGAGCTCCCGTTGCTCGGTCCCAGCTCCTGCCAACCTACCAGTTTGAAAGCACGTCAAAGTGCAAGTAGATAAATAGGTACCACTCCGGCGGGAAGGTAAACGGCATTTCCGTGCACTGCTCTGGTTCGCCAGAAGCGGCTTTGTCATGCTGGCCACATGACCTGGAAGCTGGAAGCCGGCTCCCTTGGCCAATAAAGCGAGATGAGCGCCGCAACCCCAGAGTCGGTCACGACTGGACCTAATGGTCAGGGGTCCCTTTACCTTTACCTTTACCTTCCTCTTGATTGTACCTAGATGATTAAGAGAGATCACGGTTTGCCGAGATTGCAGGAGCCCGATGAAATAATGCAAAGACGTCGTTATGGTTGCAATTCAAAACAAGTGTATCAACAATGAAAACTTCTTCAGTCAAGGCAAACAGGCGGCGGGAAGGCTGGTCCATGGGAACAGCGCAGATTTCGGAATGGCAGTCACCCAACAGGAACAATGGCATGCGGTCAGTGGACTAGGGCGACTAGGCTGGTCCCCTAAATATTCCTGGCAAATTAAAATATTAATGCCTGGCGCCTTCTTCCCAAATACCAGGAAGATTTTGCCCATCTTAGGGAGGGGCCCCAAGAGCTTTTACACCACCTTCCCAAAGCCCACCTTGGTTTGGGAAGCAGGCAGGAGGACTCCAGTATCTTGTCAGAGGTCTAGCATCTCCACCCCAAAGCATAGGAAGCTTCTCTTCGACTTAGAGATGCGCGATGCTCATGCATGTGATGTCAGGACATCATGACATTGCCCCCTCCCCCCATCACCCTTGCAAACTGGCACCTCTGGCCCTAACTGTTCCCCTACAAAAAAATTCACCGCACACCACTGAAGATGAATTTGTGGGTTTGTCTCCCCCACACTATTTCCAGCAGAATGCTAAGCTTGCACTTTGAAGATGCAACTCCTTGGCGAATCAGGAGAACAGCCTGTGATCTGAACAGGAGAGAAAGCAATGGGGGGGGCAGCAAGCCCCCATTTGCACCAAAATAAGGCATTTGCTTTGCATTAAAGCGATGGCTTTGCTTAAGAAGCCCTCGGTCCGGCTGCACTCGTTAGGATAATCTTTCCTTGCCTAACGAGGTTGGAAACGCTTCTTGCGATTGAACGGAGGTCTCTCGCAGACAGCGGTGCGGAGGTCAGAGTTTGTGTTTGTGGGTGCTGTTCAAAAGGGATTTGAAAATAAGAAACACACATAATTGGCCCTGCTTGCTGGGATGATCTTTAGAAGAGATCCAGCCCATCTCGGGCCACTTATCTTGCGCCAGAGTGTGCGTGTGTTTGCTTACTGAAACTCAAGTCCAGCAGAGAGCAAAAGAAAAATCTATCTTGTTGTTGCTCTATCTGCCAAAGGCCTTCTATTTGCCCAACCCTGGGATACGGAGGCACGGGGGATATTAAGTCAACACGGCCAGCAGGGATCTCTTTGTCGCTCACAATGGACACCTCTGCACCACGCTCCAAAGCCCAGCAACCAGAGATAGCTTTCTCCTCTTCAATTCCCATCCAAGCCAATGTGATAGCTGTGGGATGTGTAACACTGGTGCAGTCAATCACAACATTCCTAGAATGTACACAAGGGGCCTCAGTCCTCCAGTCACAGTTTCCTGTTCCTGGACTGAGACTCCTCCCTCTGTGTGACCAGAAGTGGGAGTGGCCTTACCTGTAAGTTATTCAAAGATATAGGTGAGCTGCCATTCTCTCTCTCTCTTCCCTCAGATCTTCAAGCAAGCAACATCTCAAGAGAAGATGCTCTCTTGGCTTCCAGCCAAGAGAGGCCACATGGAGTCTCCTCCCTTATGGAGAGACTCCACATGTAAATACATTTAATCTAAGTTAGCCTGCCTTCTGAGACTTGTATAAGCTTGGAATGTCTGTGAGTAAAACCTTTATACTTTTAAAAGCTTATGTGTCGTGTATTTTCTTTTAAGAGGGAACCAGGGGATAAATGCCAGGAATCTGCCTTGTTATAGAAGTTCATAGGAACTTAATCGCCACGTTTTGCTGCGCTTTATTGGGGATGAGAAACTCTGCTAGTTTGGAGCTTGTTAGCACAAGCTGGGATAGGAAATATTAAACAATATTCCCTCATCCACATTCCTACTCATCTCCCACAATAGCTCCAACGGTGGTTCCTGGGAGCAGAGCCCTTTCCCGTAACGCCATAAACTTGTGGACGTGCCATGAAGCTGAGTGTTGGAAGATTCAGGATGGGTAACGGAAAGTACATCTCCAAGCAGCACATCGTGGAACGGTGGAACTCGCCGATGCAGGACGGAGGCAATGATGGCCGGCAACTTGGATGGCTTTAAAAGATTGGACAAATGCATGGAGGAGAAGAGGGCTGTCAATGGCTAACAGGGTGGCTATGCTCTGCCTCCACAGCTGGAAGAAGCAGCGCTTCTGAATCTCAGTGGCTTTGCCACTTTGTGACAAGTTAGACGTTGCAAACTATATCAATTGGTATCCCCAGAAACAGCCGCAGGGGCCTGTTCATTCTTCCCACCAGCTAACCCATGCTCTGACATCATTGTGTCCTCCCAAAAAGAATCTGCCCCACCAGGAACTAAGAAACTGGCAGCACGGAGATGCCAGGATACTGGTTTAAATTAGGTGGATAGCTCAGTTGGTTAGAGCATGGTGCTGATGACAACGCCAAGGTTGCAGGTTCGATCCCCATAACTGACACCTCTGCATATTCCTGCGCTGGGCTGGAGGATCCTCCAGAATCTATAATTCTATGACTCTGTGCTCAACATTTGCTAGGTTGGGATATGTGGGTTACCCGAAAGGCGAGGTCTAAGTCCGGTCCGTGGTCAGAGGTACAACGTAAAGGCAGTCCATGGTCGCTGAAGCTGGGTGCAGGGCAGGGAGACAGGCAAAGTCAGGAACAGGTAGGCAAGCAGGGAACCAGGGCGGGTCAGGAGCTCAGGCAGGAAAGCAGGACAGGTTTCAAGCAGGAACACTGGCAGGAACTGGTCACCAACAATGTTGCTCCTGCAACTTGGGGCTGGGGCTGGCCGGCTTTTATCTGCCCCGAGGCAGAGGGTGGCCCCGATCCTCTGGTGACTCGCCTCTCCTGGCCTGGAGGCGAGCACTCCTCCTGCGGGAACTCAGTTCCCTTCGTCTCTCTGCTCTGAGCCTCTGCAGCTCAGGAGAGGCTGGAGGGTTACCGGACCCAGAGGCAACCTCAGCTTCCCCTGACGGGGCTGGGAGTGGAGCACCTGCAGGCAATGGGTCCTCCATCCCATCAGGAGCCAGAGCAGACTCAGCAGATGCCTGCACCTGAGGATCCAGCACAGGTGAGGCCCCTTCAGACTCAGGCCCTAGCCCCGGCTCTGCTGGTTCTGGAGGCGGGGAATCCTGTGCAGGCTGGGATCCCTCAGGTTCAGCATCTGAGTCTGAAACCCAGGCCATCACACATGCCTTCTGAAATCAGGTCACACAACTGTTGGTTCACTGGGTAGACTGCGGTTCAACAATAGGTGATTACCGTCCTGCCAAGGTGAGGAGAAGTCACCTAGCTAAGCCTGGCAGGACAGCTTACTCTATGCCATTAACCCCTTCATGTGTTACATGACTTAAGCATGTTGGTTGTATGAGGCTACTTATCCCACAGCAATGTCATGGGGGTGTTCTTTTTGAGCATCCTCCCCCAAATTCAGTTGTTTTTTGTACTGAATCTGGATTACCCTCTTGGGTGCAACTCCAGGTATACATGCCCTGCTTATAAATGGACATAAAAAACTAAATAAATGAATGGGAATTTGTAAGTGTGATTATATATGAATGATTGGAAGCAGAAGCTGTTAGGTGTCTGATTTCTGAAACGAGCCAAGACTGTTAAAATCCTGCTGCATCCCAGTGGGCTCAATAAGGCAAAATCTATGTTGTATATCCTGATTAGGTGATATTTCCTTTAATTTCGAGATATTTAGCCACCTGGACAATTTACATATTAAGCCCTACTGTGAAAGCCTTTGAAGTCTCAGGCTGATATGGCTTCCATTTCTAAAAATGGTAAGTGTATGCAGTTGACTGCAACCACACCATAATGAACCTAATTAATGATATTTGCATGCATAATGATTAGCATTCTCGTCTAATTGTGGTCATTAGGTTCCCAGCTCCGTTGCAAAGGGAGCTTTTGTTTATGTCATTCATGTTTTAAATCTATTTTTACTGAGAGGTTATCTCCTAGGTTGGCCAAGCCCACAAAGGGGCCATTTCTATGGCAGGTCAGGAAGTCCACCGACAGGTGAGACCTGCACAGGTGATAATGTGTTCATCAAGGCAAACCTGTTGCGGTAATAATACAATTTCAACATCAAAATGCACTGGCCTGACAGACACACATAATTGGAGGGATTTGGAGAGGGGAGCCTGCGGAAACACATTCACTGCATTTTGTTCATTTCTCGGGAACAAAGGAGCTTCAAAGGCATACTAACATGAAACTGCCGAATGACAATTTCTCAAGAGGCTCAGGGCTGTCACTTGTGGAGTGAACCAGGACTGTGTCTTTTCATTGCACTATGGCAGGGGTAGGCAACCTAAGGCCCGTGGGCCAGATGTGGCCCAATCACCTTCTCAATCCAGCCCGCGGACGGTCCGGGAATCAGCATGTTTTTACATGAGTAGAATGTGTCCTTTTATTTAAAATGCATCTCTGGGTTGTTTGTGGGGCCTGCCTGGTGTTTTTACATGAGTAGAATGTGTGCTTTTATTTAAAATGCATCTCTGGGTTATTTGTGGGGCATAGGAATTCGTTCATGTGTTTTTTCAAAATATAGTCTGGCCCCTCACAAGGTCTGAGGGACGGTGGACCGGCCCCCGGCTGAAAAAGGTTGCTGACCCCTGGACTATGGACTCAGCAGCATTAGTCAAAAAACAGCGTTTTGAATGTTATAGTTACAGCTAGGTAGCATGTTGGTCTGCCGTAGTCGAAACAAAATAAAAAAATTCCTTCCAGTAGCACCTTAGAAACCAACTGAGTTTGTTATTGGCATGAGCTTTCGTGTGCATGCACACTGCACACGAAAGCTCATACCAATAACAAACTCAGTTGGTCTCTAAGGTGCTACTGGAAGGAATTTTTATTTTATTTTGTTTTGAATGTTATAAACATGCAACACCAGATGGCGATAGAGAGTAAAAGAAAATCTATGCGATTTTCCATAGCATTTTTTTTCCTTTTGTTATGATTTAATTTCTGACTTACAGTGGATTTTTTTCCTGTGTGTAGATGCACCCTATGTGTGTTAATTGGTATGCCAAAACACCAACAACTGGGTTTTTTAATGTGAATAGCCACTGATAATAAGATAATTATCCCGGCCCATAATCAGTATATGTCTACAACTCAATGGTATAACGTTGGAAAATGTCAATTGCTTCTCCTACCTGGGCAGCTATCTTTCCACAAGGGCCGACACTGATGCTGAAATCCAGCATTGCCTGAGCTCTGCAAGTGCGGCTTTCTCCCGATTGAAGTGCAGAGTGTTTGAGGACCGGTACATTTGCAGGGAAACCAAAATGCTTGTTTACGAAGCTATTGTACTATCAACCTTACTGTTTGCTTGTGAAACATGGACCACTTGTAAACGCCATCTCCAACTCCTTGAAAGATTCCATCAACGATGTCTCCGAAAAATTCTACACATCACTTGGGAAGACAGGCAAACTAATGCCAGTGTACTGGACGAAGCAAAGATCACCAGCATCGAAGCAATGATTCTTCAACATCAACTTCGTTGTACTGGTCATGTTGTGCGGATACCTGATTATCGTCTTCCAAAGCAACTACTCTATTCCGAATTTAAAAATGGAAAGCGTAATGCTGGTGGTCAACAAGAGGTTTAAAGACTCTCTCAAGGCAAATCTAAAAAAAATGTAGTATAAACACTGACAACTGGAAAACACTGGCTGCGAGTGCTCCAGTTGGAGAACAGCCTTTACCAAAGGTGTCATGGGCTTTGAAGGCACTCGAACTCAGGACGCAAGGGAGAAACGTGCTAAGAGGAAGGCACGCTTGGCAAATACACACCGTGATCAACTCCCACCCGGAAACCTATGTCCCCACTGTGGAAGAACGTGTGGATCCAGAACTGGCCTCCACAGTCACTTACGGACTCATTGTTAAAATAAAACCATGTTTATGGAAGACAATCTTACTTAGCTCACCAAAGAGAGAAGAGACCTGCAACTCAGGAGAGCGCTTCATGTATCTGATGAAGTAGAGGACCATAGCTTATATAATAAATTTGTTAGTCTTTTGCTGTACAGTGATCCCTCAATTTATGAGTGACTCGACTTCCGCATTTTTCGAGTTATGAGGGATCAAAGCGGCTGCCGCTTCCGAATTTTTTCGACTTCCGAATGGAAACCGCGGCTGTTTTAGATGCGGTTTCCTCGAGTTACGAAGTTTTTTTCGACCTACGAAGTTTTTCTCCCATGCGTTCCTATGGGGACTCGACTTATGATGATTTCGACCTACGAAGATTCCGTTGGAACAGATTATCTTCGTAAGTCGAGGGTCCACTGTATTTGTTGCAACAAACCAGAAGAGCTTTGTTGTTGTCACCTGTCCGTCTCAAGAGACAATGGAGTGAGCCTCTGGGGGTGAAGTCAAACCACTGTGTTAACAGCATCAGAGTGACGCAAACCTGGGCAGTGTGTCTGGAGGTCCAGGGCTGCCTAGACGACAAGTCCTCCCTCTCGGCCTCGCTGATGTGGTCCAACGCAAAGCAAATCAATATGTTGGGCACCAGCCTGGCTGCAGGAGTTGCCGGAAGGAGGAGTACAAGGCGCCATCCAACCGTCTTAGGGAATTCACTCTGGATTTGTGTAGGGTTTACTCCTTAGCTCTTTCTTCTCCCGAAGATAACCCACAAGCCAGGAGAGGTTTAGGATTAGAGCTTTCCTTATCCTGGTTGGGCTACATTCTCGGGTTGTTGTTTTTTATAAAAAAATGTATTGTTTATGTTCCAGGTGGACGAGCCCTCTGGAAATCATCTGTCCTTGACTGAGCTCAGAAGAATGGTTCTGTTAACTTGCGGCAGAAATAGGCTATGCACAGTACAGACTGGCTATTTTCTGAAAGCACCAAATCCCTCTCTCAGAACACTGGAGCCCATGGGCACGCAACGAAGCTGAATATTGCAAAGTTCAGGACAGATTCCTGTTTAGGGAAGTTTTTTAATGTTGGATGTTTTATCACATTTTTTATATTCTGTTGGGAGCTGCCCAGAGTGGCTGGGGAAACCTAGCCAAATGAGCGGGGTATAAATAATAATAATAATAATAATAATAATAATAATAATAATAAAGAACTTCATCACACAACATGTAGTTAAACTTCAGAACTCGCTCCCAAAGGAGGTGGCGATGGCCAACTTGGATGGAGGAGACGGCTATCGAAGGCTCCTGGCCACAACGCCTCGGCTCTGCCTCCCTGCTCAGAATCAGCAATGCCTCTGAATACCCCAAGAAGGAAGAGTGGTCTTTGTTCAAATCCTGCTTGCAGGTTTCCCATTGGAGCACCTGGCGAGAACAGGATGCTGGACTAGATGGGCCACGGGCCTGATCCAGAGGCATCTTCTTATGTTCTGATGCTGGTTGGGGCTGAGAAGAGCCGTAGTCTGAAACCTGAGGCTTGGGGGAAGGCCCTTTTAGGAACAAAAGGCCTGTTGATGTTTGCATGCACGCCTGCATGCTCTCACACGCTTCCATTTCCTCTCGACCCATTCTGCTTACAATTTCATGTCCTGACACTCACGGATGCGATTAGGTAAGCACAAACAAAGGCTTGCATGAGCAACACGAGAGCTTATGGTAAAAGGCAGGTAAGAAAGACCGGAAAGAAATAAAATGCATTCTATTGCACCACCGCTCCCATTTGCCCAGGATTGCCCATGACGCAACAGGCCTCGTTCGACGCACAATTCAGGCTGTGCATTTGGCTCAAGCTTCTGCTTTCAACATACCATATTTTTCGCTCCATAAGACGCACTTTTTTCCTCCTAAAAAGTAAGGGGAAATGTCTGTGTGTCTTATGGAGCGAATGTGTGATCCCTGGAGCTGAACTGCCCAGGGGCAAAAGCAGATCGTGCTTTTTTAAAAAAAAGAGAGAGAGAAGGGGATGTTGAAAGGAAGCCCGCTGAGCAGCTGCTCAGCAAACGATCGGGGAGAGAGATAAGGGAGAGAGATTCCAGCCCCGTCCCCTTGCAAAGGGAGGCTGTTTCCCCAGCGACATGTGACTGGCTGATTAGATTATCTGTCTGGAAACTGTAAAAATGGCTCCCTTTTCCTGAAGCTGCAGAACTTTTGAGTTAAACCCCATAAAACAGGGTTTTTTCCCTTTGCAAAGTAAGCTCCACAACTTTGAGCTGATCCTCCAAAAATGGGGCTTTCCTCCTTTGCAAAAGAAGCTGCAGAAATTTGAGCTGATCCTAAAAAAATTGGGGCTTTTCCCCTCTAAAAACTAGGTGCGTCCTATGGTCAGGTGCACCTTATAGAGCGAAAAATACAGTACCTGAAAAGCATCCTATTCCCAACCTGGAGAGGACGAAGGAAGGCGCTTGGATAGATAGGTTTTGTACACTTCTGCATGTGCTGCTGCATCCAGATACTAGCTTCACATACTAAGATGATGGAGCTTAACAGACTGGGACAGCTTTTACCTCCTGCCAGCAGGGCTCCTGTGTTTTTATGGAACAGAGTGAAGCACAGCTTTTTGCAGTGAAATGCTTGGCAAGTGAGCGTCTCCTGTTTATGTCTACCTTTTGTGCATATATTAAAAGCAACGTGAGTCCTGCCCAGGGAAAGATGCAAATGTTAGGCTGGGAGCGCTGCCACCTTTTAATCCCCCCGCCCAATGGTGTGGCTCCCAGGCTGTCAGTTGATCAGCACAAATCCAGCATCCCAGAGGGCGAGCTGCGTCAAACGGGCTGCCGCAGAAAACAAACTAACAAAGAGTTTCGTACCACCAACAAATGTGTTTGGGCAGAGCTTTCCAAACTTTTCATGCAACGCAGAGTTTGGAAAGCTCTGAGTTATGGCACTGAGAAAGAGCCGTCTGCAAAAGTGCATCCCATAATATGACCCTTTGTTGCTTTTGTTCCAAGTTCAGTTACAGGTTAAGCTTTGCCCAACAAAACAGGTGCAGTGATAACTTTATTTCATAAATTTACAGAACTATATAACAGATATGTACATGGTTCTGTAGTCTTAATTATATTTTCTGGTCATGTTGTGATTGTTTTCCTTTACCTTTTAAAATGTTTTATGTATTTCTTTCTTTTTACTTTAACTCATTTTCTTGTAATATTCTTTAAAAAACATTAAAATAAAATAATACCAAAAAAACCCCAATTGTAAATTTCTACACTGTCTTGCAAGAATAACTTTATTCACAAAGTATAGCCTTTCTAAAGATCTCCAAAAAAAAGCAAACCCCCCCCCAATCCTGTTTTATGCGACCCCCCCGAGCCAAAGAGATAAGAAACTCTGCAACCTTTACAAGACATCTGAAGTCAGCCCTGTATAGGGAAGGTTTTTTTTTGTTTAATGTTTTATTATATTTTTATATCTGTTGGAAGCTGCTCAGAGTGGCTGGGGGCAACCCAGTCAGATGGGTGGGGTATAAATAGTAAAACTGTTGTTGGTGTCCCTCCATCATAAAAAATACAGCGTAAGCCCAGCCGTCCAACCAGATCCCCACCCTCAGTTAGTGAGTCAAGATAAAAAGGTACCGGTAGGTTTTTAAGAAGCATTTGAAAATAGCCAAGGTGAGGCCTGCCTAATATCACCTGGGAGAGTATTCCACAATTGCGGGGGCCACCACCAAAAAAGCCTTGGCCCCTGCGATAGCCAGCCTCACTCGCTTGCTGGTGGGCATCGCAACAGATTAGATGTAGATTATAGATTAGATTCAATCCCCACAACCACATTGTGAGGCAAGGTACGGACGAGAACCAGTGCCCCAAGCTTGTTTGTTTAGCAGAGTAGCAGAACTTTGCTTCAATTCCAACAAGAGCCAGACAGCAGAAAATGTCTTTCGTAAGATTCACTAAGGCATAAATCACAGTTTGTTGCTAGCTCCCTAGCAAGGCACAACTCAGCTCAATTAGAGCAAATCCAGTTTCCAGGAGTAAAAAGAATTGTACCACACGAATATAAATGCAAAAATGAAAGCGAGAACAGAATAGCAGGAGGAATAAAGAGAGAATAACGGGGCACCCCAGGCAGACAGTTGATATAGTCTGTCTCTGGAGCAAATGGCCTTGAAGTCTAGAGAAAGCATAGAAGGAAAATAAGAGCTATGCTCTCTCTGCCTTGGAGAGACCTGATAACCTTTTGAACACTAGAACGTACCAGAATGTTTCTGGTGGCTTCTGTACTCTGCAAAACTTATTCCCTGACAAGGTACTGCAGCCTCGGGAGTATCTGAAGTGACGTGAACCGCCCTGAGATCTTCGGGTGAAGGGTGGTGTACAAATTTAATAAATAATGGAACAGTAACAACATAGTAATGAAAGTGAATTTTTTAGAAGGTTACAAACCTCCTGCCCCATTTTGCAGTTGGGGCAGGCCTGAATTTTATTTGTTTCATCAAATATTTCTTAGCCACCCCTGACCAGCAGATTCCACGGTGGCTTGTGTTCAAAAAAACTTTTTTCACGCATTTTTAAAAACAATTTAAAAACAACAAGGAAGCATAGCAAAATAGAAGACACACACACGCCCTAAAAGTTTTAAAAATAATAGAACATAGTTAAAACCAACCAACCAACACTGACCAACCATCTAATTACTCAAAATGCCAGCTGGGGAATTAGGAAGATGGTACAATCTTGTGCCATAAAGCCTGTAAGGCCCGAGGTGTTTGTGTTCCTTAGGGTGGGCATTCCAGAGATTTGGGGAGCCACCACAGAAGAGGCCCCGTCCTTTGCAGAAGCCGAGCTTGCCACTAATAAAGAGAGCCGGCGGAATGTAGCGCTCAGAGAGTATCTGTGAAAGAGCAGGGTTCGAATTCTCTGCTCAGCCATGAATCTCCCTGGGTGACCTTGGAAGCCTCGCTCAGCCTAACCTACCTCACAGGGTTGTTGTGAGGACAAAACGAGGGAGGAAGAGAACCATGCCCACCACCTTGAGCTCCCGGGAGGGAAAAGCTGGTGGACATAATAAATATAATACAGAAATAGCATTTGCAACAGGTCTCCACAAGGCCACTCCATGAATTTGTGGCAGACACAAGACCTGACCTGCTTACAGTGCATGCTTCGCAACGGCCTGGGTGGGGAGCTGAACCTGGTGATTGCCTACCTGATAAACAACTCTAATCATTTCAATGGCACAGAACCTCCCCCCCTCAACACGATGCATGTTTTCCCAGAAGTAAGTAAAGCCTTTGTTGACTTTGTTCTACTGTTATTTAAACCGAAAGCTCTTGGGGCAACAGCCTGCCTCTGTTTCCTTCTCATGTAGAAGTGCCGTGTTGCATATTGATGGCTGCCTTATTTTATATGCCAGCCCCATTTTAAACTCTCTTTTTTTGTATTGGGTGAGCGTGGTTAAAATGCCTACCTTGCATATATATTGGCCTGGCTGTAAAGGTAAAGGGACCCCTGACCATTAGGTCCAGTCGCGGACGACTCTGGGGTTGCGGCGCTCATCTCGCTTTATTGGCTGAGAGCGGGCGTACAGCTTCCAGGTCATGTGGCCAGCATGACTAAGCCGCATCTGGCGAACCAGAGCAGCACACGGAAACGCCGTTTACCTTCCCGCCAGAGCGGTTCCTATTTATCTACTTGCACTTTGACGTGCTTTCGAACTGCTAGGTGGGCAGGAGCTGGGACCGAGCAACGGGAGCTCACCCCGTCGCGGGGATTCGAACCGCCGACCTTCTGATCAGCAAGCCCTAGGCTCTGTGGTTTAACCCACAGCGCCACCTGGGTCCCTTGCTGGGTCCCTGGAGGCCTGGCTGTACTGATCCTAATTATTTGACAGATGGATTAGTTATTGTTATTTCTTAATTGCGTTGCTGCCTTGTGATTATTTGCTGTGTTTTACATCGCTATGGCTTACCCTGAGATCGATGATGACAAGGGGGCGGGATATAAATGACATAAAAAATTATTTTAAAGGCATATAAAGAAAAAAACAGCAAGGGGGCCCCCATCTGAAATTACACCTCGAGTTGCAAATCCTAACGCCCCCCCCCCCAATTTGGTTTCCCTGTCCCACTGAAAATATCTGGACTTGCTTCTACATAAACATGTTTAGAATCAGGCTGCCCTTATCTGAGGCTGCATTTGGGCAGACTAACCTTGCTTCTTAACATTGTTGTTTATTGTACTGCTATTGTATTTAGATTGTAATCTCCTTGGGGCAAAGCCCTGGTGTTTGTTGCTTATGTCATTCGAAGTCTGTGCACGTTGATATGCCGTATTGTTATACAAACAAGCAACACAGCTCCACAAACTTACTCCTACAATAAGCATTGTCAGAATTTTAGTCCTGCCTCTGGGCATCTCAAGAGCCACACTGGCAGTGTGTGTTCCTTCCTGCTCCTTCCCAGTCACTACTGTGTCTTGCGAGGGGGTGCACTGATGTTCGCAACTAGTCCAAGCATATCAACCCTTTTGCAATCAGTCCCCAGCAAGAGAAAGGCAAGCAGGATATGTGTGCGAGCTTTGTTTGCAAAATACCTGGGAACTATAGTTTATGATGAGTGATGAGTTGTTGAGACCTCACAGAGCTACAAAACTTTAGAGGGGTTTAACGCTCAATCCCTCTTCCCAGGTAAGCGCTGGGAATGCTAGCTCTGTGAGGGGAATAGCAGACCCTCCAAGTGTCCCTATTTTCCAGGGATGTCCCCGATTTAGAGAAGCCGCCCCAGTTTCTGATTTGATCCTAGAATGTCCCACTTTTCCTTAGATGTCCCCATTTTCATTGGAGAAATGCTGGATGGTATGGAAGAGGGGCCTCCTAACAACTCACGGCACCCTCTGCAAACTACAGTTCCCGGAGAAGCCATGACAGTTTAAAACGGCACCGTAGCTCTTTAACGGCACCGTGCCTGGCGTGCTCTGGTCCATGGGGTCACGAAGAGTCGGACACGACTGAACGACTGAACAACAAGCTCTTTAAATGCATAATGCAGCGGCGTGTCAGGGGGATGCACAGCCAGGTACCATCTGAAATCTTCCTTCTGACTGTAATCTCCGCGCCGCCTCTCTGCCCCAGGGGGCTGGATGGCTTCGCCCCCGGGGCTCAGAGCTGCCAGCCCCGCTTTGCTCGTCTTCCGCGGCTGCAACCCTCCCTCGCAAGAGCGTTGTGCAGTACCGCCCTCGCCTTGTTCCCGACCCCCACCCCATTGCCTTTTGAAATAACCCCCAACAGCTGTCTGTAATGGAGAACGAAGGGCGAGCACGTGCTCTACCCCCCCCCCCAAAAAAAACCCTTGCTCAAGCGCCTTCTTCGCTCCAATGCAAACCCGTTTCTCACGCGCCGACACGCCCCGTCTCCTAACGTTGCACGAGCACCCACGCACTTTTTATTTTATTTTTCGCACGGCTCCTCCCCGGCCAAGAGACGGAACTGCAAAGGGAGAAGGGGACGCGCGCACACGTTTGCGCGCGCACTTTTGTTTTTGTTTGCTTTCCGCGCCACGCGGTTCGCGGCGCTGCCCCGTCCGGTTTCCGCCCTTTGCACGAGGGGAAGGAGGAAGCAGAAGGGAGAGCGTGGCGCAGGGAAGGAGGCGCTCTGCAAAACGGGCACTGGCACCCCAACGTGGCACCCATTTCCCCTTGCAAAATCACCCACAACCGGAGGCATTAAGCGAGCGCCCCGGTGTGTTTCCACCCGCGTCGCCACGCCTTTGGGAATGGGAGAAATAACAGCGGGGATGAATCCTGCGAAAAGGGCACCTTCACCCTAACCCTGTAAACCCCACCCCCACCCCACCCCGGGGCATGACAGCGAGCACCTCCGGGTGCGTCGCCCTGCCTTTGGATCGGGGCGCTGGGAGGAAGAAATCAACAACACATGATCCACGCCAACCCTTGCGCGCCCCTTTTTGCCCGGCGACTGCTCCCCTACGTGCCCACCCAAGGGCGCAGAGTGAGCGCCTGTGTCCGCGGCCCCCCCCCTCCCGCGTTGCCTTGGGGTCGGGAGAGGAAGACGACTTGTGGGGCAGAGACAGCGAGACCAAGCACAAAGCGGCCCTTGCTCCCCGAAGCCTGGCGCCCCGTTCCCACCGCGGGCCACCGGAACGTGCGCCTTTGCGCGCGCTGCCCTGCCTTTGGGGAGCGCACGCACCCGAACCCGTGCGCTCCCCTTTATTTTTGCAGCTCCCCAACCCCAGGGCGCTGCGTGTGGGTGTGTTTTCACCCCGTTGCCGTGTCCTTGGAGGAGGAGGAGGCAGTCAGGGAGGGAGGGGGCTGTGGCAGAGAGGCGCCCCGTCTCCCGAGCGCGGCCTGCGAGCGCGCCGCCTGGGCAGCCCGGGCCTCTCCCCGCCTGTCCGTCCGCCCGCCTCCCGGCCCGCGGCCCCGCCCCGGAGGCCGGCGGTGCGTAAACGGCGGCCGCCCCTGCCCGCCCGCCCGCCTGCCTGCCTGGGCCGCTGCCGCCGCCGCGAAGATGGCTGCAGCCGCGGGCGAGGACGGGCCCGGCGCGAGGGCCTTGCTGGCGCTGCCTCCCGGGGCTCCCGCTTCCTCGCCTCCCCAGGGCCCGGTGCCGGCCCCGATCCCGCCCGCGCTGCCCCTGGCCGTGCCCTCGGCCCTGGCGCGCCTGCAGGGCCGCGACGTGGAGTTCGTGATGCGCCAGGCGACGGTGACGATCGGGCGCAACTCTTCGCAGGGCGCCGTGGACGTGAACATGGGCCGCTCCAGCTTCATCTCGCGCCGCCACCTCGAGCTCGCCTTCCGCGCGCCCCACTTCTACCTGCGCTGCCTGGGCAAGAACGGCGTCTTCGTCGACGGCGCCTTCCAGAGGAGGGGAGGCCCGGCCCTGCAGCTGCCCCCGCAGTGAGTCGTGGGGACGGGCGACACGCGGGCAGGCCGCGCAAGGTTGGGGTCGGGGGAGGGAGACACGCGAGCAGAGTGGCGCGTGGGGATTTGGAGTTGGAGGACGGGCGTGTAGGCTGGGCGTGGAAGGGGGTTAGGGAGACACGCGGGCAAGTTGGGTCTTGAGGATGGGGCTTAAGGAGACGCAATCTGGGTGCAATCTGGGTTAGGGAAGCACATGCATACGCTGGCTCGTGGGGAAGGGTTAGGGAGAGGTGTATAAGCTGGGTTGTGGGGATAGGTGTGTGCAGGCAGACACGTGTATAGGCTAGGTTGTGGGGATGGGGGCATGGAAGACCTGCATGTAGACTGGGCCATCGGGGAGAGGGTGATTGTGTGTTGAGAATCTGTGGTGGTAGGATGCTAACCCACGAGGGTTAACACCCCCAACATAAACACCATATGCAGGGAAAACTGCGCATGCGCATGAACGGGTCCTGGGAAGAGAGGTTGTGGGAGGGTGAAGGAAGGGGAGCCCCCTGAGGGTGGGAGGGTGATGCTTATGCGCAAAGGGGGTGCCAGTCCCGAGGGGGAGACCCACAGGCCCTTGTGCCTGTTGGCAGGGAAAACCCGTGTGTGGGCTAATGGGTCTTATGTATTGTGTATTAATAAATCGGTTTTGGGGAAGAGAATTGGAGGACCCCATTTTGAGGGGGCAGGGTTAATGTGTCTTTTGAAAGCCCACCCCACCTGGAGGGGAAACCCACAGTGTGTGGGAAGACTCCTGACTACCTTTCGTCCGGGGGGGGGGGAGAGAAGGAAGCCGAGCCCCACGTTGAGAGTACATAATAATAAAAGTATTATTATTACAAGTTTCCATGTGTCAGTCTAGCAGGTCTTCAGAAAGGGAAGCGCAGCCTGAGAGTCATCTTGCGGGTGGGTGTGAGTATTTCTATTTTACAAGATATTTACAGGCTGCCTTGCTGGACCAAGTCTGCCCAAGGTGGCCAACGAAGGAGAAGCATTAGAAAAAGAAAAGAAATCTACATTAAAATATAATTCAGCCTCTGTATGCCTGTTTGGCAAGGAGCGCTTGCATGTGGTTTGAATTGGTCTTGTGAAGGGGGCGAGGGACAAGAGGAAGGAAACATTCGCACGTGGGTTTGGGTGTTAAGAAAAGGGTGTTTGCCTGTTGGGGAAACCCCTCTGGGGGAGTGAAAACCCATGGCTACGGTCAGGTGGAGCCGCACATGGGTGTTACGGGTCTTGGGAATGGGGGCGGGGGAACGGAAGGGCATCCCCCCAACTTAGGGGGAAATCACATACATGTAAGTGGTCAGACAGGCCTTCCTTGCTGTTTCCCCCTCCCCCTAAAGTAATCTCATTAATGGTAAGCAGCCAGCCTTGGAATAATTTGTATCCTGAAAGGCAGGATGTAAATAATGGCCAATCAAGAAAGGGGCTGCGCTTATGAAAATCTGTGGATTTTTAAAAGCGGGATTTGGGGGGTCTTGGGGAAGGGGAACCTGGAGGGGGGCGACATAGGAGGGAGGGTGGGTTTGCGAGCCGTGGTCAAGGGGTGGGAGTGGGTTTGGCAGGTCTTGAGGTGCCCCTTCTGAAGGGGAACCCTGAACTATTTCTGCGTTTGTGCGTATTTTGGCATGGAGAACCCACACCTACTCTAAAGGAAAGACGTTGGGGGCATCTTGGAAAACAGGGGGGACGGATGAGAGTAACGCTTGCGCATGCACACAAGCTATTTCCGGTGCTCCTCCGACCCGGAAGTGGGCAGCCGTGCCTTGCTGCGCCGGTAAGAGCGGGTGGCGGGGGTTGCCGGGGGCCGGATAAACAAGTCCCTGGGGCCTTATCCGGCCCACGGACCTTAGTTTGGGGACCCCTGGTTTAAGGTGTGGAGGGAAGACTTAGAGGTTTGGGGAGAGAAAGAGGATCTTCCTCTGAGAGTACATAGGTGTGTGTGTGGGGGGGAAGACGGCCACGGGACGGAGAGGGAGAATGTTGGGGGCAGGATCCCCCATCCTAGGAACGGCTCTAAGTTGGCGATGGGATGGAGGCCTGCCTGTCTGCATGGGAACCCGGCTCTCTGCAGTTGCTCCGTGGTGGAGGAAATGGACTCTGCACATGCCTCAGAGTCCTCTTGTCTTGCTGCATGCTCTGGGACTGAGTTTGAGCTGGTACTGAGACAAATAGGAAATAATCTGGGTTGGCGATGGTCCGTCAGCAGTAAAAAGGAAAATGATTACGAGTGGATAAAATACAGAGTACAGGAAAAGCGTTGGAAGATGGAGCTCCAGGGGACGGAATCATCCCTATCTATCCCTGAATATCCACCCTGTTTGTTCTCTTATTCATTTCTTTTCTTTTGAAATGGCTCAGGGGCTTCAGCAGACTTGCAAGGCCCGGCTCCCTAATCTTAAAGGTGATTCCTCCTGGGAAGGTGTGTGTGTGAGAGAGAGACAGAGCCTGCCTTCTGCCGGTGGGGTGGGAGCAGGCAGGACGCCCCGGGGTCAATTTGGGGATTTCGAGGGGGCAGATACTGGGCCAGGTGTCTGTTGAGCTACCCGTCTGAGCAAGACAGTAGGCCCTGAAGCAGATGTGTGGAAATGGGGTTTCCTTCGAAGAGAAAGTTATTGTCATTTGAAACCCATTGGTTAAAGCTGAAATTTGGCGCAGATGTTCATTTCAGTGCCCTTAACTCATTGCCAGAGTTTTAAGGTCTACGCAGCTCATGATGGCTTTGAGGCTCCATCTTGAATTGCGACGCCCTCACATCTCTGACTGTTTCTGCAATTGAGAGATGAGTTGCAGTGATGGCCAAACTCGGCCCTCCGGCTGTTTTGGGACTACAGTTCCCATCATCCCTGACCACTGGTCTTGTTAGCTGGGGATGATGGGAGTTGTAGTCCCAAAACAGTAGGAGGGCCGAGTTTGGCCACCACTGATTAGAGGGACCCAAACTTTACATCTGCGATAAATTTCAGCGCCAACAGAAGAATTTCAAACAAACCCACAAAAAGAGTTGTTTGTGCTGGGAGACAAGCCAGACTAAGTGATGGAAGGGGCAGTTTTTATCTAGTGAAGCCCAGAGGCCATGTGGACATGCGAGAGGGTAGGATTCTGCTGTCAAAGCGGGAGATGACTTCCTTTCCAAGACCTGCTCCAGGCAATCTGCAGCAAACGCAATGGTTGCATTCGCATGTAACGGTAAACCATGGTTTGGCATTGCACGGACGTGCTACAGGAAGGGCAAGCGAAATGATGGTCTTTTCCCGTCCTCCCAAATTGGCTGGCATGATGGGCTTTTGCTGAGAATAGTGCCATTTGCAGAGAATATGGTATCCTACCAATGCTGGCTGACAGCCAACTCCGGTGAGTTTAAAACATGCCAACTTCAAACCAAGGGGTTATGAAACGGGCTTGTTTAACCGACTAGCATTCAAGGTGGGATTCAGCCGGCATTCTTTGAAAGCGAAACTGATATCCCCAGAAGCCATCCCGGCTGCATGCTTAGGAGGAGAGGGGAAGGCGGCTGCCCAGCGTTTGCTCAGCGCACCATTTCCATGTTCCGTAAACCATGGCTTGCAAACGCAGCCGAGACATTTGGGGCAAAGCAACGAGAAGGACCTGGAGGAAAGTTGAAGTAGGAAAATAATGGCTTGGAGAGCAGCGGGGGGGGGGGGGGCAAGGCGGAGAAGCCAGTTGTTTCTCGGACTGAAGAGCACAGTTGGTTAGCGCTGCTTGAACCGTAAATGACAATACTCCCGAGTCGGGCTGGGTTTCCCTGCGCCATGGGGGGAGAGAGAGAGATTCCTGAGGGATATTGGCTTTCTGGGGGGGTGAGGAAAAGATTCCACTGATGGAAAAAGCAGAGCGACAGCTGTGGGCCTGTCCCAGGGGCAAACTTTGCCAAAACAGATGGGAAGCACCTTGGTTCACAAAGAACGGATGAGTTATGCGCGTGAATATGTGCCTCTTTCTCGGATCCTGCTGAGATAAAGCAGACTTCATCCGTACAAAATCGCAGTCCCTTGTTGGTTGGTTCCCCCCCCCACCCCTAATAGGGTACCAAAATCATGGCCTAGGAATCCCACCTCGTCCTGCAAGAGCTGGGGAAAGGCTTTGGATCAGCCTTGGGTCCCCCAGATGTTGTTGGACTACAACTCCCATCATCCCTGACCACTAATCTTGCTAGCTAGGGTTGATGGGAGTTGTAGGCCAAAAGCATCTGGGGACCCAAGGCTGAGAACCACTGATTTGGATGGAGGTTGGGGGTTAGAGGAGACGCTGCCTCTTCATTCGCAAGGTGATCTGGGAAGCCGGTTGTTGATAAGGAATCCTCCGCTAGTGGCCAGGGTTCAATAATAATAATAATAATAATAATAATAATAATAATAATAATAATAATAATAATATATTATTTGTACCCCGCCCATCTGGCCGGGTCCCCCCAGCCACTCTGGGCGGCTTCCAACAAACCAGGGTGGATTTGATTTAAATCAAATTGATTTAAATCACGATTTAAATCACTAGTCAGTAAGGCTTGATTTAAATCATTAGTCAGTAAGACTTGATTTAAATATTTTTTTTTACAGAAAGACTCATTCTTGCTGGTATAATCTTAATATTTACAACCATATGAAGGTTTCATTTTTGGAATAATAAAATTTCAGAGTAGTTTTTACAGTTATATCAAAATTTACTGATTTGGTTATACTACTAGAAATACATAGACAGATAATTATGAAATTATGGTGAGGTTTAATAAGTTAACGGTTTATATTTGGACAACTTTTCTGCTGTACTTTATTGGAAGGAGAAAAATAATCATTTCCTTAATAACCATTTAAACAATTGATTTAACTAAAACAATAACATGATAGCATATGTATCCATGTTTGTTAACTGATGTGGTTAAACATAAAAAAAAACTTAGTTTGAGTTTTAGCACACTTGATAAACTTAAAACAAATCCTTATTTCCTGATGAATAGCATTTGGACTACAATGTAACTTAAATAGAAGACTATATTTAGAAAGATTTTTCCTCCAAAAGCATTTTATTTTAAAAATCCAATTTAAATCAAAAAAATCCGATTTAAATCAAAAAAATCCGATTTAAATCAAAAAAATCCGATTTTTTTGATTTTTTTTAAAAAATCATTGATTTTTATCCACCCTGCAACAAACACTAAAATACATTAAAATATCACACATTAAAAACTTCCCTAAACAGGGCTGTCTTCAGGTGTTTTCTAAATGTCAGGTAGTTATTTATCTCTTTGACATGGGATGGGAGGGCGTTCCACAGGGTGGGTGCCACCACCGAGAAGGCCCTCTGTCTGGTTCCCTGTAGCTTTGCTTCTCGCAGTAAGGGAACCACCAGAAGGCCTTCGGCGCTAGATCTCAGTGTCCGGGCTGAACGGTGGGGGTGGAGACGCTCCTTCAGGTATACAGTTCCTTCTCGTCGTCTTCCATGCTCTTGGACTGCGTTGCGCACCAGTGTCTCGTTCCACCCCTCTGGTTCCTTGAATGCAGGGTGCTTCCGTGTGGCTCTGGATCGTGGCCTTCGTGCTGCTCCTCCCTGTACGCTTTTCCGTAGTGTCGACACGATGTCTTTCTCATCAAAACGCCACCCTGTTTCCTCTACGTTTACCATTTCTGCATGCATGCTTTAAAAAACCTACTGGACTTTTTTTTTCTCCAGTAATGGTAAAATCCGGATTAAATGGGGGAATTCTATTGCATTGCGTTTTGAGGAAGGCGGCATGGTGTGGGCGCTGTAGGATCTTAGACTTTTAGAAGGGACCCCAAGAATCATCAGTGCAGGGAATCGCAGCTAAGTTGCGCACCCTGGTTCATTCAGGGCAGTGACAAGACCCACAATGTTTGGCGCATGCGTCCTTTGACCCCAGCGTGTGCCCAGGGACTTGTCCCAGAACCTTTCATCTTGTCTGCGTTTGCGACTGTTGAGGACCGGAGGACAAGCACCGATTCTGTTGTTTGATGCAGAAAAGGGTTCCTTGACAGCAGAGAGGGTTGGTTTTCTTTTAAGGAAAACCCCTGGCAGACTGGCATGAAGTGTCCATCTGTCAAAACGCCACTTTTTAACACATGTGTACAGCATTGCTGAGATAGGCCATTATTATAAGGTGCCTTAAAGCTTGATGTTCTCCATTCTGGGGGGTGGAGGATAATGCAATTTCTCTTCCTCCCCGCAGACCCAAGGGCACGACTCTTGCTCACCAGCCTCGTATCTCGCAGATCCTTTTCTCTTTTTTTAATAAGTTGCTTTTTCTGCCGGCTGTTTTCTTGTGTTTAGTAATTCTGTTATAAATCCCAAGCCGCTTGCTTCCTCTGAGGCCTTTGGGCTTGGAAATGTTTTCCTTTTTCGAAGGCGATACCCTTGGACTATGTCAGTATAATTAATTTCTCCTTGTAAAACAAGCTCCTTTCTCTTTTCTTTCCCCTTCGATTCCTTTATCTCGGGGAGCTGGCGGCATGCTTTTCCTTTTCCCATAAGCTCTTGTGTACGCGCCTTCGGTGCCTTGTTATTCCGTTTGCCGAATTGCAATTGTCGTTGCCAAATGAAAGGGGAGCGAAAAGAGACAACCTCTCACTTGCAGTGCTTGTTTTTTTGGTTGGGGGGGGGGGGAGAGATATCCTTTCTCCTTCCAAGCACTTAAAGGGGAGGAGGTTTTATGTACACAGGCTTGCCTTGCATGCTGCAGGGAACCCTGAACAATAAAATGTCTTCTTGGCCACTGTTTATGATCATGGTAAATAAACTGCACGCCCCTCCCTTTCTGAGTTGTAAAACAGATGATGCAACTCTCCCCCCCCCCCCTTTTCCTGAATGGAATTTGCCCTCTAGTTCCTGCAAAGTAAACAGTTCCAGTTTTTCCTGTGTTCTTCAGGGCATGCAAGCATTTAGGCCTCGACTGGCGGCCCCTCGCTTCTCTCGGCCGCAAAAGTGAAGTTTGCTCGCCTCTTACTTGCAAGGAGATCAGGTGATGCCGGCAGAGTAAATTTGCACGTACCTGTTGCATCCAACACTGGAAGGAGACAAAAAAGGCAGCGTGGGAATTCAGCTCCCGTCACTTTTTAGGTTCGTCATGTGCCTCCCTGTGTGTGTGGCTTTTGTTTCCAGATGCCACTCACAACAACGCCTTCAAGGATTTTTGCCAGGAGAGGGAGGAGGGAGAGCCCTCTCGGCCGCAACGCCCTTCTCGTACGCTTCCCAGAGGGATCTGGTTGGTCCCGGTGGGACACAAGGGTGCCTTTGCTGAGTGAGTTCGGGTCCTGATCCTGCAGGCCTCTTCCTGTGCTTCTGAACGCCGTTGCTCGCTCATCCGGCAGCAGAAGAACCAACTCTTAATGTGCCTTATGAGTAGTTGTACAGTCATACCTTGGGTTACGACCGCTTCAGGTTGCGCGTTTTCGGATTGCGCACCGCGCCGAACCTGGAAGTACCAGAACGGGTTAATTCCGGGTTTCGGCGCATGCACAGAAGTGCCAAGTCGCGCTTTGTGCATGTGCAGAAGTGCCAAATCGCGACCCGTGCATGCACAGATGCAGTGCTCCGGGTTGCGAACGTGCCTCCCGCACAGATCACATTCGTAACCCGAGTGTCCACTGTAGTGGCATTTATTAAATTTGTATGCCACCCTTCATCTGCAGATCTCAGGGGGCTTCACAACATAAAAATACAATAGGAAAACACAAAATACATGATAAAAGCAAGAACAACAACAAACCAATAGCTCATCCTCCCACAAACACATTTAAAAGGGGTATACGATGTTAATTGGCCAAAGGCTTGGTTGAAGAGGAATATTTTTGCCTGGCGCCTAAAGGTGTCTAATGAAGGTGCCAGGCGAGCCTCCCTAGAGAGAGCATTCTGCAAGTGGGGAGCCACTGCAGAAAAGGCCCCGTTCTTGTGTTGCCACCCTCCCGACCTCTCATGGAAGAAGCACACAAGAAAGGGCCTCAGATGATAAATTGCAGAGTTGGGACGGTTTATATGGAGCGAGACGGTCCCAGAGGTATCACGTTCCTGAGCCACTTAAGGCTTTATAGGTCCAAACCAACACTTTGAATTGGGCCCGAAAATGAATTGGCGGCCAGTGCAGTCAGGCGTCATATGATAAAACTATCTTGTCTTGATGAGCATCCTGGCTGCCAAATTCTGCGGCAGCTGAAGTTTCAGAACCGACTCCAGAGGCAGCCTCAGACAGAACACATTGCAGTAATCTAACCTCGAGGTGAGCAGAGCAGAGAAGTTAGGCTATCCCTGTCCAGATCGGGGTGCAGCTCGCCCCCCAGCCAAAGGGACACGGGTGGCGCTGTGGGTTAAACCACAGAGCCTAGGGCTTGCCGATCATAAGGTCGGCGGTTCGAATCCCAGCGACAGGGTGAGCTCCGGTTGCTCGGTCCCAGCTCCTGCCCACCTAGCAGTTTGAAAGCACGTCAAAGTGCAAGTAGATAAATAGGTACCGCTCTGGCGGGAAGGTAAACGGCGTTTCTGTGCGCTGCTCTGGTTCACCAGAAGCAGCTTAGTCATGCTGGCCACATGACCTGGAAGCTGTACGCTGGCTCCCTTGGCCAATAATGCGAGATGAGCGCCACAACCACAGAGTCGGACCTAATGGTCAGGGGTCCCTTTACCTTTATGTACAATTCAATGCACCTCTATGACATAAGCAATTGCTTCTTTTGCACAGCTTGGGAGCCGGAGCTGAGAGAGAGCTAGGCGAAGACTTAATCGGCGCATAACGGCCGGTGGCATTTTTCCATTTCCAAGGGCTGCCGTTCCAGCTCTGTGTCCCCCTAGCCATTTTATGCCCCCATGACGAAGGAGGGATTTGAACCTGAGTCAGGCAATTTGATCTCCATGGATGATGCTTGTTTTGTTCTGACTTCCGCTGGCTGTGTCTCCCTGAGAATATTTGACTTGCAAACTGGCAAGTCACATACTTCTGGCACAATCTTAATTCCTCCGGCTCAATATTGAATATGAAAATATTTGATATTGTTTAGGGGAAGAGCTTGCAGCTCAGTGGCAGCGCCTCTCCGTTGCAAGCAGAAGGCTGAGGGAGACTCCTGCCTGAAATCCCAGAGAGCAGCTGCCACCCAGTGTAGACAGTACTGAGCTACATGGAACAATAGTCTGTTTCAGTATAAGGCAGCTTCCCATGTTCCAATCCTCAAACCCTGACGCTTTTTATTGCTACTGGAAATAACGCCCTGAATTGTATGCACACTTGTGAGATGTTGCAAGCCGGCCATTTCTGTTTCAAATAGAATTCAGAGTCTGCGGAAGTACAGTGGTACATTTGTAAACCATTTGTAAACCAAAACAAGTTGTGACCCAAGGCGCGCTTTCGCCAGTGGGGCCTCCAAAAAAAATTTGTTCGTAATCCCCCCCCAAAATGGGTTGTAATCCAAAAAAAGCAGGGTGGATTTGATTTAAATCAAACTGATTTAAATCACTAGCCGGGTGGATAAAAATCAACGATTTAAAAAAAATAATTGGGATGATACACATGTGAGGATGGAAATAAGGAAATAATAAAATAAGAAAATAAAGAAGAAAATATATAGTCATGTATAGGAGGCATACAGAAATAAAAAATAAGATGGGTAATAGATGGATAAGGTATGCTAGAGAAATAAGGGAAACTCGAAGATGGGACTATGTAAGGAATAATAAGTGGTGTAAGGAATAGCTGATACAAAGAAAATTTAAAAGGTACGGAGCTCAAATGGTGAGAAGTCATATTTTAGTTGGGGAATGTATGGATATGGATGTTGTTTATGTATAATTTGTTTGTTTGAACTTTTTGTGTGTGTGTGTGTGTGTTTTTGTTTTTGTTGTGTGTGTGTGTGTGTGTGTGTGTGTGTGTGTGTGTGTGTGTGTGTTTGATAGGAATGATTGGGATGTTGGATGTTTGATCTGTATGATTATTCTGTATGTTTTAATAAGCTATTAATAAAGATTAATTTAATAATTTTAAAAAAATCAGATTTAAATTTAAAAAATCAGATTTTTTAGATTTAAATCGGATTTATTTTTTATTTCATTTTTTTTAAAAAATAGTTGATTTTTATCCACCCTGCTAGTGATTTAAATCATGATCTAAATAGAATCCACCCTGGAAAAAAGTTTGCAAACCAGGACACGCACTTCTGGATTTGACGTGTTTGCAATCCAAGACGTATGCAAACCAGACTGCTTGTAAACCAAGATACCACTATATTTGAGAATTGCTGCACAAGTCTGAATTATTTGCACACGCAAAAAGTGGCAAAGCTTTAGGGAATGCGCCTCGTATGTTCCTCTCCTCTGCCTTGTAATGTTTAAAGTTTACATTGGCTCCATTAGGAGAATGCCATTATTTTGGGGGCCTTCCCTCCTGGAAAGAGTTGTGCCTCTGGATACAGGAGCGTTTTTATAGCTTGCTGGAAACTTAGCAGGGTCTCCTGTGTTGCTTCCACGAGGGTTTATGCTCGGCTTCAGACAGAATGTCGCTGGCAAGGAGCAGGCTCGTCTTTCGCAGCTGCGTCGTTTGCGGGATTTGTGTCCACTTCGCAGATGAGACAGCGCAACTGTGGGAAATAATTAAAGCACCATCGCACAGTGGCAGATAGGGAGGCCGTTTTTCACAGGGGTCATTGCGATCAGGGCTAAGCAAGCCCCGCTTGAAGGCAGGCCGTGAAGGGAAAACACAGATGATTAACCAGAAATGTACTTTGCTGGTTAGGACACTGTCAATTCTCGAAAGAGATCTGTTTCTGTGGCGTGCAGTGAGCAAGGAATTTCTGAGAATCCCAACTTCCATTAGCCCTCATTCCCACCAGACACACCCAGAAGATCCTGGCCATTTTTGCTGCAAGGATAAAATATGTCAAAGGCTCTGGAACCAAAAATAGAGGGAAAGCAACAACAAAAGCTTCCAGGCATGGGGGGCTGCCTTCAGATCTCTATGAAAAATTACAGTGGTCCCTCGACTTATGAATTTAATCCGTTCCGAATGGACATTCGTAGGTCGAAAAAAATCGTAAGTCGATTTCCCATAGGAATGCATTGGGAGAAAAATATTCGGAAAAATTCGTAAGTCGAAAAAACCCGCATCAAAAATTCGTAAGTCGAGGAAACCGCATCTAAACTGGCAACGATTTCCATTCGGATGTCGAAAAATTCGTAGGCATGCGACCACTTTTTTTCATTCGTAAGTTGAAAAATACAGATGTCGAGTACTTTGTAAGTCGAGGGACCACTGTATATAGTTGTTTAACTCTTATATAGTTGTTTAACACAGCGCAGGTGGCACTGTGGGTTCAACCACAGAGCCTAGGGCTTGCTGATCAGAAGGTCGGCGGTTCGAATCCCCGCGACAGGGTTGAGCTCCCGTTGCTCGGTCCCTGCTCCTGCCAACCTAGCAGTTCGAAAGCACGTCAGAGTGCAAGTAGATAAATAGGGACCGCTCCGGCGGGAAGGTAAACTGCGTTTCCGTGCACTGCTCTGGTTCGCCAGAAGCGGCTTAATCATGCTGGCCACATGAGCCGGAAGCTGTACGCCGGCTCTTGGCCAATAAAGCGAGATAAGCGCCGCAACCCCAGAGTCGGTCACGACTGGACCTAATGGTCAGGGGTCCCTTTACCTTTACCTTTAACTCTATATCATTTGTAGATTTGTGTAGAAGGAACACACAGAGTGCTCCTGAACTTGGATTGTAGATTGCTGCAGTGTGCACTTTTTCTTTAAAATGGGGTGTGGGGGGTGGGTTGGCTATCCGCTTGCTTGACCCAACCTGGTGACCTCCAGGAAATTTGGACCACCACTCCCATCAGCCCCCAGCCAGCGTGGTGGGCACCAGGTTGCAGAAGGCTGCTGTAAAGGAAGCAGGTACCTATTTATCTGCTTGCACTGGTGTGCTTTCGAACTGCTAGGTTGGCAGAAGCTTTCTTTTAAGGGATTTAGAAAGATGCAGATGATATTGTTAGCCGCTGCTTGGGTTTCTCACTTGCGTTTCACAATCACGCCCCAGGACTGGTTGCAGCGATGTAAAAGTGCAAACTTTAAAATTAACTAGAACAATTTGCAAACAGAAGATTAGAGGAGGTCCTGTGTGTGTGTGTGTGTGTGTGTGTGTGTGTGTGTGTGTGTGTGTATCAGGAGTCACACGGTGAAGAGGCTTCAGCATATGACAGGTACGAGGCACACCTGTGCCAGATTTATCTTAGGGCAGGCTTCCTCAGCAGATGTTTTGAGACTACAATTCCCATCATCCCTGACCACTGGTCCTGCTAGCTAGGGATCATGGGAGTTGTAGGCCAAAAACCTCTGGATGGCTGAGTTTGAGGAACCCTGTCTTAGGGCATGCCTTACTTCCAGGCCACCATATTGGTGACATTGCCATCCTGGGGTCCTTAGGAAGGACAGGTGTGATATTTGCAGCAATAGCAGCAGTGGTAGAAGCAGCGATAACAACGCAAAGACCAGTTTTGCAAGCCAAAGCTGAGTTGGACTTTATTCCTCGTATTCCCTTACTTTACGGTTTTGTCGTTAAAAAGCAAGTATCTGAAGAAGTGTGCATGCACACGAAAGCTCATACCAAGAACAAACTTAGTTGGTCTCTAAGGTGCTACTGGAAGGATTTTTTTTATTTTTTATTTTGTTTTGAAAACCAAAATTCACTCATGCAATCTTCTAATTTGCAGCGCTGAGCTCTCACCGTTGCCAAAGGCTCGTTGTGGCTTCTGCGCTCTTGTGTTCTGATGATCTCACAAACCACTTGGACACTCCATTCTTGCGGTTAAAACAATGTTATCAGGATGTGTGTGTGTGTGCGCGCATTTGTTTTTGTGCGTGCCCAGGGTAAGAGAGAACAGCAAGGCCGTTCTCCGAGGAACTACTTTCACCACATAACCACCAGTGCAAAACCAGAGCTGTTTCTAACACACCTTTTTCCTATTCACAATTTCCTCTGCTGTTCTGTTTTCTGCAGCTACACAACAGAAGCTCAAGTAGCAAAGTTTCAATCATCTTCCATTCCCCCTCCTTCTAAGATGTGTCTGTGTCTGCTACTTGTCTTGTTAAAACAAACCCACGACGTATTCCAGCCGTTTGCTTTTGCACCACTGACTTTGATGGAGAGCTAAGCATCTACTTAAATATTTCCTGCTGTATCAGTGGGACATAAAAGAGCCTAACTCTGCTTGGATCATGCCCATGTTCTTAGAGGCGCACCCTGCGAGTGCATTTTGCACTCTGCCATAGCTGAGCTGTTCTAAAAAATCAAAATAAAAAAATTCCTTCCAGTAGCACCTTAGAGACCAACTAAGTTTGTTATTGGTATGAGCTTTCATGTTCATGCACTGAACCTTTAAAAACTATTTTGGAAGAGGGAGCAAGTGAGGAGGAAGTTCTGTTCATGTTTTACGCTGTGTTTTTAGACAGAAGACGGTGCATTATTTCTTTGCTTGACAGCAGCTCTTATCCTTGTTTTGACTATTATTTATAGAGTTAAGGGAAGGTCTAGAGCAGCCTCTCCTAACCTGGCACCTTCCAGATGTTTGGAACCACGACTCCCATCATCTCCAGCCAGCGCTTGCAGGGCCTTATGGGAGTTGTAGTCCGAAAACCTTTGGAGCACTGGAAAAGATGCCCTAGAGCAGGGTGGAAAAATGTGACCTGCCACCTTGAAAGTGACGTACGCTCCCAGGAATGTGAAATACTTTCTCAAGTCTTCTGCAGATCCTGGCTTTAAGGAATCTGAAGTGCATTTGTTTCCTAGCCCAGTCCTGGAGTGGGGGCTTGAGGGTGCCTATTCAGCGTTGCTCGATTAAGCTGTGCGCCTCTTAGCACAGTTCTAGCTCTCATTTCATTTGGGTGCGAGAAAGGGGAGTTGGAACCGAAAACTCTGCAACCAAAAGCGTTGGAGGGCAGGCAGGGGGGTTGCAAAATATATGCAATTGTTTATTTTGAATAGGTTTATTCCAACCGTAGTTTTTTAAAGACAGAAGTTCGATTTTGCCCATGCAGAATCTTAGGGATGAGCCGCGACACCTAGGAAATAATTGCCACATTTCAACGCAGTGTGTCTGTAAATAATAATAATAATAATAATAATAATAATAATAATAATTTATTATTTGTACCCCGCCCATCTGGCCAGGTCTCCCCAGCCACTCTGGGCGGCTTCCACAAATATCAAAATACATTAAAATATCACAGATTAAAAACTTCCCTAAACAGGGCTGCCTTCAGGTATTTTCTAAATGTCATGTAGTTGTTTATCTCTTTGACCTCTGCTGGGAGGGCGTTCCACAGGGCGGGCGCCACTACCGAGAAGATCCTCTATCTGGTTCCCTGTAGCTTTGCTTCTCACAGTGAGGGAACCGCCAGAAGGCCCTCGGCGCTGGATCTCAGTGTCCGGGTAGATTGATGGGGGTGGAGACGCTCCTTCAGGTATACTGGACCAAAGCCATTTAGGGCTTTAAAGGTCAGCACCAACACTTTGAATTGTGCTTGGAAACGTACTGGGAGCCAGTGTAGGTCTTTCAAGACCGGTGTTATGTGGTCTCGGCGGCCGCTCCCAGTCACCAGTCTAGCTGCCGCATTCTGGATTAATTGCAGTTTCCGGGTCACCTTCAAAGGTAGCCCCACGTAGAGCGCATTGCAGTAGTCCAAGCGGGAGATAACCAGAGCAGTGTTTCCCAACCTAATCTAGGCAACGGCACACTTGAATCAATGAAAAAATCTTGCGGCACACTGCTCCTCCCCCACCCGGCTGCGCCGGGTCTCCTGACCCAGAGTTACCTCTGGGATCAGCTGTAGCGCGGCACGCGCGAGGCTTCCGGTTGGGATTCTCGCGCGAGGCTGCTGCTGCTGCTGCTGCTGCAGCAGCAGCCAAGGGAGCAGCGCCGCCCTGGCTTCCGCTTCGCCGCCGGGCTCCAGCAGCGCCGCCGCCACGGTCCTGTGCAGCCCTGGGCTGCAGGTCCCTTTTTCCGCGGCACATCAGCCGGTGTCTCGTGGCACACTAGTGTGCCGCGGCACACCCGTTGGGAAACGCTGAACTAGAGCATGCACCACTTTGGCCAGACAGTCTGGGTGTTAGGGGCAAGGTGCCTGTGTGCCCTTCTTTTAAGCTTCCTGGTATCATCTGGCTTGGAGGGTGTGTGTGCCCAGCCTGGAAGTGGAATCATAAGTTGGTTCAGTTCAGTGGTGGAGCTGTTGTAATGTTTTTCTGCACACAGTTGTTGGAAACTGCAGGAGTTGGAGGCAGCCAAGCCTGGAATATTCTTTAGAGAGAGAGAGAGAGAGAGAGAGAGCTTTTCGGTAGCGGTTAAATGATTTTTCGGAACTGGGTTGCTGTTTCTAGCCGTCTCTGTTTGTTCTGGGACGGACCTCTCCAAATGCTCATCACCACATCAAACCACCTGGTGTGTGTGTGTGTGTGTGTGTGTGTGTGTGTGTGTGTGTGTGTGTGCTAATCTCCTTTTGGAGCTGCCTCGGTCTCTTGGCCTCTGAGCCAGCAGCGTCTGTGTGTTCTTATGTTTGTGGAGCCCAAAGGATGCTGTATCCCGAAATCCGCTCACAGAGCCAATCCCTGTCTGGCTTACAGCTGCACACATGTGGAGGAGCCAGCTTCCTGTCTTCGGTTCCAAGTGGAAATGTGGCATCTGTGGTCGAGAAACATGTCTTGTGTGCTTTGGAGCAGGCGCTGGAGAATTCCCCCTGCGCTCCCGTTGCCTTGTTTTGTCAAAGGATGCGGCTCCAAGCCGCTCCTGGATGTGAAGAAGACCTATTGAAATCAACAGATTCGCGCCATGGGAGTCAAGTAGCCCCTTTGATATAATGTTCAACTTTTAAGAAGCCTTGTGGGGGAGATCAGATTGCTTCTTTTGCAAGTTGCCAGTGCAAATGGGCTGCTAATAAATTAGCTTCCCCTTTGTTGTAGTAGTAATAATAATAATAATAATAATAATTTATTATTTATACCCCGCCCATCTGGCTGGGTTTCCCTAGCCACACTGGGCGGCTTCCAACAAAATATTAAAATACATGTCAATCTGTTCAGGGATATACTTGCAAGTGTTAGAAATTCATATATATAAGCTAATTGCCAAATGGCACCTTAAATCTAGGTTATGGTCACCCCAACGGATTGTCTAGTCACCTTTTTTTTGGCAGTCAAATTTATTATTATTGATATTATTCACTTCATTTCTTTATTATTGTTACTGTTATTGTTTTAAAACATTTATTCAGAAGTTGCAATACAGCTTTGTTCACCGCCATAACATCACAGAATGATCGCTGCAATCCTCAATCCCACATCGCTGTCATGTTGGCTCGCTGAATATTTCATTTCTTATGCCACTTGATATTTTGAAGAAAAAATCTCGAAGCGGTTTACGATGCATTGAGACATCAGGAAAACCAACCCAGAATAAAACAGCAAGAAGACATCACCATGGATCAGTCGGCTGGCTGGCGCACAGCAACATCTTTTGGTTCTGGGGTGCGCAGCAATAGAGGCTGCTGCTGCGCACCAGACAGATCAGGGGTCTCCAAACTACTGCCGGGACCGGATATGGCCCGAGGGGCTCATTTATCCAGCCCCCGGCGACCCCTGCCGCCGCCGCTGCTCTTACCAGCACATCGCATTGCGCCTTCCCACTTCCGGGTCGGAGGAGCACCAGAAATAGCTTGTGCGCATGCGCAAGCATCATTTCCTGTGCACATCCGGGGCGGAGGAGGCCGTGCACATGCGCACAAGCTATTTCCAGTGCTCCTCCGATCCGGAAGTGCACCGGAAGTAGCATGTGCGCACACCCTGCAGCCCGCCACATGATCAGCGCTGCAGACACGAGCCCGAGGCGCAGTAAGTCTGCTGACCCCTGAGCCAGATGTTGAAATGTCAGTCGCCAAACGAGACATTTTCACTTGGTCGTAATTGGACCCGCGCCAGTTGCACAACACGCCTGGCACATGGGAAATTTTGAACACTGATGTACCGGTAATACTCAATATGGTTCAACACAGATCAGTGTACCCTTTTGCATCCTCAAATGGACTTAGTTGTACCTGCGAGAAGAGGGATCAAGGTGGATTCTTCCCCTCCCTCCACTTGCTCCTTTATTACATATCTAAACGGGCAGATTTTGCAAAGCAGAGTTTTCTGGATTGGCTCTGTTTTGGAAAGGAGAGGAGGGTGCAACTGGATTGCGGGGGGTGGGGGGGACAGGTTTTTCAAGGCTTCTATCTGGGATGGAGCTTTTTTATTCGGCTGTTTGATAAAAAAGCATGTTGAAGTAGGATTCCTTAGTGAAAACTTCCTCATGCTCCCCATGTCATGTGTGAATATTGTTAAAACAATCTGGCGGATGAATCCACAAGAACGGCAAGTAAAAATTACCGACAAAGAGGGCCCCCATATAGCCATGTTAGATGGCTGGTTTTAAAGGCCCTGGGGGAAGAGAGAGTGTCAAAAGTTCTGACCAGTTGCTTAGAGGATATTCTTGAGCCTGGACGGCTTGTAATTCTAAACCATGGTTTAGTGTTGCTTGTAACGCTAAACCGTGGTTTAACGTTACACAAACAAGCCACGGGGAGCCTCAGGATTTTGTCTGCATCCTCCTCTTCTGCTTGCACTTTCGATGGAGCAAAGTCAACTGGAGACAATCTGTAGAAGCACAACAAAGCTTTACTTCTTGCTAATGTAGGACATTATGTACACATTGATCTTCAGGCGAAATTGGTTTAAGTCTTTGGAAACACTCCTACAGCACAATATTGAGCCTGTTTGCCCGGAAGTGAGTCCCATGGAATTCATTTGGACTTATTCTACGGTAGTAATGCTTCGGACAGGGGTCAGCAACCTTTTTCAGCCGTGGGCAGGTCCACTGTCCCTCAGACCTTGTGGGGGGGCGGACGGACTATATTTTAGGGGGGGGGGGAATGAACAAATTCCTATGCCCCACAAATAAACCAGAGATGCATTTTAAAGAAAAGGACACATTCTACTCATTTAAAAACACGCTGATTCCCGGACCGTCCGTGGGCCGGATTGAGAAGGCGAAGAGGGAAGAAGCGGTGGAAAAGGAATGGAAGAAATTTAGGGAATATCTTAAAAACTACTGTAAGATTTAGAGATAGGACAATGCTGGAAGAAAGGGTAATTTACAGAATAGTAATAAGAATAAATAAGTGAAGATATAATGAATGATTAGATAAGTCTAGGATAGAACTTGAGTAAGAGATATATGTGATAAGGTTTGATAAGATAGTAAAGAGATAAGACATAAAATTTGATTAAGTTAGTAAAGATAGAATAGAATAGTAAAAACACAATATTAGACGATGAGAGGAAATTGCTAAAGATGATATACAATGAAACGCAGAGGAAAAGACAGGAGCAAGTCAAACCAAAATGTTAAGGAAATAAGAAAGGGAAACTAAGAATATTGTGTGTATTTTTTGTATTTTTGTTGTGTGTGTTTTATATTGTAATGTGATAAGTTGTATGTTATGTGTGTAAAACCCAATAAATATTATTATTTTTTTTTTTTTTAAAGAGAAGGCGATTGGGCCGCATCTGGCCCACGGGCCTTTGGTTGCCTACCCCTCGCTTAGGAGTTCAGCCTTATCTTACTAAATTGTGCCTTGGCTTGATTCCAGAGTTGCTGTCTCCAAAGCATGCCTTCTGCACCTCTACAAAGCGGTAGTGTTTGAGACTGACTTGGAGCCAGCGGGGGGGGGGGGTGGATTTTCGGTATATATGCCCCGGTCCATCTCCTTGGATTGAAGGAGCCATTGCAAGTTTACGCAGCGGACAGAAGCAATTCCCATTTGAATTGGGTATGTACATTTGTGTTGATGGCTTGCAAAGCGAGTTAGGGCACAGCCTAAGCTTTTATGATGGTTCTTTTGCTAATATCCGTGAAGCCTCCTGCACATCAATCTCGTGTTTAAAGACCGCCTCTGGAACGGTTCAGCGAAGTGTGCTTGTACATTCCTTATGGCGGTTAATTTCTTATGAGGCATACACTTTTATTAGGCATTAAAAGCTGGGTGGTTCTCTCCCCCCCCCCCGATTTTAGCAGGCTAATTAATATTTCAGATAGTTGCTCAATTATTGTTTCAGTGTTACTTCAGCTGCATCATCCTGCTGAACCCCCTCCCCTCTCTTGCAGGGTGGATTTGATTTAAATCAAATTGATTTAAATCACGATTTAAATCACTAATCAGTAAGACTTGATTTAATTTTTTTTTTTTTTACAGAAGGACTCATTCTTGCTGGTATAATCTTAATATTTACAACCATATGAAGGTTTCATTTTTGGAATAATAAATTTTCAGAGTAGTTTTTACAGTTATATCAAATTACTGATTTGGTTATACTACTAGAAATACATAGACAGATAATTATGAAATTATGGTGAGGTTTAATAAGTTAACTGTTTATATTTGGACAACTTTTCTGCTGTACTTTATTGGAAGGAGAAAAACAATCATTTCCTTAATAACCATTTAAACAATTTATTTAACTAAAACAATAACATGATAGCATATGTATCCATGTTTGTTAACTGATGTGGTTAAACATTTTTTTAAAAAAAACTTAAGACTGAGTTTTAGCACACTTGATAAACTTAAAACAAATCCTTATTTCCTGATGAATAGCCTTTGGACTACAATGTAACTTAAATAGAAGACTATATTTAGAAAGATTTTTCCTCCAAAACCATTTTATTTTAAAAATCCGATTTAAATAAAAAAAATCCAATTTTTTTTTAATTTTTTTTTAAAAATCATTGATTTTTATCCACCCTGCTCTCCTGTGCCCTGGTTGCTCTCACCCCAGGTCCTTGGTGGAGGGGTAGGGCAAGATAAAAAAGAGACAGCGTTGTGCAGCGGTTAGAGTGGGAGACCAGGGTTCGAGTCCTTGCTTGGCAGTGCCTGAAATTCGCCAGGCACATTTTGCAGCTGGCTGTCGTGTCAGGATAGCAGCTGATGTCTCCACCATTTGGAGGCGCATGTCTGGGGACCCGTGAATCTGGCCTGTTTTCACACACTAACAACACATCCTGTAGAAGCCTCTACGTTTTTTATATGAGTAGAATGTGTCCTTTTATTTCAAATGCATCTCTGGGTTATTTGTGGGGCATAGGAATTCGTTCATCCCCCCCCCCCCAAAAAATATAGTCCGGCTCCCCACAAGGTCTGAGGGACAGTGGACCGGCTCCCGGCTGAAAAAATTTGCTGACCCCTGATCTAACATGATGAAGAGGTTTGGGAACTCAAAGACTCGCACACTGTTTTGCAAATTTCAATACAGTGGTACCTCTGGTTAAGAACTTAATTCGTTCCGGAGGTCCGTTCTTTTTTTTTTTTTATAATCATTTTTTATTAATTTTATAAAAATACAATAATACATTCACATATTCGTCTTCATATCTTATACCGTTTTGGCTTTTTACGGCCGTGACCTCTGTCAAACCTTCTTTATGATATTCTAATATCTATTTCTTATATCTATATTTCCTAAATCAATCATTGTTTTACCTTATTACTTTCTGAAAAGTAATCACTATATTTTCGTATTAACAACAATATTTCTTCTTTACTCTACAAAGCTTCTTGCAATCCTACCAATGTGTTCCAATTGAATACTACCGGTTGTTGTTGTTCAGTCGTTCAGTCGTGTCCGCCTCTTCGTGACCCCATGGACCAGACCACGCCAGGAACGCCTATCCTTCACTGCCTCTCGCAGTTTGGCCAAATTCATATTAGTAGCTTCGAGAACACTGTCCAACCATCTCATCCTCTGTTGTCCCCTTCTCCTTGTGCCCTCAATCTTTCCCAACATCAGGGTCTTTTCTAGGGAGTCTTCTCTTCTCATGAGGTGGCCAAAGTACTGGAGCCTTAACCTCAGGATCTGTCCTTCTAGTGAGCACTCAGGGCTGATTTCTTTAAGAATGGAGAGGTTTGATCTTCTTGCAGTCCATGGGACTCTCAAGAGTCTCCTCCAGCACCAGAATTCAAAAGCATCAATTCTTCGGCGATCAGCCTTCTTTATGGTCCAGCTCTCACTTCCGTACATTACTACTGGGAAAACCAGTAGTACTACCGGTACTTTCCTTTAAATAGTCTGCAAATTTAGTCCAGCCTTTGATGAACTTCTGGTCCCGCTGTTCTCGGATTCTCCCCGTCATCTTGTCCAATTCTGCATACTCCGTTAGTTTTACAATCCATTCTTCCTTTGTCGGTATTTGTTCTTGTTTCCATTTTTGTGCTATTAACATTCTCGCCGCAGTCACTGCATATTGGAAAAGCTTAAAATCTTGCTTTTTAATGTCTGTACCTGTAATTCCCAGTAAAAATGCTTCTGGTTTTTTTTAACAAATGTATATTTCAACATTTTCTTAATTTCACCATATATCAAATACCAGAAGCCTTTCACTCTTTTACACTCCCACCACATATGATAAAAGGTACCTTCTTTCTCTTTGCATTTCCAACACTAATAATAATAATAATAATAATAATAATAATAATAATAATAATTTATTATTTGTACCCCGCCCATCTGGCTGGGTCTCCCCAGCCTCTTTGGGCGGCTTCCAGCAAACATTAAAATACATTAAGACATCACAGATTAAAAACTTCTCTTATTATCAGTCTTATATATTTTCGCTAGTTTGACCGGTGTAATGTACCATCTATACATCATTTTTAACATATTTTCTTTTAGTGCATTGCATGCAGTGAATTTCATTCCTTCCTTCCACAATTTCTCCCAGTCATCTAGCATGATATTATAACTATATTATAGTCTTTTGCCCAATGTATCATCACCAACTTCATCCGGAGGTCCGTTCTTAACCTGAAACTGTTCTTAACCTGGGGTACCACTTTAGCTAACGGGGCCTCCATTTCTGTTCTCACCCTGAAGCAAAGTTCTTAACCCAAGGTACTATTTCTGGGTTAGCAGAGTCTGTAACCTGAAGCGTCTGTAACCCGAGGTACCACTGTAAATGCATTTTCCCAATGTGGGTCTCTAGCATTTCCCAAAGGCCAGCATGGCTACAGGTTTGCCAAGGTAGTTTTGGACTGAGTTGTGAATCCGGCTGTTAGCAACCTTTACTCTATTTAATGGTTAGTTACCTTCCCTCCATGCATAGGGGGTGTGGAATGAGTTTGAGATTTCTCCTATTTTTTGTTGTTGTTTTACTCCAGGGCAATTCTGCTGCTTTTTGAAACCTAAGATGTTTTGGGGGACCTCTGAGGGAGAGCAGCTGCTTCCCTCAAAGAAAACTTTGCGGTGATGAATGGCCCATTAAGAGAAAGTTGATGGCCTAGCAAGTGTAATTTGCATAACAATTAAACCAGCCTGGTGTATCCAGCAAAGATGCTAACACAGTGCCTCTCCCTTGGAGATCTTGCTATTAAGCTACTTTATGAACTGGACTCTTTAAATGACTTGCGTTTTTCCTCCTGAAAATGCCTGAGGACTGTAAGGGGTGGGGGCGGGGGGGCTGTACAGTAATAAAAAAGGGCCCCACTGCACACAGAAGTCCTTAGAAGTACCATATCCAAGAATATTGTTGCGAACCACCCCCAATAGAATCATAGGATCCTAGAGTTGGAAGAGACCCCAAGGGCCATCCAGTCCAACCCCCTGCCAAGCAGGAAACACCATCAAAGCATTCCTGACAGGTGGCTGTCAAGCCTCTGCTTAAAGACCTCCAAAGAAGGAGACTCCACCACACTCCTTGGCAGCAAATTCCACTGTCGAACAGCTCTTACTGTCAGGAAGTTCTTCCTAATGTTTAGGTGGAATCTTCTTTCTTGTAGTTTGAATCCATTGCTCCGTGTCCGCTTCTCAGGAGCAGCAGAAAACAACCTTTCTCCCTCCTCTATATGACATCCTTTTATATATTTGAACATGGCTATCATATCACCCCTTAACCTTCTCTTCTCCAGGCTAAACATACCCAGCTCCCTAAGCCGTTCCTCATAAGGCATCGTTTGCAGGCCTTTGACCATTTTGGTTGCCCTCCTCTGGACACGTTCCAGCTTGTCCGTATCCTTCTTGAACTGTGGTGCCCAGAACTGGACACAGTATTCCAGGTGAGGTCTGACCAGAGCGGAATACAGTGGTACTATTACTTCCCTTGATCTAGATGCTATACTCCTATTGATGCAGCCCAGAATTGCATTGGCTTTTTGAGCTGCTGCATCACACTGTTGACTCATGTATCTGAGCGGCATGAGCATTTATGCAGGTGAAACAAAATAAAAAATAAAAAATTCCTTCCAGTAGCACCTTAGAGACCAACTAAGTTTGTTCTTGGTATGAGCTTTCGTGTGCATGAACACCTGCATAAACATGTGTGATGAGGCTCGTCTTGGCTTCCTAGGAACATAGCAAGCTGCCTTAGTGCTGAGTCAGACCCACTGGTCCATCTTTCTCAGTGTTGCCTGCACTGGCTGGCAGCAGTTCAAGCTAAATAATAATAATGATAATAATAATAATAATAATAATAATAATAATAATAATTAATAAATAAATAAATAAATAAATTATTATTTATATCCCGCCCATCTGGCTGGGTTTCCCCAGCCACTCTGGGGGGCTTCCAACAGAACATTAAAATACAATAATCTATTAAACATTAAAAGCCTCCCTAAACAGGGCTGCCTTCAGATGTCTTCTAAAGGTCTGGTAGTTGTTGTTCTCTTTGACATCTGAAGGGAGGGTGTTCCACAGGGCGGGTGCCACTACCGAGAAGGCCTTCTGCCTGGTTCCCTGTAGCTTCACTTCTCGTAGTGAGGGAACCGCCAGAAGGCCCTTGGCGCTGGACCTCAGTGTCTGGGCTGAATGATGGGGGTGGAGACGCTCCTTCAGGTATACTGGACCGAAGCCATTTAGGGCTTTCAAGGTCAGCACCAGCACTTTGAATTGTGCTCGGAAACGTACTGGGAGCCAGTGTAGATCTTTAAGGACCGGTGTTGTGTGGTCTCGCCGGCGGCTGCTCCCAGTCACCAGTCTAGCTGCCGCATTCTGGATTAGTTGTAGTTTCCGGGTCACCTTCAAAGGTAGCCCCACGTAGAGCGCACTGCAGTAGTCCAAGCGGGAGATAACCAGAGCATGCACCACTCTGGTGAGACAGTCTGCAGGCAGGGAGGGTCTCGTCCTGCATACCAGATGGAGCTGGTAGACTGCTGCCCTGGATACAGAATTAACCTGCGCTTCCATGGACAGCTGTGAGTCCAGAATGACTCCCAGGCTAAACACCAGGAAGAACTTTCTGACCATGAGAGCTGATCGGCAGTGGGGACAGTCTCCCTCGGGAGGCTGTGGGCTCCCCTTCCTTGGAGGTTTCTAAGCAGAGGTTGGATGGCCATCTGCCATGGATGCTTTAGCCGAGACCCCTGCATTGCAGGGGGGTGGACTAGATGACTCTTAGGGGTCCCTTCCCATTCTATGATTCTGCAGCCCTACCGCTGGGGGCTGAACCTGCATCCTTCTGCATGAAACGGATGCTCTGCCCCTGAGCTACGGCCCTTAGGATGGAGCCCAGTAGGTCTGGGTCTGCTCAGTGCCTGTAGAGGACCAGAGACTTCAGACCCACTCTGGATTCCACGATGGAAGAAAGGGGAGATAAATGTACCATGGAACCTCGGTTCTCAAACCACTCCGTTCCCGAACGTCGGAAACCCGGAAGTAAGTGTTCCGGTTTTTGAACGCTTTTCGGACTTTTAGAGGACATCTGAAGGCAGCCCTGTTTAGGGAATGTTTAATAGATTATTGTATTTTAACATTGTGTTGGAAGCCGCCCAGAGTGGCTGGGGAAGCCCAGCCAGATGGGTGGGGTATAAATAAATAATAATACAGTGGTACCTCGGGTTAAGGGACCTAGGTGGCGCTGTGGGTTAAACCGAATCCCCGCGACAGGGTGAGCTCCCATTGCTCGGTCCCTGCTCCTGCCCACCTAGCAGTTCAAAAGCACGTCAAAGTGCAAGTAGATAAATAGGTACCACTCCGGCAGGAAGGTAAACGGCGTTTCCGTGCACTGCTCTGGTTCGCCAGAAGCGGCTTAGTCATGCTGGCCACATGACCTGGAAGCTGTACGCCGGCTCCCTCGGCCAGTAAAGCGAGATGAGTGCCGCAACCCCATCGTTGGTCACGACTGGACCTAACGATCAGGGGTCCCTTTACCTTTACCTCTGGTTAAGTACTTAATTCGTTCCGGGGGTCCGTTCTTAACCTGAAACTGTTCTTAACCTGAAGCACCACTTTAGCTAATGGGGCCTCCCACTGCCACTGCGCCACCAGAGCACAATTTCTGTTCTTATCCTGAAGCAAAGTTCTTAACCTGAAGCATTATTTCTGGGTTAGCGGAGTTCTTAACCTGAAGCATATGTAACCTGAGGTACCACTGTTTTATTTACTTTCTTACTTACTTACTTACTTACTTATTTACTTACTTATTTATTTATTTCGGAACCTGAACATCCGACACGGCTTCCGGTCTTCAAAAAGCCTAGCTGTCAGCCAGTCGGAAGCCGCACCTCGGAATTCGAACGTTTCGGAACTTGAAAGTCTTCCGGAACGGATTACGTTCGACTTCCGAGGTTCCAGTGTTCTAAATGAAACATTTGCAGCTTGGCAGAGAGAGAGAGAGAAGTCCCTATCCACCGGAGAGCTGGGTTTTACTGACACCCCCCCCCCATCCTCTCGTTCGTCTTCCGCCTGAGCTCTGCCTCTGCTCTTATTCTTGGGCTTGTTCAAATCTGTTTATTATTAAACCCTGTTCAAACAGCCGCTGTGGAGATGTATTGACACAGGAAGGTTGGGAGGCAGAGTACAGAAAGCGATATCACCCAAACACTACGCCATTACTTGCTTCCAGATGATCAGATTATTTCCTGGCTCCCTTCAGGGCTGGTGCTGCGCAATGGTTGTTTTTTGTTTTTAAAAACGACTCTTTGTTTTTGTTTTGAACCCAATGGATGTCCTTAAGCAGGATTTCCTTTCCCTGCCTCCTAAATGTGGCACTCTTGCACCCACAGATTTGTTGTGAGGGTAACTGAGATAACGTGGTACAGAAATTGTAGGTGGTCCATGGGGGGGGGAGCGCGGGTCCAGAAAGTAGACAGGAATCTGCTAGTGTTTTGCATTTGACCACCAAGGATTTCTGGGGGTGAAAAAACCCATTGTTTTAACCATAGCAAAAACATTTTTTTCTTGGAAACGGGGTTGATAAAATGAAGCAAGCTTGTGGGGAAAACCAGGAATGGATTTTTGCATGGAAGAGCTGCGAGCTAAGTTCTGGTACTGAGAACAAACCCCTGGCCGGAGGTGGATCCAGAGGTGCAGGTGGCTCTGGCAGGTGGGCCTCGGGGGTCTTTCGAGGGTGGGGTGGGGGAATAGATCCTGCGGGCTTGACTTCCGTCTACATGAGCAGTAGAATAGAGTGGTACCTTGGTTCTCAAACGCCTTGGTACTCAAACAACTTGGAACTCACACACTGCAAAACCGGAAGTAAATGTTCCGGTTTGTGAACTTTTTCTGGAAGCCAAATGTGCTCCGTTTTGAGTGTTACGCTTCCAGTTTGAGTTCCACACTTCCATTTTGAGTGTTACACTGAGGTCTGTCTTGTTTTTCCTATTTATTTTGCGTTTTTGCTTTTGTGGCTCTTTTTTTGTTTTTGTGACTGTGGAACCTGGTTCAACTATTGATTGATTGATTGATTGATTGTGTGTCTGCAGTACATTGTTTATTGCTTTCATTTTATGGATCAGTGGTCTTGTTAGATAGTAAAATTCATGTTAAATTGCGGTTTTAGGGGTTGCTTTTAAAAGTCTGGAACGGATTAATCCATTTTGTATTACTTTCTATGGGAAAGTGCGCCTCGGTTTTGGAACGCTTTGGTTTTGGAATGGATTTCTGGAATGGATTAAGTTTGAGAACCAAGGTAATAGCTTTGCAACGCTTTGGTTCAGTGACTACCATAGTTCCATAAACTCGTCTCCTTTGTAGCCTACCCTATAAAAAACACCACTCAGAACAGCAGTTTGCACGACCCGTTAAGGAAGATAATAACACAGTAAAATTCAAAACAGTTACAGTTCATTGAACATTTATTCAAAATCCAATGAAAACTATTTAGGTTAACTAATTCAACAACAGGGATGAGCTTGATCCAGTGATAGCGGATTTTCAAAGTCCAGCACCTCTGGGGCTCTCCGTTGCCTCGTAGCACCTGTCTAGCAGATCTCACCATGCCCAAGGGGAGTACCACCTGTTTTGGGAACCATTGCTTTAGTTCTTCCCAACAAATTATAATCATCATCATCATCACCACTCCCTGCCCATCTAATTGGGTTGCTGCAGGCACTCCTGGCAGCTTCTAACAGAGAAAAAAATAACAAAACATCAAAAACTTCCCTAAGCAGGGCTGCCTTCAGATGTCTTCTAAAAGTCAGATAGTTGTTTATTTCCTTGACATCTGATGGGAGGACATTACACAGGGTGGGCACCACCACATCAGCCATAGGCAAACTCGGCCCTCCAGATGTGTTGGGACTTCAACTCCCATCATCCCTAGCTAACAGGACCAGTGGTCAGGGATGATGGGAGTTGTAGTCCCAACGCATCTGGAGGGCCGAGTTTGCCTATGCCTGGCCTAGACGCTCAAACCAAGAATTGGAGGTGCTCGGAGAGCATAAGAAGGGCCTGCTGGATCAGGCCAGTGGCCCATCTTTAGTCCAGCAGCCTGTTCTCCTAGTGGCCAACCAGATGCACGTGGGAAACCTGCAAGCAGGATCCGAGCGCAAGAGCAACTCTCCCCTCCTGTGGCTTCCAGCCACTGGCATTGAGAAGCAATGCTGCCTTCAGTTGGGGAGAAAGAGCATAGTCATCATGGCCAGTAATTATAATAATAATAATAATAATTTATTATTTGTACCCCGCCCATCTGGCTGGGTCTCCCCAGCCACTCTGGGTGGCCTCCAACAGATATTAAAATACATTAAAATATCACTGGTTAAAAACTTCCCTAAACAGGGCTGCCTTCAGGTATTTTCTGAATGTAGGATAGTTGTTTATCACTTTAACCTCTGCTGGGAGGGCGTTCCACAAGGCGGGCCCTCTGCCTGGTTCCCTGTAGCTTTGCTTCTCGCAGTGAGGGAACCGCCAGAGGGCCCTCGGCACTGGATCTCAGTGTCCGGGCTGAACGGTGCACCACTCTGGTGAGACAGTCCGCGGGCAGGGAGGGTCTCAGCCTGCATACCAGATAGAGCTGGTAGGCAGCTGCCCTGGATACAGAATTAACCTGCGCCTCCATGGACAGCGGTGAGTCCAAAATGACTCCCAGGCTGCGCACCTGGTCCTTCAGTCCTCCACACCTGCGCCCCCCCTGTCCCCCCAAAACAGTACTTCTGTCTTGTCAGGATTCAACCTCAATCTGTTAGCCGCCATCCATCCTCCAGCCGCCTCCAGGCACTCACACAGGACCTTCACCGCCTTCACTGGTTCTGATTGGAAAGAGAGGTAGAGCTGTAGCCATCCATAGCCCCCATCTCCATGAATTTGCCCAACCCTCTTTTCAAGCCGTCTAAGTTGGTGACCATCACTGCCTCCTGTGGGAGGGAGTTCCACAGTTTACATCAGGCATAGGCAAACTCGGCCCTCCAGACGTTTTGGGACTACAACTCCCATCATCCTTAGTTAGCAGGACCAGTGGTCAGGGATGATGGGAGTTGTAGTCCCAAAACATCTGGAGGGCCGAGTTTGCCTATGCCTGATCTACAGGTGAAACTCGAAAAATTAGAATATCGTGGAAAGGATCATTTCTTTCAGTAATTCAATTTAAAAGGTGAAACTAATATATGAGATAGACTCATGACATGCCAAGCGAGATATGTCAAGCCTTTATTTGTTATAATTGTGATTATTATGGCGTACAGCTGATGAGAACCCCAAATTAACAATTTCAACTTTGGGGTTTTCATCAGCTGTACGCCATAATCATCACAATTATAACAAATAAAGGCTTGACATATCTCGCTTTGCATGTCATGAGTCTATCTCGTATATTAAACTCTAGTAGCTAATGAAAACAGTTGCTTACATAAATGGACTTTTCCACGATATTCTAATTTTTTGAGTTTCACCTGTACATTTTATGAACGTTTGCAGGCCTGGTAACGCACCTCTTTCCCGAGGAAGTTTGGGGCCTGTAATTCCGCAAGAGGCATTATCCTTTCCCTCTCAAGTAGGAGGCAAATTCTCTCCTAAGAGAGCCTGCAGCCTGGATGCATCACCCGAGTTTGCAACTATTGTGTTTTAGTTCTGTCCAACTTTTAATTGATCGTCTAAAACTCCTGTGCTCAGCCTGAGATTTATTTAACTGAGGCAGGCAGCCCCCATTATGTTTTGACATTGTATTCTGTTGCTCGCACAGTCATGCAGCGACCCCAAAGTGCCAGCGAAAATTGGAGGCAGCTGCCGGGTTGGGCACACGATGATGAATTTAGTCTCGGAACTCCTCCTTTCTTAAGAGCTTGGGACGGGGGTAGTTTATCATCCTTCAGAATATCCTTCAGTGCTCCTTTTCTGTCCGTAGCCTTGGGGAACGGGGAGGAGCTAGGCAGGAAATGCAGGAAACATGGAGTACAGTCTTCACCAGTCTGTTCACCTTCCAGATGTTGTGAACTACAGTTCCCACGAGACTTCGTCAACGCATTTGGGAGTTGTAGTCCAGAACTCCTGAAGAGCAGAAGTTAGCAAAGGGCGATCTAGTGTTTATGTCGCTGTTAGGTTACGATACATAGGTGGGTGTGTAAATCGGTATATAATTATTAACAACTCTGTGTCCTAAAAAATACAGAGCATGGTACAAATGTATGTGCAGGGATACAGTGGTCCCTCGACTTACGAATGACCCGACTTCCATATTTTTCGAGTTACAAGTGAAGAAAGTGGCTGGGTGCTTACAAATTTTTTCAACCTCCGAATGGAAATCGTGGCCATTTTAGATGCGGTTTCCTCGACTTACGAAGTTTAGATGCGGGTTTTTTCGATGTACAATTTTTTTTCTCCCAATGCATTCCTATGGAGACTCAACTTACGATTTTTTCGACTTAAACGGTCCCTTCGGAACGCATTACATTCGTAAGTCAAGGGACCTCTGTATATCTTTATACAGTCAAACCTTGGTTTTCATACATCTTGGCTGCCGAATGGTTCAGAAGCAGGGCCGGAGCGTCCATTTAGGCGAACTAGGCAACTGCCTAGGGCGCCAAAATGGAGGGGGCGCTGGCCTGCCTGCCCCCCGCCCGCCCGCCGCCGCCCCAACCAGAGGCGAAAATCGCGACGCCGCGTAGCGCCCAGCAGCGCCCAGCTCGTGCAGTGCCCTGCGCGCGCAGCGCCCGGCAGTGCCCGGGGCGCAGGGGGCGGGGCACATGACGTCACTGCACATGACGTACGGTGCCCCGCCCCTGCGCGCCGGGCGCCCCGCGATTTTCGCCTAGGGCGCGAAAAGCCCTAGCACCGCTCCTGTTCAGAAGCCAGACTCCAAAAACCCAGAAGTGAATGCTTCTGTTTTTGAACGCACCTTGGAAGTCAAACGGCTTCCGGAGCGCGTTTTTCATTTTTTCCCATTGACTTTGCAGCCAGCCATTGATCCTCGGTTTTCAAACGTTTCGGATGTCGAACGGACTTCCGGAACGGATTATGTTCGAAAACCGAGGTTCCACTGTATCTATATCTCACATACTGTATATAATACACACACAGAGAGAGATTTGCTGACGCGCCAAACCCGGAAGCACTGGAACAGGTTAATTTGGGTTCGCGCATGCGCAGACACACAAAATGATATCATGCACAGAAGCGCCAAATCGCGTTGCGCAGATGCGACGCTTCATGATGCGTTCTGCTCATGATGCGAACGGGGCTCTGGAACGGATCCCGTCCGCATCCAGAGGTACCACTGTATAAACAGTCTTATTTGCAAATAGGAACAAATGAAATAAGCAGAAGCCATTGAAAACTGGATTAAGAATTTCAGTTGAGCAAAGGCGTGGCTAAATAACCGCATTCTGAGCTGGTGTCTCACTAGCAGCAAATTCAGTGCCAGCTGGATTTCAGAAGGGAAGGAGGGACCTAAGGGACCGCCTCTCCTAGTATGCCCCGTGTAGGACCTTAAGGTCCTCAAATAATAACATTTTGGAGGTCCCGAGCCACAAGGATGCTAGGCTGGCCTCATCTAGGGCCAGGGCCTTCTCAGTACTGGCCCCGACTTGGTGGAACGGTCTGTCACAAGAGACCAGGGCCCTGCGGGATTTGGCATCTTTCCGCAGGGCCTGCAAGATGGAGCTGTTCCGCCTGACCTTTGGGTTGGTTTCAGTTTAACCCTGATGTTTCATTCCTTTATGGTGGCCTACTTAAAAATGAGGCTGCATTTTAAACTTTAAATCGTATTTTAACCTGCATTTTAACTGATTGTTTTGTATGTTTTGTTGTGATTTTATTGATGTTAGCCGCTCTGAGCCCGGTCTTGGCTGGGAAGGGCGGGGTATAATTATAATTATTATTATTATTATTATTATTATTATTATTATTATTATTAAGCCCCTCGCCCTGTTCCCTGCATTGTGCGTAATTTCTTGGGCCAGGGGGGCTGAGAAGAGCCTCCTTGGTGGATCTCAACATGGACTGTAGAATATAAATGTGGACCGTAGAATATAAATTAACTTGTGTGTGTGCATGCCTTGAAAGGGGGCACGGAGCTGTTTGTGGACGGACGGGGGTTGCAGTATTTTCCTATGGAACATGCATAGATATAATCGTAATAAAAGTAGGTCAAGCATTTCGAAAAGGTTGGGACACTCTGAGTGCACGCTGAGAGCATCACGAAGCACCGCACAATTGCCCTGGGTGTTTGCTAGGTAAGGAAAGCTGCCCTGTGTGGCTCACGTTGCTTTCGCCATGTTACCGTATTTTTCGCTCCATAAGACACACTTTTTTCCTCCTAAAAAGTAAGGGGAAATGTCTGTGCATCTTATGGAGTGAATGCATGGTCCCTGGAGCTGAACTGCCCAGGGGCAAAAGCAGATCGTGCTTTTTAAAAAAAAGAGAGAGAAGGGGGTGTTGAAAGGAAGCCCGCTGAGCAGCTGCTCAGCAAATGATCGGGGAGAGAGATAAGGGAGAGAGATTCCAGCCCTGCCCCCTTGCAGAGGGAGGCTGTTTCCCCAGTGACATGTGACTGGCTGATTAGATTATCTGTCTGGAAACTGTAGAAATGGCTTCCTGAAGCTGCAGAACTGTGAGTTAAACCCCATAAAACAGGGTTTTTCCCCTTTGCAAAGTAAGCTCAACAACTTTGAGCTGATCCACAAAAAATGGGGCTTTTCTCCTTTGCAAAAGAAGCTACAGAAATTTGAGCTGATCCTTAAAAAAGGGGGCTTTCCCCCTCTAAAAACTAGGTGCGTCCTATGGTCAGGTGCGCCTTATAGAGCGAAAAATACGGTACTTCCCCTCCTGTCCCATCGCTCGATGAGCTCCGCATTTCTCCCCCCGAGATCCCGCAGTGCCTGGCTTTTGTCTGGCCGCAATGACTCTCATCTCCAGCAAATGCAGTTCTGAATGAATGAAATGTTATGAAACCGATGCTGGTATTTTGAAATTGGACACGGCCGTGCGGTGCAATTACAGCTCTTCCTCTTCTGTTTCCTCAATGCTGCTGCTGAGCAGACAGGCACCGTGGGGCTGCCAAATGGCCCCGATGTGTGTCTTTCGGAGGGTGGTTCCTGTAACGGCCTTCGGTGAGTCATCAGGTCGCGCTGCAAGTGTTCCCAGTTAAGAACTGCTGGGATTTGGTTCTGGGAACGGCGATTACCTTGGAAAATTGGTTCCAGGCTGTCTTTTGGCGAGGAAGCGGGATCTGTCTTGCAACCGTAGATGCTTTCATACCACCCTTCAATCGTATTCCTGGGGTGGTGTACGCAAATTAAAACTTGGAATGCAAGAATTCAGCCTGCAAGGGGGATATGATTAAACAGAACTTTTCCTGTGCAGGATTTCAGTGATCTGAGAGAATAGGCAGCTCTGCTTTCAGGGTGGGAACATCACTCCCAACTAAAAGCGTAACGATGACCTCTGGCATGGCTCCTGGAAGCTAAAGGGTTACCCAGATCTGCCAATCTGCTTGCTTTTCCTTTGGTAATACCTGCTGAAAGGTGGGGAAGAGATCATCAGGGGTTAAAGCTCCTGGGCAAAGTATTAGTTGGACCTTACCACCTTAGGATATCCCAGCTTCTGTACTTATAGTCAGGGTAATCGAAATGCAGATTTTGTTTGTTTTGGATATCGTTTTCTATAATTTCCTTCATATTACTGGCATCCATCTGTCTCGGGAGATAGGAAGAGTGCACCATCAGGGGTGAACTCAAACTGTTGCAGAGCTTGCTGTGGCTGTAGAGACCGATAGGGGAGAGACATGTTTTGTTGCAGCCGGGGCAGAGGTAGGCGCCCGGTTGTGCTGCTGCAGATGTGCCAGGGCGTTTCTTCTCTCTGTGCTCCTCCCCACGGTCATTCCTCCTCTGGTCACTGCTGTGGATGTAGGACCTGACTGTCTCTCTCCAGGCACTTGCAGTCGCCCACAAGGGATTCCCACACAGCAGGGGTGATGTTGCCAGCCTTCGTGTCGTGTTTGTAGACCTCTTTGGTCTGCTGACGGGCCTGGTGCATGAAGCCAGCTCCCCGTAGAGCACGTCCTTGTGAATCCTGCCACCTTCCATTCTGTGGACATCACCAAACCAGCTTAGATGCCACTCCGACAGGAGTGTGAATGTGCTGGGAAGGTGGGCTTGGGAGAAGAGCACCTCTTGGTTTGAGACCCACCAAGATAAGACTGCCCGCTTCCTTCTTTGCCCTCTGCTTCCTTTCCCCCTTTCTGTTCCAGGTGGAGCTGTTGCTCCGTGGGAGAGAAAATGTTTTGCATGGAGAAGAGCACCTCCAGGTAGCACCAGGACATAGGAAGCTGCCTTACACTGGATCAGACCATTTGTCCTCCTGGCTGCCAGGGACCGGCTGGATGCAGACAGATGGTGGGAGGCACCAGCTGGGGAACCCCCCAAGAGAACCCCCAAGGGAAGAAGGCTCAGAGCTCGGGGAGTGATGGTGGGACAACACCGAGGGAGAAGAGGGAGCAGACTGGAAGGAGGGAGTGTCTGAAGGAGAAGAGGCAACAGGGTTTAGTGAGCAGGAAGAGGCTGCGGCAGAGAGCAGTCTAGCACCAGAGGCAGAAGCAGAGGAGGTCCAGAGTGGAGAAAGACTGAAGAATCCAGGGAGTCTCCCCCTCCTGCTGTGAGCAGCTCCCTTCCCCCCTGATCTCCCAGAACACGAAGAGAGACATGAAGCGAGAGGAGCAAAGAGAGACAAGATGGTGGAGCCTCGGGCTGCTTGGGGAGGAGACCTAGGGAGCGGTGGGAAGGCAGGGACCTTCAGTCCTTGCCACTGCCTCATTGGAGCAAGACCTACTAGGAAGAGTTGCTGTGACCACTAGGCCTGCGCTGCTTTGGTTTCCTTGAAGAAAAAGAGCTAACTTCACTGGCACCAGTGTTGTTTATTGCGGACCTGCTCGTGATTCCGGCTCCTGACCTTGGCCCAGCATCGTCTGCACAGACTCCGCTTTTCAGGACTTCAAACAGAGTATATTCCCAGCCCTACCTGGAGGTTGAACCTGGAACCATCTGCATGCAAAACAGAGGTGCTCTACTGCTGAACTCCATCCTTTCCCCTAAAGCACAGCTTGGTCTAAGGCCTGTGCAAGGATAGCAACTGATTAAAAGCAGCGCTTTGTCGATCTGCCTCTCGACCGATTGATCAAATAAACGTCCTGTTATCGAAATCTCAATATAGGTGCCTTTTTCAGATGACTCGAGACTTAATAAAGACCTGCCACTTGGCCGGTAGAAATAATGTTTGTTTTTGTCGTCGTTCTTGCTACCTGCTGTGTGTTTACACACCAGAACAGAAATAGCCGCAAAGCAAGAAGCAAGTTTGCCCTTAAATCAACTAAAGCTTCTAATCCATTTATTGATCAACTCCTTTGATGTCTGCATCCCTCCTGTTCTGCGTTAGCGGCTCTTTTCTTCCGCAGCCGACCTCCGAAGAAATTGGAGCTCCCTCTTATGGAACTGTGAAACTGGGGACGCCTTCATGCGTTTGAGTAGATAATAGACAAAAACACCTTAATCCAGGGGTCAGCAACCTTCTTCAGCCGTGGGCCGGTCCACCGTCCCTCAGACCATGTGGGGAGCCGGACTATATTTTTTTTGGGGGGGGGGAAATGAATGAATTTCTATGCCCCACAAATAACCCAGAGATGCATATGAAATAAAAGGACACATTCTACTCATGTAAAAAAACGTAGAGGCTTCTACAGGATGTGTTGTTAGTGTGTGAAAACAGGCCAGATCCACGGGTCCCCAGACATGCGCCTCCAAATGGTGGAGACATCAGCTGCTATCCTGACACGACAGCCAGCTGCAAAATGTGCCTGGCAAATTTCAGACGCTGCCAAGCAAGGACTCGAACCCTGGTCTCCCACTCTAACCGCTGCACAACGCTGTCTCTTTTTTATCTTGCCCTACCCCTCCACCAAGGACCTGGGGTGAGAGCAACCGGGGCACAGGAGAGAAATAAAAGCACACATTCTACTCATGTAAAAACACAAGGCAGGCCCCACAAATAACCCAGAGATGCATTTGAAATAAAAGGACACATTCTACTCATGTAAAAACACGCTGATTCCTGGACTGTCCTCGGGCAGGATTGAGAAGGCGTTTGGGCCGCATCCGGCCCACGGACCTTAGGTTGCCTACCCCTGCCTTAACCCAATTACCAAAAAATATCCCTGCCCTTCCCTTGCCTAACCCTGAGCCTCAAAAGCCCTTTAAATTCTTTGCTTTTGCGGCCAGAAGCAAGCACAAGTGAGACCCTAAAGGCCACCCGGGACCGGGAGATCTCTTAGCGCTAGACCAATGGAAGGAATCTGAATGGCCGTCTCTTCCCTTCCCTTGATCAGTGCAGAATCTGCAGTTACAGGAGTCTTGCAATTACAGCACCCCCAAGTTAGAGGCCCATCCAGAAAAGGGAGAGTTTGCCACGTCCCATTGTAACCTGTTCTGCTGTCAAACAGCACTTACAGTGGTCCCTTGGTTCCAGAGTGGATTTGATTTAAATCACGATTTAAATCACTAGTCAGTAAGGCTCAGGGTGGATAAAAATCAATGATTTAAAAAAAAAAAAAATCAAAAAAATCCAATTTAAATCAAAACAATCTGATTTTTTTTTATTTGTTAAAAAAAATCGTTGATTTTTATCCACCCTGAGCCTTACTGACTAGTGATTTAAATTGTGATTTAAATCAGTTTGATTTAAATCAAATCCACCCTGCTTGGTTCTCAAACTTAATCCGTTCCGGAAGTCCGTTCCAAAACCAAGGCGCTCTTTCCCATAGAAAGTAATGCAAAATGGATGGATCCATTCCAGACTTTTAAAAGCAACCCCTAAAACAGCAATTTAACATGAATTTTGCTCTCTAACGAGACCATTGATCCATAAAATGAAAGCAATAAACCATGTACTGCAGTCACACAAATCAATCAGTAGCTGAACTGGGTTCCACACAGTTACAAAAACACAACAAAAGAGCCGCAAAAACACAAAATAAATAGGAAAAACAGACAGACCTCAGCATAACACTCAAAACGGAAGTGTGGCACTCAAAACGGAGCATGTTTGGCTTCCTTAAAAAATTCGCAAACCGGAACACTTTCTGAGTTTGCAGTGTTCAGGTTCCAAGTTGTTTGAGTACCAAGGCATTTGAGAACCAAGGTACCCCTGTACGCAGCACTCTGAATGTGGCCTGGCCAGAATATTGTCCCCCCCTCCTTTGAATTAGAAGTGTCATCTTATCCACCACCACCACCCCTGCAAATGCAGGAATTCTGGACCACCGTTTCCCAAAGCACTTTGCAGTGTAGCCAAGAAACTCGCTTGGGCATTTTGCCCATGTTTACGGTCTCCCCAGCAGCCAGAAACGGAACCCAGTACCAACAACTGCCTGTTTGTTTGACACGCCCAAACACTTCTCATGTGCCACGTCCGTAACACGAGGTACCACTGTAATAGCTGTAATTCTGGTATATACAGTACATTCTGACACAACTTTGTTAATATACCGGTATTCAGAAACGTTTGTCTTGAGTGTTTAGAGTCGTTTATATTCAATTTTTTGCAATTGGTGCATGCCCCGTGCTCTGATGTAAACAAAGGCATATCTCAATGCAACCATGTTAAACAGTTTAAAGATGAAAATGAATAAAAACTACGTTGCAAAAAATAAAATAAAAAAGGTTTGTGCAATGTGCAGACTAGGCTGGCGTTATATTAGCTTCCTGTCATGCCCTTCTAGCTATCAGACCTCTTCCCCCAGCCCAGAATTTTATTTGCTTGTTGCTTTTTCTCTTCGGCAACAAGTAAATGTTTGCTGTTCTCAAGAAAGGGAATATATATTTTTAAAGGACTGTGTACCTTGCCGCTGCCATATCTTGTGGAGTGATGAGAAGCGAGTTCTTGAGCCTCACAGCCTTTGTGCATTTGGTGTGCGCAATGTCTCATGGAAAGCCTTGCTTTATTGTACGATATATGGTGACATAAGGGGGGGGGGAGAGAATATTTGTTTGGACTGCTCAGAACAACAATGATCGTTTGAAGCCGGATTTTTCTTTTGCGTGGCCCAGATAAATAGGTTACTTCCAGGACTGCTAAGTTTTGCAGCAGTAGCTCAACACAGAAGGAGAATGGATGTGGAAATCAAAAGTCTTTCTGCAAACGATCTTTCTGCTTCGGTTTGGGGACCTTATTTCCCTTCTGGAAAGCGCTGGTAATGTTATTCTAGTAACTTTCACTCTCTTTTTTTAATGCTAACATAACTTGTGGCATTTGAAGAAGAGGAAGAAAAAGGCCACACATCACGGTTATGACTTGCTTGGTTAAACAGCAGAGTGGAAGCAAAAAGAGAGAGCATGCTGCCCGCATTTCAGGAAGTTGATAGTCTCAAATGACTTTCTTCACAGAACCAGTAACCTTTCTAATAACTGGAAGGGTGGAAGGGTGTGCAGTTTAACAACAGTATGTTAAAATGGCAGCTTTCCTCTTTCCCAGCCCCTCATCCCCACCTGTCTAGACGCTTGCGTTCCTCCTCCTTTTCTCTAATGGCACAAGAACATCGATTGCAATCAGGGTCTGCAAGAACAGCTGCTGCTGGCCTACCTTAATGAGAGACCCTGGAGTGCCTTCAGAGATGGGTCATCGTCATAATTTTATTTGTATGCCGCCTTTCCATAGTTGAAACTACAGTGGACCCTCCGGATATGAACTTAATTCGTCCTGGGAGTCCATAAAGGTAAAGGTACCCCTGACCGTTAGGTCCAGTCACGGACGACTCTGGGGTTGTGGCGCTCATCTCGCTCTATAGGCCGAGGGAGCCGGCCTTTGTCCGCAGACAGCTTCCGTGTCATGTGGCCAGCATGACTAAGCCGCTTCTGGCAAACCAGAGCAGCGCATGGAAACGCCGTTTACCTTCCCGCCGGAGCGGTACTTATTTATCTACTTGCACTCTGACGTGCTTTTGAACTGCTAGGTTGGCAGGAGCTGGGACCGAGCAACGGGAGCTCACCCCGTCGCAATGATTCAAACCGCCGATCTTCTGATCGGCAAGCTCTAGGCTCTGTGGTTTAGACCACAGCGCCACTCCGGATACAAACTTAATTTGTCCCGGGGGGTCCATACTTACCCCGAAAAGTCCGTATCCGGAGGTGCCACTCCTGCGCATGCCCCACACGATAGAGCACTTCTGCGCTTTTGCGTGCGGTGAAACCTGGAAGCATAAACTTCTGGGTTTGCCGCGTTTGTAACTTGAAATTACATTACCCGAAGGTAACATAACCCGAGGTACCACCGCATGCTCAAGGCGGCTTACAACATGACAAGATTTACAGAATTGCAAACATAAAAGAAGTCATAAACAATCAATCAAACACATCAAAAAGTACACAACCAAATGGGAACAATTTCCACGTAAATCGTAAGATCTAAAACTAAGGATACAACAATAATATCAGTAACAGCAACAGGCTCTCTCAGCCCCCCGGAAACAATACTCCAGCCCGAGAATCTGTTCAACAGGTTCAGCTTTTGTAGCTGGAGTCAGTCCGCACTCCACTCTCCCAGGCCAGATGGGAAAAGGCCAGTAAGGCAGGGTGCAAGTCTTCCAGGGCTCAGAGCCAAGATGGTCTCATTTAAAACAACACAGGCCCCGTCCCAAGCCAGGTGGAAAGAGGCAAGGGCAGGGTCCTTCACGCCCTCAGCAGGCAATAATTTATTATTATTATTATTATTATTATTATTATACCACCAACTCCCATAAACTGCAGCCAGCACAACGCCACAAGCTAAGATCGATAGGAGTTGTGGTCCGAGACATCTAGACAGCGCAACAGGTTGTTGAAGTCTGGACTAAATACCCAATGGTTTGATTCTGCAAAGGGTGCTTGTAAATGTGCAAGCCTTGACTTTTCATTTTCATCCGTTTGTTGCATTGATATCCCACCTTTTCCCTCCAAGGATCTCAAGGTGGTGTATGTGGTTCCCCCCCTCATTTGATCCCCACAACAACCCTGCGAGGTAGGTTAGGCTGAGAGACGGCGACTGGCCCCCCAGGTCGCCCGGTGAGCTTTGTGACCGAGTATGGGGATTTGAACCCTAGTCTTCCAGGTCGTAGCCTGACACGCTTAACTGCTACGCCTTCCAGATCCCTGGGTGTCTTCTGGCAAGAACCATGGTCACACAAAAAGGCCTCTCCGTGAAAGAGTACATTGTCACATTAATGGTTTTGCAGAATTCTGCATCCCAGGGGCCTTTCTGTATTTGCAGCCGCTCCCATCAAGCGTTTAAGCCTAAATGATCCGCTAGCAGACTTTGATCTTTCCAGGCTGTTTTTCTCCCGATTCCCCTGGACTCGTAATGTTGACATGCTTTGAGCAGCTTTTTGTACGTTTTGCGGTGCGGGAAACGATTCTCTCGCATTTGTTTCCCGACTCCCCATGCTGCCTGAAACCAGCTGGCAAAATGTTGACTTTCTCCGGCTTCCAACAATGACACCACCAGAACGTGAAGGCAAGGTTTATTGTACCCAGTGTTTGCAAAGCCGTGTGTCCACATGCAGATATCTACTGTGCCCTCCCTTGGCAGGCAAAAGACAGGCGTGCCCACTCCCAAACTCTAGCAGGGGCTGGGCATCGCCTCCTGCCAGGGACATTCCCAAGCTGAGAGGCAGCCCAGGGTCACCCAGGGAGCTTCATGGCCAAGTTGGGATTTGAACCCTGGTCTCTTCCAGGTCCTACAGGGCCTCTTGCAAGTGTGGTGTTCAGGGCATGCAACATTTGCCGTGTCTCCTCTCCGCCCGAAGAATCCTGCGTTTACTATTTTTGGCCACACGTAAGAGTGGGCAGACTGTCTCGCCAGAGTGGTGCATGCTCTGGTTATCTCCCGCTTGGACTACTGCCATGCGCTCTGCGTGGGGCTACCTTTGAGGGTGACCCAGAAACTACAACTAATCCAGGATGTGGCAGGTAGACTGGGGACTGAGAGAAGCTGCCGAGACCATATAACACAGGTCCTAAAGGATCTACGCTGGCTCCCAGTACATTTCTGAGCACAATTCAAAGTGTTGGTGCTGACCTTGAAAGCCCTAAACGGCCTCGGCCCTGTATACCTGAAGAAGCATCTACACCCCCATCATCCAACCCAAACACTGAGGTCTAGCTCCGAGGGCCTTCTGGCGGTTCCCTCCCTGTGAGAAATGAGGTTACAGGGAACCAGGCAGAGGGCCTTCTTGGTGGTGGCACCCGCCCTGTGGAACGCCCTTCCAGCAAAGGTCAAGGAAATAAACAACTCTCTGACTTTTAGAAGACATCTGAAGGCAGCCCTGTTTAGGGACGTTTTTAATATTTGATGTTTTATTGCATTTTTTATCTTCTGTTGGAACATTATTATTATTATTATTATTTGTTGTTGTTGTTGTTGTTGTTGTTGTTGTTGTCAGCTCCCTCGTGGGTGCACCCAGAATTCAAGGCCCAGCTTTGCGCGGTGCAGGCAATTCCTGACTGTGCATTATGCTCGCAGATTATTGAATCTGGAGACAACATCCGACTTCTCTCTGTTGAGTCCTGGACAGGATTCGGGATGGAAGAGCGACCTGCTGATCCGCAAAGAATTGCGCAACACGGTGCTTCGTAGAGCAGCCTGGGCGTCAGGATAGCGCCCTGCCCCCGGAGCTCTCGCAGTCTGAACTTGGAGCAATTTGACTAACAAATATGAAGCAGAAATAAATGCATATATTCAAGCTTTGTTTGGATGGAGGAAGGAGTTGCCGCAGGGCTTCACGCGCGCACAGAAAAGGCTGATTTATTCAGGAGGGATTCAGAGGGAGAGTGTGCCAAGGAGCTATTTTAATACGTCAAATCCGAGCTAACAAGCAGGAGTGCCGCTGAGCTGGATCCTTCGCACGCGTTGCCTGACCGCAAGCACCATTGTCGTGTTTGGCCACAAGAGCTTCCTTTGAGCTTTGCTATTTTGGGTCCTTCTGGGGGCTTGGCTGAGAGGATCCTGCCAGCCCAGAGCGCTTTCCAGGCTTAGCATCACTCCCAAGAGCCCAAATGTATTTTTGCCAGATTGAGCAAAAATGTTTTAACTGGAATGCAAAAGGGGGGCGGGGAGCAAACAAACGGATTTGCACTTTGCTGTGGGGAGGGGTGTGTTTTGGGGGGTCCCCCTCCTTCCCCTTCAGGCTTAGACGAGACAACACCAGCTTTGTGTTCTGGAAGGAGCTTGGGTGTCATGTGCTGTTATCAAGGCCACGGACATTTTGCATCGTTCTAAGGCAGGGCTGATGTATGGAAGTGAGAGCTGGACCATCAAGAAGGCTGATCGCCGAAGAATTGATGCTTTTGAATTATGGTGCTGGAGGAGACTCTTGAGAGTCCCATGGACTGCAAGAAGATCAAACCTATCCATTCTTAAGGAAATCATCCCTGAGTGCTCACTGGAAGGACAGATCCTGAAGCTGAGGCTCCAAGACTTTGGCCACCTCATGAGAAGAGAAGACTTCTTGGAAAAGACCCTGATGTTGGGAAAGATGGAGAGCACAAGGAGAAGGGGACGACAGAGGACGAGATGGTGGGACAGTGTTCTCGAAGTTGCCAACATGAGTCTGACCAAACTGCGGGAGGCAGTGGCAGACAGGAGTGCCTGGTGTGCTCTGTTCCATGGGGTCACGAAGAGTCGGACGTGTCTAAACGATTAACCAACAACAACAAAACAACAACAGGCAGATAGATAGGTAGGTAGGCAGTGGAAGACAGGAGTGCCTGGCGTGCTCTGGTCCATGGGGTCACGAAGAGTCGGACGTGTCTAAACGATTAACCAACAACAACAAAACAACAACAGGCAGATAGATAGATAGGTAGGCAGTGGAAGACAGGAGTGCCTGGCGTGCTTTGGTCCAGGGGGTCATGAAGAGTCGGACATGACTAAATGACTAAACAACAAGAACAGGCAGATAGATAGGTAGATAGATAGATAGATAGATAGATAGATAGATAGATAGATAGATAGATAGATAGATAGATGATAGATAGATAGATAGATAGATAGATAGATAGATAGATAGATAGATAGGCAGTGGAAGACAGGAGTGCCTGGAGTGCTTTGGTTCAGGGGGTCACGAAGAGTCGGACACGACTAAACAACAACGTTGTCCATCTGGCTGGGATGCCTAGTTTGCCCTGGTCCTCACTGCAAAATAAGGTGGATCTTGAGAAGGATGTGTTTCCTACAGTCTACTCCCTAATTTCACCAGGGGGTTGAATTAAACTGCCCCATAGCAACCTTGCGCCAAAATTGGAGTCGTTCCCGTACTAAACCAGGAAGCATTTTCCACGGAGAGATTCTGCAGGGGTCATTCTTGGGCCTGCCAATGTTCAACAGCAGCTTCAGGCTTGGCTTGGTTTGGCTGCGGAGGAACAGACTGATTCTTATCATTGGGATTGTATTTCCTAAGGTCCCAGGGCGAGGTGCAACAATGGAAAACGTCAGTGATATTGAAAATATTTACGAGTTCAGGTTGAGGGAGCTGGGCATGTTTAGTCTGGAGAAGAGACGACAGAGGTGATCTTCAAATATCTGGAAGGTGGACCAAGTTTGCTTCCTGCTTCTCCAGAGACTGGGACTCGACCCAAGAAATTCCAGTTGCAAGAAGAGAGATTCCAAAATTAAGCGAATTTTGGGACACTATATATAATGAACTCAAAAAAATCTTCAAATTCTCATTTGCAAAAAAACAAAACCCTGAAGCCTTCCTGTTAGGGATTGGTACGTCCATGGAAATTAAGAAAAACCTTAGACCCCGTTTTATGTACGCAACCGCAGCGGCTAGGATTTTAAGAGCAAAGAATTGGAAAGGTGATAACACCCCCCACAAAAGCGGACTGGCGAGCGAAAATGATAGAATACCTTATTTTTCGCACCATAAGTTTTCCCTCCTAAAAAGTATGGGGAAATCTCGGTGCGTCTCAAGGTGCAAAGGCTCCCTATCAAGCAAGTGGAGCGCGCGCATTTACAGGGAGCTGGGGCAGCCTCCCGCCACCCCTTCCCTGCTCTGTGAAGCATCTCCGCTGTCCCCCGTCGTCGTCGTCGCGGCTTACAAAAGCCTTCCTTCCTTCCTTCTCCCTCTCTCCCCCCTCTCTCTCACCCCTTCCTTCCTTCCTTCCTTCCTTCCTTCCTTCCTTCCTTCCTTCCTTCCTTCCTTCCTTCCTTCCTTCTCTTCCTCTCTCTCTCTCTCTCTCACCCTTCCTTCCTTCCTTCCTTCCTTCCTTCCTTCCTTCCTTCCTTCCTTCCTTCCTTCCTTCTCGCTTCCTCTCTCTCTCTCTCTCTCTCTCTCTCTCTCTCACACACACACACACACACCCCTTCCTTCCTTCCTTCCTTCCTTCCTTCCTTCCTTCCTTCCTTCCTTCCTTCCTTCCTTCTCCCTCTCTCCCCCCCTCTCTCCCCTCCCTCCCTCCCTCCCTCCTTCCCTCTCTCTCTCTCTCTCTCTCTCTCTCTCTCTCTCTCTCTCTCATATCCCTTCCTTCCTTCCTTCTCCCTCTTTCATACCTCGGGTTACAGGCCGCTTTGTGTTGCATGATTTCGGGTTGCGCACCGTGCCGAACCCGAAAGTACTGGAACGGGTTACTTCCAGGCAGGGTGGATTTGATTTAAATCAAACTTATTTAAATCACGATTTAAATCACTAGCAGGGGGGATAAAAATCAATGATTTTTTTAAAAGAATAAAAAAAAATAATCAGATTTTTTTTTATTTAAATCAGATTTTTTTGATTTAAATTGGATTTTTATCCACCCTGCTAGTGGATCACGATTTAAATCAGTTTGATTTAAATCAAATCCACCCTGCTTCCAGGTTTCGGCGCATGCGCAGAAGCGTTAAATCGCGCTTTGCGCAGAAGCGCCAAATTGCAGCATGCGCAGACCCAGCGGCACGGGTTGCGAACTCGCCTCCCGCACAGGTCGCGTTTGCAACCCGAGCGTCCACTCTACTTCTTAACAACTTCAGCTGTGATTCCTGCATTGCAGGGGGCTGGACTAGATGGCCTCCGGGCGTCCCTTCCCACTCCGCAATTCCACGATTCTTTGGAAAAATACAATATTAAAAGCGGCATAAAGCAACTCGGCGCAGCAGATCCATGGGATAAACCCGAGCAGAGGGTGTGTGCCCTGCAACCTGACTGCCCAGAGACGGTTAGCAAAGGGGCACTGCCATTTATAAACCCCCCCCCCTCAACGTGAGCCCAGCCAGGATTATTGTGTCAAGAGAACAAGCGGGGCGCGGGGGCCACCTTCCAAACTGGCCTCTGGATCTTTCGAGCGTGTCAACAAGCTCCTACAGTGCAAATATTTTCAGGGATTGAGCAATGCAAGATGTCTCCAGAATTTACAGTTCCGCGGTGATTTATGGAAGCCTTCCTATTTATACGGCCTTGTTTACAGCGCCTATCGCCCGGCGAACTGTGAAAAGGTGATCTTTTAAAAAAGAAAAGCCTGGGGCGGAGGAGAGGAGAGGCCCCGAGTCTTATTTCTCCCTCCGTTGATTTGTTTCCAGCTTGCTTATTCTTTTCCCACAGCCGTACACTTCTGTTAAAATATATTTTTTTAAAAAAATGCTGTTATTTCTCCCGTCTTTTCTGATCTCTGGCTTTCAAACGCTGCTATTCTTTCTCTTCACAAGCTCGTGTTATTCCTGCATTCTTGGCAGCTGCTGTTTTACAGAAGGGATTCACAAAGGAATCCTTTTCTTTCTTGCTTGCTGCTATTCTCCTTTACTATTGTTATTAGGAACAGAGTTTGTTTGTTTGTTTGTTTGTTTGTTTGTTCTCCCCCTCCAGTGCAGCAATTGAAAACGAATGACGGTTTTTGGATGAACATGCATTCTTTTGAAATTAAGGGGGAAGGACAGCAAAGTAATTGCATTAAAAAAAAAATCCATCAGCTTCAAATGTTTATTATGACGCTCTTCAAGTTTTAGGCGTGTGTTAATCTTCTGTGAGCTTATAAATTTTGGGTGTTGAGGGTAGAGTGGTATTATTGATGGGCCCGGGCCCTGCAATCTTCCATCTGAGGCCCTTCTTCGGGTGCCTGCCCCACGAGAGGTCTGGAGGGCGGCAGCATGAGAACAGGGCCTTTTCTGCAGTGGCTCCCCGTTTGCGGAATGCTCTCTCCTCCTGGCGGCTTCACTACATATCTGTAGGCACCTGGCAAAAACGTTCCCCTTCAATCTGTGGCCTTTTAAATATGTGGGGGGATAGGTATTGTCTATTAATTATTATTATTATTATTATTATTATTATTATGTTATGCATTTTGTGTTCTTGTATTGCAAACTGGTGCAGCGTGGCGCGGGGACTCGCCGAGCGGGCGCCGGAAATTGCGTCTGCGCACGCGCAGATACTTGAAATCACGTCTGCGCATGTCCGCGGCACCAGAAATCGTTTCTGCGCATGCGCAATTTTTGGCATCTGGGCATGCGCAGAAGCAATTTCCGGCGCCGCGCTGTGCCAGTCCGTGGGAGTGATCTGGCCCATGGCCGGTAAACGTTGCCGACCCCTGGACTGCACGCTATTGGAGTGCCAGAGTAGCATAGTGGTTAGAGTGCTGGACTAGCATCCGGGAGAGAGCAGGGTTCAAATCCCACTCAGCCATGAAGCCAACTGGGTGGCCTTGGACCAGTCACAGTCTCTTAGCCTAGCTTTCCTCGCAGGGTTGCTGGGAACATACCTTATTTTTCCGTGTATAACACACACGCACCCCCATGTATAAGATGACACGATTAAGGAAATTGGGGGGGATGCCCAGAGTTGTTGAGCTTTTTTGGGGGGGATTGCTGCCAATCCCACGCCTCGCTGAAGCCACCAATCGCCTGCCCGCCAGCAGCCGCCAATTCCCGCAGCCAATTGCCAGCTGGCCTTGCTGCAGCCAGCAATCTCCCCCCCCCTCACCGCTGACAATCTCCTGCTCGCCACTGCCACCAGTCGCCCGTCCCCCCTCTGCACTACCCGTGTATAAGACGACCCCCCCAATTTTAAACATTTTTCAAAAATAAAAAAACCCATCATCTTATACACGAAAAAATACGGCAACTTGTTTATTGAATTTATATCCTGCGCTTCCTCCCGAAGGAGCCCACGGTGGCAGAGTTGAGAGGGGGCATGCATCTTCGAGAGTTTTAATTTGTTTTCCCCCCTCCATTTGGAAACATCGTTCTTAACCGCCCGAATGAGGGTGCTTCACAGAAGACAATGGTGAGCCTGAGAAACTGGAGTTGAGCTCTTGGCGTTTCCACTCAAGACGACGACGGCTTCCACCCCGGAGCGTCTCTCTGAGCTGGAATTGCGATCTTAAGAGGCTGCCGTTAAGAGAGATGTAGAGAGGTAGCCGTAACCTTGGCAATGCGCCGCCAGCCGTCTCGGCAGCAAGAAAAATGCGCCTGCAGAAAATTGAGTTGTATGCTACGGCGTCCGTCATAACTGTCCGTCCTTATAGCACATTAGAGGTCCGTGTGGCCGGTTGCCATCGGACGTAACTGCTGGTGGGGGCCCCCGAAATGGAGTAGCCTTGCCTGGAGCAAAAAACAGGTGGATTGTTTTGGTTTGGTGGGAAATGCAAGTTATGCAGGGTGATTTCACAGAGCCGTGATGTATTGCTCCCAAGGTGCCCGGCGGAGGCCGCGAAAACTTGCTGAGCTCGTTCCTGCTTTGCTGCTGGAAAATGCCGAGAAAAAAGTTCAAGCGAGTGCAGGATTCTTCAGCTTCTTCCCACCTGCGGAAGCAAACCTGGGCGGCTGCTGATGGTGTGGAACAAACAGCTCCGTTGTCGCTTGTAATATTGTGAGGCAGTCCGGCACAAAAGCGGGGGGGGGGGAGCTTATTTTATCACACAAAGCAACGGCTGCGTTTTTATAGGCTCACAACCTTAGCCTGCGACGACACTCGGCATGGATGATAAAGCTTCCGCGTTCTTGGAAAGGAGGCTGTGGAGCGAATGAAAGGCTTAGAAAAGCGAGTGGCAATTCGGCAAAAGCTTGTAGGTCACACTCGGCTGTGGTGTGTTGAGCTTTCCGCTGCCTGCTCCCATTTTTGCAGGGGTTGCCCCCGGGAGCCCGGCCTCCTCATTCCCCCAGCCATATGAGTGGCGCTAACAGCATCCCGCCCGTGAGTCCGAAAGCCCGTGGCGAATTTGCTGCGGAGGGCAAGGGGAGCTCATCTGAGAGCAGCCAGGCAGAGACACCGAGGAAGCTTATTTTCCGTTTGATGGGCCCTTTCCTTGACGCGGTTTCGGGGCACGGCAAAACTCTTTCCACGCTCGGCTCCTGAGCTGCTGAGCCAGCTTCTTCGAGACAAATTGGGGAACCGGGGTTCATTTTGCAGAACGATGGCTGTGCTCTGGGGTCAGGAGAATGGTCCCTCTACTCATTGCGGCGCCACGCTGGGCGGAGGGAGTGCATACTGGCAATTCCTTGCTCGTGAGAGGGGGTGGGGCTCCTCGCTATTCCACCGCTGTACGGAGGACAGATAAGGGTGGGCAGAAGGTAGATCTGGATCTGCTGGTGGATCTCTGAGTGATCTGTAGAAGATCAGCAAAAAAAATCTGCTCTGGCTGGGAAATGAGAAGCAAAAAGGATTGCGTGGTTTGGAGAAAAAGCAACCCCAACCTTGTGTTATAATTCTTCATTCTACTGTACAAGGTTTTCTGTGGGATAACCTTTCCTGAAAAGCCCAGGTAGAAAGCACCTCTGCCTAGTAATGACAATACAGTGGTACCTTGGTTCTCAAACTTAATCCGTTCCGGAAGTCCGTTCCAAAACCAAAGCGTTCCAAAACCAAGGTGCGCTTTCCCATAGAAAGTAATGCAAAATGGATTAATCCGTTCCAGACTTTTAAAAACAACCCCTAAAACAGCAATTTAACATGGATTTTACTATCTAACGAGACCATTGATCCATAAAATGAAAGCAATAAACAATGCACTGCAGTCACACAATCAATCAATCAATCAGTAGCTGAACTGGGTTCTACACAGTCACACACACAAACACACACAAAAAAAACAGCCACAAAAACACAAAATACCGTATTTTTCGCTCCATAAGATGCACCTGAACATAAGACGCACCTAGTTTTTAGAGGAGGGAAGGGGGAAAGCCCTGTTTTTTTTTGAGGATCAGCTCAAAGTGGTGCAGTTTTTTTTGCAAAGGGAAAAGCCTTGCTTTTTGGAGGATCAGCTGAAAGTGGTGCAGCTTCTTTTTCAAAGAGGAAAAGTCCCGTTTTTATGGGGTTCAACTCACAGTTTGCAGCTTCTAGTCCTACAGGAAAGGGAGCCATTTCTACAGTTTCCAGACAGATAATCTAATCAGCCAGTCACATGTCGCTGGGGAAACAAACAGCCTCCCTCTGCGTTCAACAAAGGAGGCCTGGGCAAGGGGGCGGGGCTGGAAAGGGAGCCTTATCTCTCTCCCCAATCGCTTGTGAAGCAGCTGTTCAGCGGATTCCTTTCAATACCATCTTCTCTCATTGTAAAAAAAAGAGCACAATCTGCTTTGGGCCCCTAGGCAATTTGGCTCCAGGGACCATGCATTCGCTCCATAAGACGCACAGACATTTCCCCTTACTTTTTAGGAGGAAAAAAGTGAGTCTTATGGAGCGAAAAATACGGTAAATAGCAAAAACAGACAGACCTCAGTGTAACACTCAAAATGGAAGTGTGGCACTCAAATTGGAAGCGTAACACTCAAAACGGAGCACATTTGGCTTACAAAAAACGTTTGCAAACTGGAACCCTTACGGGTTTGCAGTGTTCGTGTTCTGAGTTGTTTGAGTACCAAGGTGTTTGAGAACCAAGGTACCCTTGTACAGAGGAGAAGGTGCCGTGTCCATCTGTGCCTTCTGAGTTCTTGCGGCCGAGGCAGCTGCCTTCGGGACAGGTTATTTGGGCCTGGCTGACCCACCGGGGGAACTCGGCACCAGTGACGCTCCGGCAGCGGTTTGCAAAGGGCCACACCTTTGCAGACGCGTTTCAGGGTCCTGATGTGCAAATGGAGCACGTCTCATTGCTGCAGGGGGGCTGCCCAGCCCAGCCCAGGCGATCATGCAAAAGGCTTCCCTTGCAGTCGGGACCTTGCAGTCAACATGAGCGAAGCACCTGCACAGGACATGAGGAGGAAAACCCTTTTCTTTTGGTGTGTTGCATTGGACACTGGGGTGGGGGTTATTGGGTTGTTGTTTTTATTTTGGTTATGGACTGGATGGCCCTTGTGGTCTCTTCCAACTCTATGATTCTATGTATTTTGTGGTTTTATATTTTGATTTTATGCTGTGAACTGGCCTGAGACCTCTGGGTATAGGGCGGTATATAAATTTAATAAATGATGATGATGATGATGGCAGTGCCACCTTCTGCTTTGCTTGCAGAAGGTCCCAAATTTGGTCATTGGCATCTGCAGGTAGGGCTGGGAAAGACCCCCGCTTGAGCCCCTGGAGAGATGCTGTTAGTTGACATGGTTATAGATTATAGGGTAGCAGCAGTATTCCCCAGGCGCGTTTTCCTACCGGCACGGGTCCAGTTGCAACTGCATGGAGATTTCTGGGCGCCATGTTTGCGCCCACAGTTTAGAACCCCCTGACTTAGTCCATAGTTAATAACATTTCCGTTTTTCCGCAGAGTGCGTTTCTCCTTCCTGCGTACAAGTGAATTGTTGTAAGAGCGAGCTATGGTCAAGCAAAGTAGTTTAAATCATAGAATTGCAGGATTGTAGTGTTGGAAGGGATCCTGGGGGTGGGGCATCTAGTCGAACCACCCTGAGATCTACAGGTATAGGGTGGTATACAAATTACATAAATAAATACCCACTCACCCACCCCTATAGAATGCCTATAGGGTCAATAGGCATTCTGTTGTGGCGACTTAGATTTAAGTTGCCGTTTGGCGCCCAGCTGATATACCTTGAGTTTCTAACACTGCCCTGCAGATGGTCCTAAACTACAACTCCCACCTTCCCTGACTGTTAGCCGTGCTGGCTGGCGCTAATGGGAATTGTAGCCCCTGACAGCCCACTCCTCTGTGAATTTGTCCAGTCGCCATCCAAGTTGGTGGCCATCGCTGCCTCCTGCAGGAAGGAGTTCCGTAGTTTACGCGTTGCGTGCAGAAGGACTTTCTTTTCGTGGGTGTAAAGCGAGACTCAGAAAACCAGCCGTTTTGACTCTCCCCCTGCTGCGTGTCTCCAACCATCGGCCCTTAACGTTTTGCAGACCGTTTGACCCTTTCCTCCGTCTCCTTCCTCTCCCCCAGGTGTACGTTTCGATTCCCCAGCACAATCATCAAGATCCAGTTCACGTCGCTCTACCACAGAGAGGAGGCGAAGGAAGAAGCCTCGTCGCCTCCTCTCCGGCCGCTCTACCCCCAGATATCGCCGCTTAAGATCCACATTCCGGAGCCGGACCTCCGAAGCCTGGTCAGCCCCCTGCCCTCTCCCACCGGCACGATCAGGTAAGGAGGAGGGACTTGGCTATTCCGCACCAAATCGCCATTGCGGGACCTGTTTGAGGGCGCTTCCCCCCCAAAGGAGCCCATCGGCATACGCTCACGTGTTTGATGCGCAAAGCGAGAGAAAGGCCTGTCATTTTGGTGGGTCAGGGCAATGAAGAGGCGGCTAGCGCTGCAGAGGCTCTAGGCAAGCAGCACAAATGTGGTTCCTTTACAGGTATTATTATTTATTAAAGCTACATGCCACCCTTCATCAGAAGTGCTCAGTACAGAGGTTCCTCAACTTACGAAGTACTCGACATCCGTATTTTTCGACTTTTCGAATGAAAAAAAGTGGCCGCACGCCTACGAATTTTTCGACATCCGAATGGAAATCGTTGCCGGTTTAGATGCGGTTTCCTCAACTTACGAATTTTAGATGCAGGTTTTTTCGACTTAAGAATTTTTCCGAATATTTTTCTCCCAATGCATTCCTATGGGAAATTGACTTACGAATTTTTTTGACCTACGAATGTCCATTCAGAACGGATTAAATTCGTAAGTCAAGGGACCACTGTATGTTCACAGAATGCAATGCAAAAGTAAAATTTGCCTTGGCACTCCTTTTAGAGCAGTCCACCAGGTTGATCGCGATAATGATAATAATAATAATAATAATAATAATAATAATAATAATAATACCTTTATTGTCAATTTACAACCTGTGTACACTGAAATTAACCGAGCCTCCCTCCCTGCCCCACATACACTCAATCTCATTGCACTCTGTGTGCTTGTAGCACAACACACCAACCCCAAAAATCACTTGCACTATTTTCCGTTCAGCAACCTAACAGCCCACGGATAGAAACTGTGTTTTAGCCTATTGGTATGACTGATTCTAGGGGGACGCAGGTGGTGCTGTGGGTTAAACCACAGAGCCTAGGGCTTGCCGATCAGAAGGTCGGCGGTTCGAATCCCTGCGATGGGGTGAGCTCCCGTTGCTCGGTCCCTGCTCCTGCCAACCTAGCAGTTTGAAAACACGTCAAAGTGCAAGTAGATAAATAGGTTCCGCTCTGGCGGGAAGGTAAACGGCATTTCCGTGCGCTGCTCTGGTTCGCCAGAAGCGGCTTTGTCATGCTGGCCACGTTACCCGGAAGCTGTACGGCCAATAAAGCAGGATGAGCGCCGCAACCCCAGAGTCATCCGCTTCTGGACCTAACGGTCAGGGGTCCCTTTACCCTTTACCTTTATGACTGATTATACTATATCTCCTCCCCGAGGGGAAGAGGTGCTGGCCAGGGTGTGAATTGTCCCTGAGAATTATTCTCGCTCTCCTAAGGCAACGATCCCTTGCGATGTCATCTAGCAGGCTCAGGGGACAGCCCATGATATCATGTGCTGTGTTCACCACCCTCTGTAAAGCCTTTCTGTCCGTGGCTGTCAAGCCAACGTACCACACCATGATACAATATGAGAGGACACTTTCTATTGTGGACCAGTAGAAGGAGGTCATCAGTTGTTGTTTAACATTGTTCTTTTGCAAGACCCTGAGGAAATTGAGTCTCTGTTGGGCCTTTTTGACCACCTGAGTTATGTTGATTTTGCAAGTGAGGTCCTCACTAAGGTGAACTCCCGGGAATTTAAAGATCTACATGTCGATTGCAGGATGTACCTAGTCGATTGCGGGATCCTGGTGCCCCCCCCTCAAAAAAAAGAAGAAACTCAACAACTTTGCCTCATTCTCCCCCATAAAAAGGTCAACAATTTTGGCTCATCCTCCCCCCCCCCAAAAAAGCTCCGGTCGATCCAATGGGTAGATCACTGCCAGATCACTGTCAGTGGGAGTAGATCGCAGTCTCTTGGAAGTTGGGCACCCCTGTTATAGAGGACACCACGCTGGCCCGCCTGTCCCCAAGCGCACACCCCTTCCCCCCCATGGGGATACCATTGCAACAATGGCTAAAATTGCCCCTGCTAACTCCAGCGATGGGGGGTAGCAGGTTTTGCCACCCCAAACTAAATGGGCTGCATCACGAAATCAGTGTGGAACGAGCAAATTTTTGTTCTGCAAGTGTAGCCCAGAGGGAAAAAAGTTTTGAGAACCACTGTGTAACATTCAGAGCAAGACTGCCTCTCATATAGAAGATGCCCTGTTAAGTTAGGTTTGTTTGTTTTTGCTTGTTTGTGTGTGTGTGTGTTTGTTTGTTTGTTTGTTTGTTTCATAAAACATGTACACTGCTCGATTGTTTAAAAACAAACAAACCTCAAAGCAGTTTGCAAAAAAGATAAATCAAGAAAAAATTGCAACAACATCAAAGCGTACAAAAAGTTAAAATACCGAAACAAATTAAAATTTACACCAACTTTCCTCACTACGACTCTGTGGTTGCATGGAAACCGAGGCACCTGAGGGAGGCGGAAGAAGGGATATGTTACGATGCATATTTAGTGAAACTTTCGGTGCCCATTGAGCAGCAAGCAAAGTCTACATAACATAGCTCTGTCTGCTTTGCTGGCATCTTAAAGGGACCAAGTTGTTCCTGGATTACCTTTATGTATTTTTTTCTAAACCGCAGCTCCTTTGCATGTTTTTGCTCCGGTCCACCCGTGAAGAGGGCTACACATCAAACTCTGCTTTCTATCAAACTCTGCTTTCTAGCCATTTGCCCTGGTTTTTCCAGGATTGCTAGGAAACTAGGGCTCCTCTGCTACCCAGTAGCCATGCCTGGTGTTGGTTTCTCAGCCCGAGCAGTATTTTGTGTTGCGGCACTGTGAGAATGCAGCGATACTGTTGGACCTGAGTCCCGCTCCTTCTTGCGAGGCTAAACTGGACTGACTCCTTGTGCTCTGCTCGGACCATAGCTGTCAACCCTCCCTTTTTTTGCGGGAAACTCCCTTATTCCAATGCCGTTTCCCGCTGCTATCCCGGATTGTTGCTATCCCTTAAATTTCCCGGATTTCAAAGGAAGCAGCTCCTCTCCCTCCCTGCCGGCCAGGGAGGCTCCTCAGCTGCGTTGCTCGGCTGCCAACAAGGAGTCTGAGACCGACTGGGGGCGGAGCTTGCATGCCTTGTGCAACCAGACCCTCACGCCCAACCAGACAGACAGACAGCCTGCCGTCTACGCGCTCGCTCTTTCGCTCACCCGTTCATGCGCAGCCTCTGGAGCGCAGGGTGGCGAGGCTACTTGGTGCCATTGCACCGCCCTCGCGGCATCCCTTATTTTCAAATCCGAAAGTTGACAGCTATGGCTCGGACTCCCTTGAAGGAGGTGTGCGTCGCAAAGTCAAGAAGGCGATTTGCTTCTTCACATTGAACCATGGTTTGTTTTAAGCAGCGGTTTAATGTGACTAATGTGTTCAGGGAGCGCTCGCCATGGGCTCCCGTGAAGAGGACCATCCGTCAGCCTGAGAGGAGTCTTGACGTTTAATACTTTTGAACCATTTATTTGTTTTATTGCATTTTGAGTTGTAACCTGCCTTGAGCCCCTCGGCTGAACGGTAGAATATAAATGCATCAAATAAGTCGAAGGGTGGCAGCGAGGCTGGGCACCCACGTTTGTCTCCCTCTTGTGCAACAGTTGGAGTCACAGGGGCCCTTGAGTCTGCCAGGGAGCAGTGTTAGAAACTCCCCGGGCGCCAGGTGCGTTTTGCAAGTGGCGCGGGTCCAATTGCGACCCCGTGGAGATTTCTGGACTCCAGGTTGGCACCTGACATCGCCACCTGGCTGGGCCCTCCAACTTTCTTAAGCAGTTCAACAGAATAATAATAATAATAATAATAATAATAATAAATAATAATAATAATAAATTTATTATTTGTACCCCGCCCATCTGGCTGGGTCTCCCCAGCCACTCTGGGCAGCTTCCAACAAAAATAAAAAATACATTAAAATGTCACATATTAAAAGCTTCCTTAAACAGGGCTGCCTTCAGATGTCTTCTGAATGTCAAGTAGTTGTTTATTTCCTTGACCTCTGCTGGGAGGGCGTTCCACAGGGCAGGTGCCACCACTGAGAAGGCCCTCTGCCTGGTTCCCTGTAACCTCACTTCTCACAGGGAGGGAACCGCCAGAAGGCCCTCGGAGCTGGACCTCAGTGTCCGGATAGAACGATGGGGGTGGAGAATAGCTTATTTTCACCTTTATATCCTACTTTTTCCTCCAAGGAGGACATGGCTCAACTCCCCCCCCCCCAGTTAATCCCTACAACAATCCTGTGAGGTAGGCTAAGGGGCTGTGACTGACTCCAAGGTCACCCAGTGCGCTTCCTGCCTGAGTGGGGATTCAAACCCTGATCTCCCAGGTCCTCATCCGGCACTCATAACCACTACACCCCCACTGGCTTCCTAGAGTTCTTCTGCTATGGGGCAGCTTTATAATTAAGTAGGTAAATAAATATGGGGAAAGCAAAATGTCCCTTAGAGAAAGACCTGAACTATTTTCCTTTAATTTATTTCATTCATTGTCTTATTTGAAGTTTTAATATGTTGCAAACTGCTTTGAGATTTTTTCCCCCTTTAAAATATAAAGCGGTATAGAAATGAAATTAACAACAGCCCCCATTATTTTATTTTATTTTTAAAAATACACCTAGAACATTCCATTGTGGCAACCACAACCCAGGTTTAAGGTTCCATCTGGCGATTAGCTCATATATCGTGGGCTTGAGATAACTGTCTGTCCACGGTAGAGCAGAATCTCAGCCTGCAGAAGGTCTCCGTGAAAAGCCTCCACTCGGGAGACTTCGGAAAGCCAGGGATGGTTAACACGGCTGGCGAAATACCAGGGCGGCTTCTGCCGTGGGTCGCTCAGAAGCCAACGGGGTTGAAAGCCATTCCTGCCTTTCCCATTCCCCACAAATAAATGGGAGACCGAGAGAGGCCAGGCTTGGAAGGGAGAGAAGGCTGCTGTTGCTTCTCTTCCTGCGATTTAGTCTCCTGCTGCGTTTGCACGTGAAGGTAGTCCTGCCCTTGGTTCTCTGTTCTCTAAGAGCCAGAGTGGTGTAGTGGTTAAGAGCGGTGGAATCGTAATCTGGTGAACCGGGTTCGCTTCCCCGCTCCTCCCCATGCAGCTGCTGGGTGACCTTGGGCTAGTCCCACTTCTCTGAAGTCTCTCAGCCCCACTCACCTCACAGTGTGTTTGTTGTGGGCAGGAAGGGAAAGGAGAATGTTAGCCCGCTTGGAGACTCCTTCGGGTAGTGATAAAGCGGGATGTAAAAATCCAAACTCTCCACCTCCTCCTCCTCCTCCTCCTCCTCTTCTTCTTCTTCTCCTTCTCCTCCTTCTCTGTTGACACCTGCAGGTCTGAGGTTGATGTAGGCGCAGGAGTGCCCAAATTTCTTTCAAAGAGGGCTAGATTTGATGAAATGAACATGCGTGAGGGCCGACCAAAGTAGTTGAGCTCTTTTTAAGGATTTGACCCCAAGAAAATAAACTGGGGCTGGATAAAGCCGGCCAGGGGGCTGGATTAGGCCCCCAAAACAGACTTTGGACATGCCTGCTGTAGGGAGCAACATGGGGCAGGGCTCCTGCGAGAGGGAGCGGCCGTAGCCCCCTGGCAACGCACAGGGCACAGACTGCTAGCCCACAGTGCCCCCTAGACCAGTGGTTTGGGCCACTGCCCTCTTGGTGCCATAAACCCACCCCCTTTGCCTCCTGCCCTTTGCATTATTCAGAAGGATGATAACAACACAATAAAATTCAAGAGAGGTAACAAATATGGCGGTTGTTATTTATCCGTGCAGCCAAAGCCATTACAGAGCAAATACATACGTAGAACACTTCATTAAAACCAGGTAACTCTGCCAGGTAAGAGTTTGCTCCCCTGAAGATCCTAACGTGTCCCAGAAACCTCATTGCCGCTCTATAGGCAAAACAGCCCGCTTTCTCAGAGGTGTGTAATGGGGACCTGCCCCCTAATATAAAGTTAATCAGATACCTAATCGATCTCTCAGCTGGGAGATTTACGTCTTTGAAGAGGGATGCTCTTAAGTCCTCATCGATGGGGCGAAACAGTTAATTGCACATTTATTCAAAACTCAATTAAAACTATCCAGTTTAATTAATCCAACCCCTTGGTCCAGCGGCGGCAACTTTTCAAATTCTGTTCGTCGTTTGCACCCCCTGCCGCCCCCTTGCCTTTTTGCATCCCCACTGCTCTCCAGGGGGTGGTTATCACCCCCCCGGGGGGGAGAACCACTGCTGCAGATGTTGTGGAATACAACTCCCATCATCCCCAAGCGGCAGGCCTGTTCCGGCTGATGACTGCTGTAGTCCAAAGCATCTGGAAGGCACCAGGTTGGGGAAAGGCTGTGAGAGGCAGTGGTGGGCTAGTTGTTTGGCCTGGCAGGAGGCCCCTCCCTGGGTTTTCCTGCCCCTTTACCAGAAGCTGGTAAAATGCGGGCTAGACAATGCTACCATTCAGTGGATTTGTAACTGGCTGACTGACTGAACCCAAAGGGGTGCTCATCAATGGCTCCTCTTCATCCTGGAGAGAAGTGACTAGTGGGTGCCACAAGGTTCTGTCTTGGGCCCAGTCTTATTCAACATCTTTATCAATGACTTGGATGATGGGCTTGAGGGCATCCTGATCAAGTTTGCAGATGACACCAAATTGGGAGGGGTGGCTAATACCCAGAGGACAGGATTACACTTCAAAATGACCTTAACAGATTAGAGAACTGGGCCAAGGCAAACAAGATGAATTTTAACAGGGAGAAATGTAAAGTACTACACTTGGGCAAAAAAAAAAAAAATGAAAGGCACAAATACAGGATGGGTGACACCTGGCTTGAGAGCAGTACAAGTGAAAAGGATCTAGGAGTCTGGTAGACCACAAACTTGACATGAGTCAACAGTGTGATGCAGCAGCTAAAAAAGCCAATGCAATTCTGGGCTGCATCAATAGGAGTATAGCATCTAGATCAAGGGAAGTAATAGTACCACTGTATTCCGCTCTGGTCAGACCCCACCTGGAATACTGTGTCCAGTTCTGGGCACCACAGTTCAAGAAGGATACTGACAAGCTGGAACGTGTCCAGAGGAGGGCAACCAAAATGGTCAAAGGCCTGGAAGCGATGCCTTATGAGGAACGGCTTAGGGAGCTGGGTATGTTTAGCCTGGAGAAGAGAGGTTCATGGGTGATATGATAGCCATGTTCAAATATATAAAAGGATGTCATATAGAGGAGGGAGAAAGGTTGTTTTCTGCTGCTCCGGAGAAGAGGACACGGAGCAATGGATTCAAACTACAAGAAAGAAGATTCCACCTAAACATTAGAAAGAACTTCCTGACAGTAAGAGCTGTTCGACAGTGGAATTTGCTGCCAAGGAGTGTGGTGGAGTCTCCTTCTTTGGAGGTCTTTAAGCAGAGGCTTGACAGCCACCTGTCAGGAATGCTTTGATGGTGTTTCCTGCTTGGCAGGGGGTTGGACTGGATGGCCCTTGGGGTCTCTTCCAACTCTATGATTCTATGATTCCTTTGGTGGCTGGAAGAGGAGCAGTCCCCAAGTGCCCCCTGTCGCTCCGTCCCAAAGCTTGCATGTGCAAAAACAGGAGAAGCTGTGGGCAGCAAGTTCTGTTTCCAGCCCCTTCCGAAAGCAGCCTTTGCGGTTTCGTCGCCTGACACCCTCCCTCTCTCGAACGCAGCTCCGGCAAAGAACCACACCTTGGGGATTGGTTTCCAGGTGGCCGCTTTGAGGGAGGGGGCAAAGCTACCCAGCGCAGACCCCTAGATCATAATATCTCCTCTGCTTCCCCCCCCACCCCCTTTGAAGACATTAGCCCTGGCTTCTCCCGCCGAGCCTTGCAAGAAAAGTGCTCAGCGCTTTTAGCATCTGCTGGGGCTTCAGCAAAAAGCAAATCTATCTGAGCTTCTTGGGGGGGGGGGACCCGCAGAAGCCTACTTCCTTTGCTCAACCTTTTCGTTCTTGTTTACAAACAATCCCTTTCTGTGCACACCTCTCGAGGTTTCCTCTAAACTGCTTTCCTTAATCCGGACATGAACGAGATCGGCCGCCTTCAGTATATTTGAATAATAATAATCATCATCATCCTCATATGCTTTCCGTGCATAAAAGCCAAGCTTAGTGGCTGTGCTTGGGCTGGGAAGGGGCGGAGCAGCTGCTTTGCATGCAGAACGCCCCAGGCTCTTGCCCTGCAAGGCTGAGACACATTCTTCCTCGTCAGAAGTGCTCAAGAGCTGCTGCCGGTCAGTGCAGACTGCACTGAGCTCCCTGGGCCACTCATCTTGACTCTGTGGAAGACAGCTTCCTAGTCAACCATCAGTCAGCTGAGCTACCTTGCAGGGCTGTTTTGAGAGGGCAAAACAAGGGGGAAGAACCCCATTGGAAGTGCAGTACGAGTTCCCTGCCAATGCGGGGCCCAAAGTGGCACTCCTTTCTCCTTGCATCACACAATTTTTAACTTGCAGGATTTGCTCCCGCAAGCTCCGGTGGTGACCAGCGACGGCTGTGGGTTAGGCAAATTCGCGGGGTCGATAGGAGAACCGTTCAGCTGCCAGCTCGGTGGAGCCTCCACACCCAGAGGCAGCCTACCCCTGTGTCGCAGGAACATGGAGCTTAAAAAAAAAACAGGGACAGTGCCTGCTTAGCAGTTTTCCAGCCGCTGCGGTCCAGCGGCGACAACCCCCCCCCCTTTGCCCATTGACCGTCTGCAAGAAAATTGGCCTTTTTGGAACATGGTTCTTTGGGGCTGGCTACTTTTGTAGGAGCAACATCTCCTCCTCCTCGTCGTCGTCTTATTCGAGGAATGTCCTTCTGTGAAAGCGAGGTGGGTGGGGACTCCTAGCCCGCCCTCCCCACCCCTCCCTCGGGAGTCTGATCTCATCAGCTCAGCTTTCTCCCCCCCCCCCCCCCTTCTTCCTTTGGTAGCTGTTTCACTTGCCTAATTTGGTGCGCCTTTGCCTCTCCGTGCCCTGATTGGCCATCCGGGGCAGGGAAGGAAGGAGGGGGGGGCACTTTTTGCAGATCCTAAGTTTACTTTCCTTTCTGGAAACCGGAGCCTCTGGTGGCCTCTCCCCTTCCTATTCCTCCTCCCCACAGATAAGGGGCAGGGCTTTCAAAAATGCAAGGGAACAGAAACGCAGATCGGGCAGCTCTAAGCAAAGGCACCCCTGCCCCCTTGACCCCTTCTGCCTCTTGCCCCCCGCCTCTCTGTTTACTTCCCCACTCGCTTTCCCAGAAACCTCCCCTCCTCTTTGCAAAAAGAACCTCTTCCGTTTCTTTTCTTTCCCACATTCCCCCCCCCCCCTTCTGAAAGTTTGCATTTCTTTTTCCGGCACCTGGAGAAAAGTTGAGTCAACTAAACCGAACGCAGCGTTCCCACTGTGGAAACTGCTGTTGCTTTGAGGAATTAGTAGACTCCAACTCCTCCTCCGCTTCCCCTCCTTTTCCCCTTCTTCTGAATTCCTTTTTTTATTATTATTAAGTAATTAATTGCTTTGCCTCTAGCAGACGCTGTTGTTTTTATTGCTCGTTTCATTTCTGTAACCGCTTTGTACCTTAAGGTAAATACTCGAAGCGGTTTGCAGCGTGTTAAAACGGTCAAATGAAATAACCCAGAGGAAAACAACAGCTCGGTTGGTTAGAGCGTGGCACTGAGAACGCCAAGGTTGCAGGTTCGATCCTTGTCGCGGGCAGCAGCTGAATATTCCTGCATTGCAGGGGGTTGGGCTAGATCAGGGGTCAGCAACCTTTTTCAGCCGTGGGCCGGTCCACCGTCCCTCAGACCTTGCGGGGGGCCAGACTATATTTTGAAAAAAAAACAAATGAACGAATTCCTATGCCCACAAATAACTCAGAGATGCATTTTAAATAAAAGCACACATTTTACTCATGTAAAAAAAACCAGGCAGGTCCCACGAATAACTCAGAGATGCATTTTAAATAAAAGGACACATTCTACTCATGTAAAAACACGCTGATTCCCGGACTGTCAGTGTTCCAGATTTAGAAGGCAATTGGGCCGCATCCGATCCCCGGGCCTTACGTTGCCTACCCCTGGGCTAGATGATGCTCAGGGTCCCTCCAGCTCGCTATGATTCTATGAAACGGGCTTCAAGGAAAATAGTTCAGGTCCTTCTCTAAGGGACATTCTCCCAGAACCTGGGAGATCGGAGTTTGAGAATAATAATAATAATAATAATAATAATAATAATAATAATAGATTTATTATTTGTACCCCACCCATCTGGCTGGGTCCCCCCAGCCACTCTGGCGGCCTCCAACAGATATTAAGATACATTAAAATATCACAGGTTAAAAACTTCCTTAAACAGGGCTGCCTTGAGGTATTTTCTGAATGTCAGATAGTTGTATATTTCCTTGACCTCTGATGGGAGGGCGTTCCACAGGGCGGGCACCACCACCGAGAAGGCCCTCTGCCTGGTTCCCTGTAGCTTTGCTTCTCGCAGTAAGGGAACCACCAGAAGGCCCTCGGCGCTGGATCTCAGTGTCCGGGCTGAACGATGGGGTGGAGACGCTCCTTCGGGTATACAGGGCCGTTTTGGGCTTTAAAGGTCAGCACCAACACTTTGATTGTGCTCGGAAACGTACTGGGAGCCAATGTAGCTCTCTCAGGACCAGTGTTATGTGGTCCCGGCGGCCACTCCCAGTCCCCAGTCTAGCTGCCGCATTCTGGATTAATTGCAGTTTCCGGGTCACCTTCAAAGGTAGCCCCACGTAGAGTGCATTGCAGTAGTCAAGCGGAGATAACTAGGGAGATAACATAGGAAGAGTCCAGCATTCTCGCCTTGCAGATGCCCCAGTGGGAAAACCCAAGCTCTCCTCCCCGGGTTTCCAGCAGCTGACATATTTGCCTTTGACAGCCGTCGAGAACCCTCCACAAAAAACAACTTACTGCTGTTTTCAGGGTTTCAGTGGGGGAGGAAATACCCATGCCTGCTGGATTGCGCCCTGGTTGTTTTGTGTTTTGTTTCAGATTTCGGGCGTGCATTATTTGGTAAGAAATACAGCATTTTATAAATTAAAAAAAATAGCTTGTATTGCCATGTTGCACAACTGAGAGAAATGTGGGATTCAGCCTTGCAAGAGAAAGCCAATAGAAACATCCTGTCTGTGAGATCATGCACACTGACGACGGCCAAAACAGCAGCCGGTTTCAAGCAAAGATTTTGCAGACACTAGGAGGCCCCCCCTTTTTTTTAGGTTGCCGGGGGTGGGGGGGAGAGAAAGAGTGCAAATCCGCCCTTTCGGGGGCTCTGGTGTGGCCTCTCCACAATTCTGCCTCGTCCCAGAACCAAATCAGCTTCGGGGCTTGGTAGTCAAAAACAAGCTCAAACTCTGCAACAGCTGCTAAATGCAAAGCTTTTGAGCCAGCCGGTTTTTAAAAACCATTGAAGTTCTTACTGCCTAGGAGGAAGGAAGAAGCCCCTTTGCAGAGAGAGAGGGTGTCATCCGAAACAGGACTGGTGCTCAGCAAATTCATTGCAATATTTTGAAGTATTAGCACTTGACTTAATTGTATTGATCTGACAAATTTGTTGTTGACACTTGCTCAGTTTATATCAGGGGTCAGCAACCTTTTTCAGCCGTGGGCCGGTCCACTGTCCCTCAGACCATGTGGTGGGCCGGACTATTTTTGGGGGGGGGGGAATGAACGAATTCCTATGCCCCACAAATAACCCAGAGATGCATTTGAAATAAAAGGACACATTCTACTCATGTGAAAACACCAGGCAGGCCCCACAAATTAC
>JAWWNI010000363.1:0-123519 GCA_034642065.1 Darevskia nairensis
CTCTGAATTGCAAAGTACCAAAAGCTGCCAATTTCCTTCATATGGGAGTCGCTTCGCCCCCTTGACTTTTTCTGAATCTTTTTCTCAATGTTTTCCAGCTCAACGCTATTTGAGGTGAGGCTACGCAAACTGTACACAGTATATTCCAAACACAGCAGCACTATAGATCTGTACAGCAGAATTATTGGCAGAAAAGCAAATTAGCTAGTAAAAATCGTATCGGAGGTAATACTCTTACGGTGCTGAAGTGAATGAAGATGTGAGGAAATAAATTCTTGTTTGTAGAAATGTTTGGGGTTTTAAAAAAAAAATGACGTAAAATTTAAACAAACATAAGCAGGAGCTTAAATGGTTTGTTGCTAAGGGACTGGGGTTCAGAAACCCTCTTTGTGTGAGGTTTTCTTGCAGTCAGTTTGCAGGCTTACGTGCAGTCCTCTTCAAATATCTCGTGGGAATTTAGTTCATCCTCCCAGTCTCTGCTCTCGGCAGGAACCGAATCTCTCTTCTCAATGCGTTTGCTGAGCTTGCAAGTTGTATGTTGTGAAGGGGAAAGTGGAGCAAGACTTTAGGAACTGAGGTTGGCTTAGATTCAGTGCTCTCCCCCCCCCCCTTTTGCCGTTTTCCTGTAATTGCACTCAAGGAAGAGAAGTTGAATCTGTCATTGCCTGGAGTGCGAACAGCAAGGCTGGAAAGGATCCGAACTACTGGGAGGATGGGGGATGTGGGTGTGTCCCCTGCAGCACAACTCAGATGAAAAGAGCCAGTGTGGTGTAATGGTTAAAGTGCAGGGTTATGACCCGGGAGACCTGGGTTTGAATCCCCACTTGGCCATGAAGCTCACTGGGTGTGACCTGGGGGCCTACCTCACAGGGTTGTTGTGGGGTGAAATGGGGAAGAAGAAGAAGAGGAGGAGTTTGGATTTGATATCCCGCTTTATCACTACCCAGAGGAGTCTCCAAGCGGCTCACATTCTCCTTTCCCTTCCTCCCCCACAACAAACCCTCTGTGAGGTGAGTGGGGCTGAGAGACTTCAGAGAAGTGGGACTAGCCCAAGGTCACCCAGCAGCTGCATGTGGAGGAGCGGAGATGCGAACCCGGTTCACCAGATTACGAGTCCGCCACTCTTAACCGAGGAGGAGACCCGTGTATTGAGCTTCTCGGAGGAAAAGGTGGTGTATAAAGGTAACGAAATAAGTAAATAAAACCAAAAAGGCATTCCCTTCTTGAATACTCTTGCCAGATTGAATGTATCTTCTTTCTTCTTCTGCGATCCCTCGTAGCCGAGTAAGATTGTCTTCCATAAACACGATTTTAACAGTGAGTCCCTAAGTGACTGTGGAGGCCAATTCTGGATCCATACGTCCTTCCACAGTGGGGACATAGGTTTCTGGGCAGGAGTTGATCACAGTGTGGATTTGCCAAGCGTGCCTTCCTCTTAGCACGTTTCTCCCTTGCGTCCTGAGTTCAAGTGTCTTCAAAGCCCAGGACACCTTTGGTAAAGGCTGTTCTCCAACTGGAGCGCTCGCAGGCAAGTGTTTCCCAGTTGTCAGTGTTTATACTACATTTTTAAAGATTTGCCTTGAAACAGTCTTTAAGGTTGACCACCAGCCTTACGCTTTCCATTTTTAAGTTTGGAATATAGTAGTTGCTTTGGAAGATGAGAATCAGGCATCCGCACGACATGACCAGTCCAACAAAGTTGAAGAATCGTTGCTTTGACATTGGTGATCGTTGCTTCTTCCATTACACTGGCATTAGTTCGCCTGTCTTCCCAAGTCATGTGTAAAAAATTTCAGAAACACCGTTGATGGAATCTTTTGAGGAGTTGGAGATGGCGTTTATAAGTTGTTATTATTATTGAATGTATAAAATGATGGTGATAGCCTTAAATGTTGAACAGAATGATGCAACATCCCAATTTTGCAACAGAAAGCAGGAGAGACGCTATGATGGAGAGGAGACTGGAATCTCAGGGAGACCAGGGTTCAAATGCCCACTTTGCCACGAAGGTTACCAGGTGAACTTCGGAAAGTGCTTCTTGGTGACAACGCAAAAGTGAGAGCATGTGGTCAAAGTGTCAGACCGGGCTCACCTCTTGTAGTCATTCCCATAGTATGTATGTGATGCATGTATATGAGGCATGGGAAAGCCAGGTCTTACTTAGAACCCTAGAATTGTAGAGTTGGGAAGGAACTCCCAAGGTTCATCTAGTTCTAGTCCAAGCCCTGCCGATGAAGGAATTGGCATTTCAAAAGCAGGGAATCTTGGATTACTGCAATGCGCTCTACATGGGGCTACCTTTGAAGGTGACCCGGAAACTACAACTAATCCAGAATGCGGTAGCTAGACTGGTGACTGGGAGCGGCTGCTGAGACCACATAACACCGGTCTTGAAAGACCTACATTGGCTCCCAGTACGTTTCTGAGCACAATTCAAAGTGTTGGGGCTGATCTTGAAAGCCCTAAAGGCCTCAGTCCAGTATATCTGAAGGAGCATCTCCACCCCATTGTTCTGCCTGGACACTGAGGTCCAGTGCCAAGGGCCTTCTGGCGGTTCCCTCACTGCGAGAAGCCAAGTTACAGGGAACCAGGCAGAGGGCCCTCTCGGTAGTGGCGCCCGCCCTGTGGAATGCCCTCCCACCAGATGTCAAAGAGAAAAACAACTACCAGACTTTTAGAAGACATCTGAAGGCAGCCCTGTTTAGGGAAGCTTTTAATGTTTAATAGACTATTGTATTTTAATGTTCTGTTGGAAGCTGCCCAGAGTGGCTGGGGAAACCCAGCCAGATGGGCGGGGTATAAATAATAAATTATTAATTATTATTATTATTATTATTATTATTATTATTTAATATCATCAGGAGCTGACACAGCCAGAAGAACTCATTCATCATAAGCTAAGGAGAAGGAGATGTAGACTTCAGGGGTGGCAGAAACTCCACTCCAGTTATCCCAAGAGACCGGGGCAGCTTTCAGAGGTAATTACATCTTTTCCAAAGCCATTTACGAGTTCTTCATGAATTATTAGGATGATGCAATGCTGTGCGCAGCCCACTGATTGTGAAACAGCTACATTGCTGGCTGGGAAACATCCACCCATTTCAGAAATGACAGGAATGTTGGCCGGCGATCCTTCAGGGTAACACTTCTCTGATCAGACGGGGCCAAAATCTGAAGCCCTGGACAGAGATAATGGAACAAGTGCAGGTTGGTGGAGTCACAGAATGAGAAAACTGTAGAGATTGAAGGGGTCCAGAGGGTCATCTAGTCCAACCCCCTGCAATGCAGGAATCTCAACTAAAGCATCCAAGACCCAACCTCTGCTTAGAAACCTACCATAACATTAGAACTCATGGACATCCAATGAAGTTGAAAGGTAGAAGATTTTTTTTTATAAGTCCTTCTTCACATAGCATGTAGTTAAACTATGGAACTCCCTGCCACAGGAGGCAAGGATGGAAGGCTTCAAAAGAGGATTGGACAAATTCATTGAGGAGGAGAGGGCTATCGGTGACCATGCTCTGCTTCCATAGTTGGAGGAAGCAAATTTGCTCAACAGGAGGGGAGAGGACTCTTCTGCTCAGATCCTGCTCGCCTGGTCCCCGTTGGGACTTCTGCTTGGCCACTGTGAGAACAGGATGCTGGACTAGCTGAGCCATTGGCCTGATCCAGACGGCTCTCTTTATGCTCTTATGATAAGGTACCAGTTGGGTTGGGTTGGCATATGTCTTCGCCTGCCTTCTGCCTCTAAGGATGGGACAGACTTTGGAGCGAGCGAGCGCCCACCCACCAGTTTACTCTTATTATTCTGGAGCTGTTAACTGCTGCGCAAAGGCCCCCAAGTCTCTGGTGTTGTGGCTGGCACAGTAGGTTGGCATGGTGCCCTCCTGTCCAAGCCAAAGCACAACGCAGAAAAGCAGTTGGCATCTCCCGTGGAAACCACCCCTGCCTCCCAAAAGAGAGATGCAGGCTTTACTCTTCGGAAATCATAATTGTGTTTTGTTTTGTTCCTTAATGGATTGTCAGCCCTTGCTATTGGAAGCCACTTGCTGGAAACGGCAGGAGAGGAGAGGAGAGAGGCATTTGTGCTCGGATCCTGCTTGCAGGTTTTCCATAATGTGCATGTGGTTGGCCACTGTGGGAACAGGATGCTGGACTAGGAGGGTTGCTGGCCTGATCCAGCAGGTGATTCTTATGTTCTTACCTTGCAATTGCCAGCCTGAGCAGAAACTAATAAATACTAAGGCTTCCCAAACAGTGAAGCCTAGCAGCTGAAAAACACAACCCAAAGCACCTTTACTCAGAAGGAAGAGAAAGACCACCAATTTCATGCGATGAGGCTTGCAGCCTTTTCAAAATAAACATGGTCCCTGGGGAAATTATTATTTTTATTGCAGCCAATTAAAAACAGCCATTAGGATCCTCTTCTTGGGGAGAAACCTGCTCCATTAGCATCGTGTTAATAAAGCAGACTCCGTGTGGCTCACGTTTTTGCTGTCGCGTTCAGAGGCAAGAGTCAAAGTGTTTTGTGGCGAGGTGCAGGACAAAAAACATTCTGGCCTGGAGGAAGCAGCGGGGTGAGTTTTCCTAAACTGAAATTTCTCCCCAAGCAAATGAGGCTGATTTGCAGAGGACAATCTGGACATTTTCTGGTGCCTTAAGACCTGGCAAGGAGAAGCTGAAGCAGTTACCATCAACTTGGATGCCTTTAAAAGAGGATGAGACACATTCTATAGATGACTATTGATGTCTCCTAGCCAGGATGGCTGTGATCTGCCTCCACAGCCAGAGGCAGAGATGCTTCTGAATGCCAGTTGCTGGAAACTGCAGGAAGACAGAACGCTCCTGTGCTTGGATCCTGCCTGTGGGTTTCCATAATGGGCATCAGGTTGGCCATGTTGAGAACTGTGGGAATGTTCAGGCTGGCAGGAGAGGATACATTCTTTATTAATATCCTTCCTAACTTGTGCTAGCAAGTTCCTTTACTTAGCAGAGTTACATTCCCCTTTTACATGCACAGCAGATAACTGGTTGCAGGCTCGTGTGAGCCTCTCACTGTTACACAATTCAGTCTGTCTCAGATTGAATTGTACGTTCCTGGTAAGTTCCCTTGAATCGCTCTTAAAAGAATAAAGATGCCACAATCTTATTCAAAGTCAATAAAAGAAGTTTACTTACATCATACCAAGAACAAACTTAGTTGGTCTCTAAGGTGCTACTGGAAGGATTTTTTAATTTTTGTTTTTACTTACATCAGTTCACAGTTGGATTCCTGAAGGCAGACTTAGTTACAAATATGTACATGTGGATCTATCCCATATGGAGGAATAATCCCAGTGCTTCTGCTAGCTGGGAGCTAGCAGAGCAGTCCTAGCTAGAAGCTGGTCCAACGGAGAAGGGAGTCAAAAAGAGGGAAGGGTGCTGCATGACTCGTCCTTTTGTTACCTGGACAGGTAAGGTCACACCCACCTTCTATCATGTGCAAGAGGAAGGATGCTCCAGCCAGGAGGAACAGGAAGTTTGGCTGGACCAAACATCCCCTTGCATGTCCACTCTAGGAAAACAAGGAATGTTGTATTTGACTGCTCCCAGTGGATTACACCCCACAAAAACAGGACAAAATGGTCCACTGGCTTGATCCAGCAACCTCTTCTTCTGTTTTTAGTTTGATGTGAGGATTGGTGCTCTTTCTTCCCAGGTTTCAACAATCTGGTTGAACGTTTTGGATGCCAAGGGGATGCAACAGCAAATGGCAGACATTCTTATTTTTGGCCACCCTGAGGCATGCCCTAGACTAGAGGTTCCTCATTCTTAACAGTAAGGAGAAGGTCGTCCAAAGTGGCCAGGTTGCAACCCATTGGATGGAGGGAAGTCTCAAGCACGCGTCTCTTTGCCTTTGATGTGGCGGGCTGTACTACAGTCATAGAATCGTAGGGTTGGAAGGGACCCAAGGGTCATCTATTCCAGCCCCCTTCCCAGCAGGAATACCCCCCTGAAATCTTCTCATTGCAGGCTGGGCTACTTTTTGCTTTTCCAGAAGGAGGGAGAGGAGACTTAAATTGGCCTCCTGAATGAATGAGAGGCAGCTGCTTCTGTTCATCTGCTCCTCCATCTGGGCTTTGGCGGCCTGCTGGTTGCCGGGCAACCCAGAATTGACTTTTGGGAGGCTCTCTTTGGTGTTTGAGCAAACCCAGAATCCTGTCAAAACTTTCCCGACAGCCTCTCCAAGGCGTTCTAGTTTGGAAGGGGGATCACTCTGCTTGGTAAGAACGGACCCTCCCTCTCCAATCATGAAATTACGTTGCATAGCTTTTGCCATTTCACCTGACCACATTTTGAAACAGGCTTTTATCTATTTTGCTTTGTCAATTTTGCTCCAGAGGAGAATATCCTGGTTTTCTGTAACCGTAACTCCGTTTTAGAAAACTCCTTTCCTGTTGCATGAACTCTTGTGTGGTCTCAGATCATCCTAAACACTCTGACACCTAGAGCTTTAACATCAATCTACCAAAGGAGGCTTCAGAGAAACCCGGGGAACTTTTGGAGGCTGTTTGATAAGCGGCAGGAATGGGGTGGGGATTCTGTTTCCTTTGAGTAACTCAATTGGGAACAGGAGGATAGAGAGCTTGGGGGGGGCTGGGATGTGACCATGTCATTCTGCAAATGTTACCCATTCTGGCCCAGCAGAAAGACCCCTTAGGGCACTGGTGCCAATTAAGATGAGCATGCAAGATAAACAAGAATGGGAAAGTGATCAAACACATCGTTACAAAAGTCCAATTAAGATTGGGGTTTGGAACAAAGGCAACTTCGGAAGGCTCGGCTCTGATAAATGATAAGGTCATGTGTCTTTCTGCTTTCATCTGGGTTGTAAGAGATTCTCTGCAAGCCTCACTCAAAACAAAGAAAATGACCTGTGGGCAGTTCAAACTTCCTGGTGGGGTTTTCCCAGCAAGAACCCAGCCGAAATCTTCTTAATTCTACATGGAGCCTTAGTCAAACTTGTAAAAAAGATCTCTGAAGAAGAGTGCATGCACACGAAAGCTCATACCAAGAACAAACGTAAAAAGGTAAAGGTAAAGGGATCCCTGACCATTAGGTCCAGTTGCAGATGACTCTGGGGTTGCGGCTCTCATCTCGCTTTATTGGCCGAGAGTCGGCATACAGCTTCCAGGTCATGTGGCCAGCATGACTAAGCTGCTTCTGGCGAACCAGAGCAGCGCACGGAAACGCCGTTTACCTTCCCGCCAGAGCAGTACCTATTTATCTACTTGCACTTTGAAGTGCTTTCGAACTGCTAGTTTGGCAGGAGCAGGGACTGAGCAACGGGAGCTCTCCCCGTCGCGGGGATTCGAACCGCCGACCTTCTGATCAGCAAGCTCTAGGCTCTGTGGTTTAACCCACAGCGCCACCTGGGTCCTCCACAGCGCCACCTGGCTTAGTTAGAACAAACTTAGTTGGTCTCTAAGGTGCTACTGGAAGGAATTGTTTTATTTTTTATTTTGTTTTGACTATGGCAGACCAACACGGCCACCTACCTGTAACTTGTAAAAAAGAATCAGGGATGACTCACCCTGAGAACTGCAGGTAGTGATGGAAGACTCTATCAATTTCAGTTTCTTATTTTTCCAGTCATTTCCACATCAGTCTGTGATTTTTTTAAGAAGTCCTTATCAAAATCCACACATATTTGTATGTGCATTTCACTTTACAAATACTTTTTTGTTGAAAATATATGCCTTTTTGCAATGAGATTTCCCCGAACATAATGCATTTTTGTGCATTGCTTTCACCAACACAAACATTTCTTGTTCATGTTCTCCCCTAAAATGCACTTTAGGGGGACACCTGCTTTGCTCGGGGAAAGTGTGTTGCACAAAATTCAGGAAAGCACAAATTTCCAAAGGGCAGCTGTGGAATTCTGGTTTGCACATGTTGATTCGGGGGAGTGCAAATAAGGGAATGAATTTCTGCCCCCTCGTTGCCAGTTCCAAACCTCAGCAGGCAAAGTGACACTGAGGCGAGGAGAAGCCCCCTCGCCTCCTTCAACATTGACACCTCTGCATTCAGCAGACTGGTTCTGAAGGTTGCAAGCAAAAAGCAGCTTTTTGCAGCAGATCTCGGATCTGCTGCAAAGTGGCAGGAGGAGAGGGGGGAAGAGAGAGAGAGGGAGAGAGAGAAGAGGTGGAAGAAGGGAGAACCAGGGAGACCCATCTCCTGCAACCTGAGTGTTTTTAAGGACTTGGCAAGCGGCGCTGTGAGGGAAGCCGTTATGTAAGGTTTGCAGCACCGGAGGTTTATGTAACGAGAGGAGGAGAATCAGCTTTGCAGACGCAAAATTCGGCAGAGAAACTTTGGGAGCAACCAACAGAGCAATGAGCCACTATCTCACGGGTGTGTCACGGTCAGGGGTGGGAGTCTGTTTTGAGTTGGCTGTTGCCAAAGAAAAGCTCACTCCAGCCAGTGTGTGTGTGTGTGTAGGAATGTTTTTGTTTCTTTAAAAAAAGAAGAAGTTTCCTTTGGAGCATGCGCAGAGTGCCCATTACTCATCCCCTCCACGGAACCCCACCCAGCCCACCCAGATGTAATAATAAAAATAATTTATTATTTGTACCCCGCCCATCTGGCTGGGTCTCCCCAGCCACTCTGGGCGGCTTCCAGCAAATATTAAGAAACAATACATTAACATGTTACAGATTAAAAACTTCCCTAAACAGGGCTGCCTTCAGGTATTTCCTAAATGTTATGTAGTTGTTTATCGCTTTGACCTCTGATGGGAGGGCGTTCCACAGGGCGGGCGGGCACCACCACTAAGAAGGCCCTCTGTCTGGTTCTCTGTAACCTCACTTCTCGCAGTGAGGGAACCGCCAGAAGACCCTCGGAGCTGGACCTCAATGTCCGGGCTGAACGATGGGGGTGGAGACGCTCCTTCAGGTATACAGGACCAAGGCCGTTTAGGGCTTTCAAGGTCAGCACCAACACTTTGAATTGTGCTCGGAAACGTACTGGGAGCCAATGTAGATCTCTCAGGACCGGTGTTATGTGGTCCCGGCAGCCACTCCCAGTCACCAGTCTAGCTGCCATGACATGAAAAAGGGCAGGAGTACAATTCCCTAGCTATTTGAGATGGTAAGAAGAGAGTGCAGGATCAGGCCAGCGGACCACCTAGTCCAGCATCCTGTTCTCACCGTGGCCAACCAGGTGCCCTAATGGGGAACCCCTTAGGAAAGGCTGTCATGAATGCTTTACCTGAGATTGCTGCATTGCAGGGGGTTGGACTAGATGCCCCCTGGGGGTCCCTTCCAGCTCTACAAATGATTCTATGATTCTGTGACCTGAGCACCAGAGCCCTCTCCCCTCCTGCGGTTTCCAGCAAATGGGATTCAGAAGCGTTGCTGCCTCCGGCTGTGGGGCCAGAGCAAAGCCAGCCCGGCTAGGAGCCATCGATGGCCCTCTCCTCCTCCATGAATTGATCTCATCCTCATTCAAAGCCATCCAAGTTGGTGGCCATCGCTGCCTCCTGTGGGAGGGAGTTCCACAGGTTAACTCTGCACTGCATGGAAAAGCCCTTTCTTTTCTCTGCTCTGGATCTTCACAAGATGCCCATGAGTTCTAGCGTTAGGAGAGGGAGACAAAAGCTTCCCTCTATTCACTTTCCCCACCCCATAATTTTAGAAACCTCTCTTTTTAAACATTTCTACCCAGCTGCTGTGGCTGTGTTGCCTCTTTAGAAACCAGCAGCTGGTTCAAATATTCAGTGCATTTTCCTCTCGAGCTTTCAAAACCTGTAAAAAAAAAGGGAGGTTTTTAAAATCTGTCTGACACATCATTTCTACATCCGAAGGATGCACACAGATATTTTATCAGATCAGCCCACAGAACATCTGGGCAATCATCCCGGCCTGAAAAGTGTTGCGTTGCTTCCTGGTATTTCATACTTTCTCCCTTCTGCACATAAACCAAGGGTGCAAGGATAGGACTGAACTTTCTGGGAAATGGGAATATTTTTGCAGGAACTGTCCTGAGCACATTACCTGTGATACACCTGCCAGGTGAATCATCATAAAATCATAGAATTGTAGGGTTGGAAGGGACCAGAACGGTCATCTAGTTCAATTCAGAGGAGTCCTTACTTCTTCCTAGTCTTCCTTCTTTCCTTTGGATCCCTTCCCATCTATGATTCTGTGAAATTTGTGCCAAGGGGGAAAGGCAGGCATTGTATAACTTGACATTGCTTTTAAAATTGTACACTCTAGCCTTCCCACAACGAAGTGGATGGTGCAGGTCAAACGATCCATTCCAGAAAAGAAAAAGCACTGATATTTGCACACACTATAAATTGGAATTTTTTTTAAAAAAATGGAGACTTGCAAAGCAGAAAACAACTCCTTGGAGATCTTGTCCCTCTCACCTTCATCCCCACCAAGACATACCTAACAGAACGTTTTTAAAGTCCCATCAAAATAAGGGTTGAGTGTTCTTCCCTGGCAAGATGATTCCAAAGTCTGGGTGCCACCACGCCAAAGGCCCCGTCCTGCTCCTGTTTGCCACCAGCCTCGCTTTGGATGGTATGAGCCAGGCAACCATCTCACTTGATGGACAGGAGTGAGTGGTTCTTTCACCATCCTAGTTCCAAACTGTTTAGGGTGTTCAAAGCCAGCACTTTAAACCATGCCCAACATCCCTTCGTCCAGTGGTTCCCAAACATTTTGGAGCTGCCACCTGTTTGGTTCCATAAACTCATCCCTGGTGTCTGGCACCCTATAAAAAGCATTATTCAGAATAGCAGTTTGCACAACCCACTAAGGAAGATAACCACATAATAAAATCCAAAATAGTAACAATTAATTGCATGGTGATGATCCTATCCAATCAGAACTGATTTAATTAACTCCCCAAAATGGATTAACTTGATCCAGTGACACCAGCTTTTCAAAGTCATTCACACCTCCAGCAACTGCCCCCCTGCTGCCCCCTTGTCTGTGATGGCCTGGGATTCAGACTCAGATGCTGAACCTGAGGGATCCCAGCCTGCACAGGATTCCCCGCCTCCAGAACCAGCAGAGTGGTGCTGGATCCTCAGGTGCAGGCATCTGCTGAGTCTGCTCTTGCTCCTGATGGGATGGAGGACCCATTGCCTGCAGGTGCTCCACTCTCAGCCCCGTCAGGGGAAGCTGAGGTTGCCTCTGGGTCCAGTAACCCTCCAGCCTCTCCTGAGCTGCAGAGGCTCAGGGCAGAGAGGCGAAGGGAACTAAGTTCCCGCAGGAGGAGTGCTTGCCTCCAGGCCAGGAGAGACGAGTCACCAGAGGATCGGGGCCGCCCTATGCCTCGGGGCAGATAAGAGCTGGCCAGCCCCAGCCCCAAGTTGCAGGAGCAACATCGTTGGTGACCAGTTCCTGCTTGAGACCTGTCCTGCTTTCCTGCCTGAGCTCCTGACCCGCCCTGGTTCCCTGCTTGCCTACCTGTTCCTGACTTTGCCTGATTCCCTGCCCTGCACCCAGCTTCAGTTACTATGGACTGCCTCTACGTTGCACCTCTGACCACGGACCGGACTTGGACCTCGCCTTTCGGGTAACCCACGGAACCAGCACATTGCCTCTTAGTGCCCCCCATTGCCCCCTAGAAAGCTGTGCCACCCATTGTGGGAACTTTAGCCCCAGGCAGGGGTGTTCCCAAGCATTCCTTGCTGCAGATCACAAACTCCTTCCTTACCTCATCAAACGGAGCTTCATCCTCGCAGTTCTCCAGCACTCGGGTGTAGAAGGAGAGGCCTGCAGGAGCCAAGGAGAAAAAACAGACATTTAGCTTTTGCAGAACAGCACAGAACCCAGAAGAACGTCAAGAGGACCTCTTAGCATCAGTTTGCCTTGCTCCATATACACCCACTGAGCCACTTCGACTGGTGGAAGTGGCACTGCTCCAGCCACCACAGAACACCTGTTCCGCTCCATCTTTGAGTGTGGCAGCGCTTACACTGCGGAACTCCCTGTCCATTGAGAGATCTACATTGGCTCCCAGTACGTTTCTGAGCACAATTCAAAGTGTTGGTGCTGACCTTGAAAGCCCTAAACAGCCTCAGTCCTATATACCTGAAAGAGCGTCTCCACCCCAACCGTTCAGCCCGGACACTGAGGTCCAACGCCGAGGGCCTTCTGGCGGTTCCCTCACTGTGAGAAGCAAAGCTACAGAGGGCCTTCTCGGTAGTGGCGCCTGCCCTATGGAATGCCCTCCCATCAGAGGTCAAAGAGATAAACAGCTACATAACATTTAGGAAATACCTGAAGGCAGCCCTGTTTAGGGAAGCTTTTAATCTGTAACATGTTAATGTATTTTAATATTTGTTGGAAGCCGCCCAGAGTGGCTGGGGAGACCCAGCCAGATGGGCGGGGTACAAATAATTTATTATTATTATTATTATTATTATTATTATTATTATTATTTATTGACATGAAGCCGGTGCTTTCCCTGTTCTCTTTTCGGTGCCTACCAAAAACATTCTTGTTTAGACAAGTCTGCCCAGACATTTATGTTTTAATCTGTACAGTGGTACCTCTGGTGAAGAACTTAACTCGTTCTGGAGGTCCGTTCTTAACCTGAAACTGTTCTTAGCCTGAGGTACCACTTTAGCTAATGAAGCCTCCCACTGCTGCTGCGCCGCTGTGGCACGATTTCTGTTCTCATCCTCAAGCAAAGTTCTTAACCCGAGGTTCTATTTCTGGGTTAGCGGAGTCTGTAAAATGAAGCGTCTGTAACCTGAAGCGTCTGTAACCCGAGGTACCACTGTATTAAGTTTGTTGTGTGTATGGATAGATAGATGAAAGAAAAGAAAAGAAAAGAAAAGAAAAGGGGAGGGAGGGAGGGTTGTACACCACCCCCAATCTCTGAGTGGTGGGAGATTCCAGGGGTCCAATGGGGCTTACCATGATTCCTTTTATGATATATGGTTTATTTATGCATATGTACAACCTGAGCCTAGGATGGATGGGTTCACGGCATTAACACCCCTGTTTCTCCCATAGCCGCAGCCTTGGATTCCAACAGAAGTCAAACATTCAGGTAGGTAGCTGTGTTGGTCTGACACAGTCGAATAAATAAAAAAATTGTCCAGTAGCACCTTAGAGACCAACTAAGTCTGGACCATCAAGAAGGCTGATTGCTGAAGAATTGATGCTTTTGAATTCTGGTGCTGGAGGAGACTCTTGAGAGTCCCATGGACTGCAAGAAGATCAAACCTATCCATTCTGAAGGAAATCAGCCCTGAGTGCTCCCTGGAAGGACAGATCCTGAAGCTGAGGCTCCAATACTTTGGCCACCTCATGAGAAGAGAAGACTCCCTGGAAAAGACCCTGATGTTGGGAAAGATGGAGGGCACAAGGAGAAGGGGACGACAGAGGACAAGATGGTTGGACAGTGTTCTCGAAGCTACCAACATGAGCCTGACCAAACTGCGGGAGGCAGTGGAAGATAGGAGTGCCTGGCGTGCTCTGGTCCATGGGGTCACGAAGAGCTGGACACGAATAAACAACAACAAAGTTTGTTCTGGGTATAAGCTTTTGTGTGCATGCACACTTCTTCAGATACACTGAAACAGAAGTCACCAGACCCTTATATATAGTGGGAAGGTGGGGTGGGGTTTTTCTCAGGAGGGTAGTGGGAGAGGGGTGATTGACTCAATGGGTATGGTAAACCTGTTAACGACTGCAATTAGTCCTACAGGAAAAAGCAAGGGATAATATGCAGGTGACCAAAAATAGCTTTAGCATGTGTAATGAGACGCCAATATCTCTATTCAGACCAGGTCTCCCCATAGATTTCAGTTTAGTCAAACATGTTCGGACCATAGCTGTCAACTTTCGGATTTGAAAATAAGGGATTTTTTCAAACTTTTGGATTTGAAAATAAGGGATGCCGCGAAAGAGCGAGCGCATAGACGGCAGGCAGGCTGGTTGGGCGTGAGGGTCTGGCTGCACAAGGCATGCAAGCTCCGCCCCCAGTCGGTCTCAGACTCCTTATTGGCAGCCGAGCAACGCAGCTGAGGAGCCTCCCTGGCCGGCAGGGAGGGAGAGGAGCTGCTTCCTTGGAAATCCGGGGAATTTAAGGGATATCAACAATCCGGGATAGCAGCGGGAAACGGCATTCGAATAAGGGAGTTTCCCACCAAAAAAAAAAGGGAGGGTTGACAGCTATGGTTCAGACTCTCTCTCCAACTTGCTGCTTTTTCTCTGGCCCATGTCACTGTCAAACTCAACTTTGTCTGCTGAGGGCCGAGCCCCTTAATCCCCTGAATGGCCCATCACCCAAGCGATCATCTCATCAGGAAGCCAGACTGGTTTACATTTTAACACTTGCTGCATCCAGGGGTTAGAAGAGTCTGGCATACAGCTTAAAATCCCAAACTCTTACACACACACACACACACACACACACACACTGTCCATTTCCTGAACAGTCCAATTCCCCGAAAACATTGGGGCAGCAGTGATGAATAGGGAGAGCGTTTCCATCAAGGCCTGAAGACAATGGAAGAGCGTTATCAAGGACGATGGGATAAAACTATGATGTCAGACTACTGTTGGACCATCAAATGAGAATCCCCTGTGCAAGTCCACAAACGCAAGAGCTGCAAGCGCAAATTCTTACAGCTTGCAGATACTGTGTATCCCAAGGGAATACCGGTATATATTTTTTTGCAAACCTCCAACTGTACATAGATATATGTCATTTTCAATGCTATACATGTCATGTGCAATGCTATATAAGTCACTTACATTTATACTCATATTGTACTACTTTGGCTATGTGTTTTAAAAAATATTGAATTCTTGCATTGTGAAAAACAAAGATTATGGTGAAAAGTGAAAAACATGAATTGCAAAAAAACAAACCTAAAGCTTACAGAACAAAACCAACTTCAGATATGAAATCAGCACGTCAAAATTAGGTTAGAACAACTGCAGGTATCAATGCAACCAAAATTTTGTTCCCCAGTGATCATCACGCTTATCCCCTGGAACATTGGTGTACGTAAGCCCTTAAAAGAGCATTGTTACATATTTATAAATGTCCTCTCAATTTATTTTTATTAATGTATTAATCTGGCTTGATTGTGACTCATCTATGCAGATAGCAAACAGAGTGCGAGGCAATTGTCAAAAGTCTGTGTGGTCTCTGGCATCCATAGAGATATATCTATTTCTAGCAAATAGATGTATATACTGTATTTTGGTCCCATGGTTCATGGAATAATATCCTACCCAACTGCACGGAAAACTTTGTGGTTTTGCTTTAGCCTGTATCAGTCTCAGACTAAACGTTACCTTTTCTGAAATTGCAATAGGCCAAATAGGTTGAGGGGGAGGGTGTGTCCCAGCGCAAAATACCTGATATGGATTAGCAATGGAATAACGTGACATTTTTGAACGAGAGCAGTGTGGTCTTGTAGCGTTTGTTGTGATTTAAGTTGTCTGTTGTTGCTTTCATTTTCTGTATATCGCTTAGAGATTTTTAAATACTGTATATATATATTAATATATATATATTAATATATATTAATAAATAGTGTAAATCAATAAATCCCTCTATGGAGACGTCCTCAGAGAAACAGTGGAGAAGAATCTCACACAAAGAGAGGACCCCTTTTTGCATTACATCTCATCCTTGAACAATTTTATTCTGTGAAACGCCCTAAGACCTCCGGTTGTAGGGCGGTATATAAATTCAATAAATAATAAATAATAATAATTTGATCAGACTTGTTTGCTATAAATACATCAAAGCCTGGGATCCCGAGAGACGGCTGAGTACCATCAAGGCAGCCGGCTGACGAATCAGACATGCTAAGGAGAGAAGCTGTTAATCCTGGACAAGTATATAAATCTGCATCCGCTTTTTATTGCTCCATCGCAGAGACGCCTCTTTGAATGCAACTTTTACGACATGGCAGGGGATGAGAAACGTTATTAAAATGTTAAGACCATCTACCGCCAAATCGAAATCAACCCTCTTCTCAAAGCCGGTAGGCTTTGGCGGTTATTAAATGTGTCCACTTCCAGCCGGAGAAGCCTGTTTGCTATTTCTGGTTTTAATATTGCTGTGAGCTGCCTCCGATTTGCATTGGGAATGGCGGAGACTTAGGAGGTTATTCCTGTCGGTGTGGGAATGTTCAGGGTGGCAGGAGAGGATATCTTGTTTATTAATATCCTTCCTAACTTGCATTAGCAAGTTCCTTTACTTAGAGTTTACATTCCCCTTTTTACATGCACAGCAGATAGCTGGTTGCAGGCTCGTGTGAGCCTCTCACTATTAGACAATTCAGTCTGTCTCAGATTGAATTGTATGTTCCTGGTAAGTTCCCTCGAATCCCTCTTAAAAGAATAAAGACACCGCAATCTTATTCAAAGTCAGTAAAAGAAGTTTACTCACATCAGTTCACAGTTGGATTCCTGAAGGCAGACTTAGTTACAAACATGTGGATCTATCCCATATGGGGATAACCCCAGCCAACAGAGCATTTCTAGCTAAAAAGCTGGTCCAATGACGGATGGAGTCAAACAGAGAGTGTGCTGCGTGTCCTGTCCTTTCATGTTACCTGGACAGGTAAGGTCACGCCCACATTCAGTCACATGCAAAGGAAGGATGTTCCAGCCTGGAGGAAACAGGAAGTTTTCAACTGGCTGGACCAAACTCCTCCTCCTCCTCCTCCTCCTCCTCTTCTTCTTCTTCTTCTTCTTCTTCTTCTTCTCATAGAATCCTAGAGTTGGAAGAGACCCCAAGGGCCATCCAGTCCAACCCCCTGCCAAGCAGGAAACACCATCAAAGCATTCCTGACAGGTAGCTGTCAAGCCTCTGCTTAAAGACCTCCAAAGAAGGAGACTCCACCACACTCCTTGGCAGCAAATTCCACTGTCGAACAGCTCTTACTGTCAGGAAGTTCTTCCTAATGTTTAGGTGGAATCTTCTTGTAGTTTGAGTCCTTCCTCTTCCTCTTCCTCTTCCTCTTCCTCTTCCTCTTCTTCTTCTATTGTTCTAGGATTCAGCTCAGTACATAACACAGGGGTAGGGGGAAAAGCATGGCCAAGAGGCCAGGAGAAACCAAAGCTCAAAACCTGGAAACGGTGCCCTCTGAAGCTTCATCAGCAAGCGGGGATCTGAAGCCTGTAGGCGACAGAGATGAAGAGCACACTTTGAGCCCAGCTCCTTTGCTCAAAGGCTGCTCTCTCCTCTGCTGAATCTGTGGTTCCCAGACTTTTTCCTCTGGGCCACACTCACAGAATAAAAATTCACTTTTTATTGATAAGAAGTCCATTGGGGGAAAAAAAGAAAAAGAAACAATTCCTTGATTTAAAACGTATAACTCGACGATTTGGGTTATAATACCATCACGGGACATGCAGAAAGTATGAAGCAACGCAGCTACGTAAGGACAGGAATTATTCCCAAAGTATAATTATAAATCAGCCTTTTGCATATGTACCATCCTATATAATAAAGTCCCTGTGTCTCTGCGTCCAGTCCGTGTGTCAGTGGAATTGCGCTACTGCGCATGTGCCTCACGGACACAGGGATTGGAGCGGGCGGAGAGGGGGGCGTGTCTGAGAGGCAGAGGCGGCGCACGTGCGTCGTCAGTTGGGTCAGTACCGCCGCCTCGCACGGAGCTGGGGAGGATGAGTTAAGCGGCTGCCAACATGGTTGAGGGGACAGAGGAGCAGCGGCCGTGAGGCGATGCGCGGGAAGGGGCGGTTGGGCGGGCGGGCGGGCGGGGGTGGCCGGCACGGCGGCGGCTGCTGCTCTGAGATGCTCCGAGGGCAAAGGCGGCCGGGGCCAAGGCTATGGCGGCGCAGGGCAGACTAACCTTCTAGCGCCCGTTATTTTAACGGGCATCATATCTACTAGTTAGTATATATACAAATTCAGTGAGATGGGTGAGCTTGCAGTATCACATTTAAACACGTACAGTAGAGTGGTACCTTGGTTCTTAAAACACCTTGGTATTCAAACAACTTGGAACCCAAACACTGCAAACCTGGAAGTAAGTGTTTTTTCAGAAGCCGAATGTGCTCCGTTTTGAGTGTTATGCTTCCGATTTGAGTGTCACACTTCCGTTTTGAGTATTACGTTGAGGTCTGTCTGTTTTTGCTATTTCTTTTTGTTTTGTTTTTGTGACTGTGTGGAACCCCAGTTCAGCTACTGATTGATTGATTGTGTGACTGCAGTACATTGTTTATTACTTTCATTTTATGGATCAATGGTCTCGTTAGATCGTAAAATTCATGTTAAATGGCTGTTTTAGGGGTTGATAGATAAGTAAACTTTCTTTGCAAAGCCAACAGCCATAGCAATAAAAAGACGCACAATATACAAATAAAAACAACAATGGATAAAAAGGGGTTTTTAGGGGTTGTTTTCAAAAGTCTGGAACGGATTAATCCATTTTGCATTGCTTCCTATGGGAAAGCGCACCTTAGTTTTGGAACGCTTTGGTTTTGGAATGGACTTCTGGAACAGATGAGGTTTGAGAATGAAGGTAGTATAGCAGCGATGTCCAACTGGTCGGCCACGATTAACAAGAAAAAGCTCAACAACTCTGGCCTCCCCCCCCCCCTAAAAAAACCTCAACAACTGCCGGTAGATCACTGCCAGTGTTTTTATGCTGGGAGTAGATCATAGTCTCTTGGGAGTTGCATGTGCCTGTAGAATAGGAATAGATATTTTCTCCAAAAGAAGCTCTTGCCCCCTGGAAGTGGGGCACACCCTGGAGAGTCCTTGTGGTTCACGAGGTGACCCAGGGAGGGTCTGCTCACGAGTAGGAGGGAAAGCAGAAGAAGAAGAAGAAGAAGAAGAAGAAGAAGAAGAAGAAGAAGAAGAAGAAGAAGAAGAAGAAAAAGAAGGAGGAGGAGGAGTTTGGATTTGATATCCCGCTTTATCACTACCCTAAGGAGTCTCAAAGCGGCTCACATTCTCCATTCCTTTCCTCCCCCACAACAAACACTCTGTGAGGTGAAACAAAATAAAAAATAAAAAAAATCCTTCCAGTAGCACCTTAGAGACCAACTAAGTTTGTTCTTGGTATGAGCTTTCGTGTGCATGCACACTTCTTCAGATACACTGTGAGGTGAGCGAGGCTGAGAGACTTCAGAGAAGTGTGACTAGCCCAAGGTCAACCGGCAGCTGCATGTGAAGGAGAGGGGACGCGAACCCGGTTCCCCAGATTACGAGTCTACCGCTCTTCACCACTACACCACACTGGCTCCCACTGGCAGGGCTTTGCTGAGGTTGCTCAGACTCGCCGCCAAACAGCTGATGTGCGGAACAGAGCCTGGCATGCTCATAGCTGTCAACCCTCCCTTTTTTGGCGGGAAACTCCCCTATTTCAATGCCGTTTCCCACTGCTATCCCGGATTGTTGATATCCCTTAAATTTCCCGGATTTCAAAGGAAGCAGCTCCTCTCCCTCCCTGCCGGCCGGGGAGGCTCCTCAGCTGCGTTGCTCGGCTGCCAATAAGGAGTCTGAGACCAACTGGGGGCGGAGCTTGCATGCCTTGTGCAGCCAGAGCCTCACGCCCAACCAGACAGACAGCCTGCCTGCCATCTATGCGCTCGCTCTTTCGCTCACCCGGTCGCCCGCAGCCTCTGGAGCGCAGGGTGGCGAGGCTACTTGGTGCCATTGCACCGCCCTTGCGGCATCCCTTATTTTCAAATCCGAAAGTCTGGGGGAAAATCCCTTATTTTCAAATCTGAAAGTTGACAGCTATGGGGCCTGCGCGATGCTCGGCTAGGAATCTTGCAGCCTGCGGTTCTAGGGAAACAGTGCCAGGTGTCTCAACGCTTTCTCTGTCAGCAGCAAATTACTGTAAATCTGTAGCTCCAGGCAAGCAGGTACCTCTCTGTGTTTTTTTGCAGGTGGATTTCACAGCAAGGCGCTGAGCTCTGCTGGCCTGCAGGCTTTGCTTCATGGCTGAAAAGCTTGGCAGGGAGCCTCTTGAGCCTGGGCTGGTTGTAAACTCAGAGGGTTGTGTCCGTGTCCATCTCTCCCCCCCCCCCGCCATCCAGCTAGCCAGATCACGCATGGACACAGCTGCAGCAGAGAGCCCCCTCCCCTCCAACCCTGCCTGCCTCCCCTTTCCATGAATTATTCTTGAACCATTAAATGGTTTGGGTTGAATTGTTATTAATCCTTTGCATCCCGGTCATCATCTGTTTGATTTACTTCCATCTGGACGTCGCTGCAAGACTTTATACACAAAAATGGCACAGGAACAGTTCTTTCCCCTTGTGCCACTAAATTGTTAAATTCGTAGTTGTGTAGTGGAAGGGGAGGCCACTTATGGGTGGCGTTTCTTTGCTGTGTCATTGTATGACAGTGGAACAGTGTCATTGTGGAACAGTGTTTGTATAAGGTATTCCTTCCAGTAGCACCTTAGAGACCAACTAAGTTTGTTCTTGGTATGAGCTTTCGTGTGCATGCACACTTCACAAGTGTGCATGCACATGAAAGCTCATACCAAGAACAAACTTAGTTGGTCTCTAAGGTGCTACTGGAAGGAATTTTTTATTTTGTTTTGACTATGACAGACCAACACGGCTATCTACCTGTAACTGTATAAGGTATGTTTACATTGCAATGTAGCCGAAGCAAAATTCCAAGTATGTTGGAAAATGTACTTGGCCAATAAATTACGCTATATACTCTAGTATAAGCCTAGTTTTTCAGCACATTTTTTGTGCTGAAAAAGCCGCCCACGGCTTATACTCGAGTGAGGCAGGCAGTGGCTCCTATGAAGCTTTCCCAGGTTTTTTGTGGTAAAATTGGGTGCCTCGGCTTATATTCGGGTCGGCTTATACTCGAGTATAGGTATTCCTATTCCTATTAAGACATTCAGTAAATTCATTCATTCATTTATACCCAAACTTCACCCAGACAAGGACTCAAAGCAACTTACAGATAAAACAGGAAAAGCTAAAGACATAGTCTGGGGGGAATCATTTAAAAAATCATAATAATAACTTCCAGGGGAAGAACATGGTGGATTGAGCGTCTTTTGTTGGCAGGCTGCTGACGGAGATAATTACATGGAGATAGATGGTGGTCAGGCACAAATCTTAGCTATTGATCAGGAGATTAACCTCTGGTGCTCTGAAAAAAACTGTTTCTACATCAGGAGACTGAGAAGATGTCAGTTTCTGGGAACCCTGGTGGGGTTAAGTGACTTGTGATCAGAGGAGTCAACATCTTACCCAAAAGTTTAATAATTCTAAGGAGGTTTTTAGGAGGTGCCGGGGGAAAACACAGGGAAGGCACCTGCCTAATGTCAATAGGCAGGGAGTTCCGAAGGGCAGGTGCCGCTAAACTAGAAGATTGAGTCCTCACAAATGTGGAATGGGTATTTCTGTGGCACCTGTAAACAGTGCCAGCTCTGCCCATCAAAGTGGTCAAGTTGGCATTTATGGGATAAGGTGGTTTCGTAGGCATAATGGCTTACCCCTCCACCTCCAAGAAATCATTCTCAGTATTATAGTGTTTGAAACCATTAATCTCTAATTTTTCAGAAATTAAAGAACAAACCAAGGAAAGAATTTATTTCAAAATGGGAAGCATTTAAAATATATTTGAAAATTAATAATACTGACAAAATCAGAAGCGGCATTTGGATAATTCCAGCAATATCGTTTGCTAGTTATATGGAATAACATACTCTGAAGTGATTTGAGATGACAGCAGTAACATGTGTTGGCAGCAAAGAATGGTAATTCGATTTATGGAGTAGATGGGAAGTCAATTACTGCTTGTGGATTATGAAATTTATATTAATTCTTTATGTAAGGTACAACTGATGGTATTCTTGTTACGGTGTAATTGGTCTTTTTCTTTTTTTGTTGTTATGTGTCAAGCAAATAAAATAAAAAAAATTAAAAAAGAAACCATTAATCTCAAGCTCAATAAATATTTATGGGAAAATGTAAGTTCGGGACATAGGCGCAGTATTGATGCAACAGCACAAAGGATAACTGGATCAACCATAACCCTGAATGAACATAAACCTATTGCATTTAATTTGGCCATGGCATCCTTTCCTCTTACTATGTAATTACCGCAGAAGAAGACCTTATGCATTTGGGACAGACAAAGAACAGGAGATCTATGCCAGTATGAATTATATCATAGCATGTATGTTGAATCAAGGAAGGGATTTGTTTTTTTTGGGGGGGGGTGCAAATCAGTTCACGGATATTCCTAAGACTTATGGTATGGAATACCATATCCAGTTCTGGGTACTACAATATGAGGAGGATGTCGACAAGATGGAAGATGTACAGAGGAGGGCAACCGAGATGATCAAGTGTCTGGAAACTACCGGTAAGCCTTATGAGGAGCGCTTGAAGGAGTTGGGCATGTCAACAGTGTGATGCAGCAGCTCAAAAAGCCCATGCAATTCTGGGCTGCATCAATAGGAGTATAGCATCTAGATCAAGGGAAGTAATAGTACCACTGTATTCCGCTCTGGTCAGACCTCACCTGGAATACTGTGTCCAGTTCTGGGCACCACAGTTCAAGAAGGATACTGACAAGCTGGAACATGTCCAGAGGAGGGCAACCAAAATGGTCAAAGGCCTGGAAACGATGCCTTATGAGGAACGGCTTAGGGAGCTGGGTATGTTTAGCCTGGAGAAGAGAAGGTTAAGGGGTGATATGATAGCCATGTTCAAATACAGTATATAAAAGGATGTCATATAGAGGAAGGAGAAAAGTTGTTTTCTGCTGCTCCAGAGAAGCGGACACGGAGCAATGGATTCAAACTACAAGAAAGAAGATTCCACCTCAACATTAGAAAGAACTTCCTGACAGTAAGAGCTGTTCGACAGTGGAATTTGCTGCCAAGGAGTGTGGTGGAGTCTCCTTCTTTGGAGGTCTTGAAGCAGAGGCTTGACAGCCACCTGTCAGGAATGCTTTGATGGTGTTTCCTGCTTGGCAGGGGGTTGGACTGGATGGCCCTTGGGGTCTCTTCCAACTCTAGGATTCTATGATTCTATGTTTAGCCTGGAGAAGAGGAGACTGAGAGGAGATAGGAGAGCCATCTTCAAATATCTCAAGGGCTGTCACATGGAAGAGGGAGCAAGCTTGTTTTCTCCTGCTCTGGAGGGCAGGACTCGAACCAATGACTCGAACCAATGGCTTCAAGTTACAAGAAAGCAGATTTCGACTAAACATCAAGAAGAACTTTCTGACGGTAGGAGTTGTTTGGCAGTGGAATGGACTCCCTCGGAAGGTGGTGGACTCTCCTTCCTTGGAGGTGTTCAAGCAGAGATTGGAGGGCCACCTGCCAGGATCTCTTCCGCTATGATTCCTGCATTGCAGGGGGATGGACAAGACGACCCCTGGGATCCCTTCCACTTCTACAATCCTATGATTGTATTATTCTGTCTACCCAAGAGAAGGGGTTCCTGCTCAGAGCTGCTCAATTTACAGCTGCTGCACAGAGGCTGAGATAAGAAGCATGTTCGAAACGCAGCGAAAGTCACATACATTGAATTTTACTCTTATGTCTGCAGCTTCCTTGTATGGTGTTATTTAACTTCTTCTGAAATTGCTCTACTGCCTCCTTTTAATCAGAGTTCTGTAACAGCCCTGCTGGTTATACGTGATTTCATTTTATTATGTGCAAAACAGAGGCACACAGGGAGAGAACTCCTAGATTTTTCACTATTTCTGGGTTGGATTCAGTCACATGCCAGCCAATTCAGGATGCAGAAGTAAAGTGCTTTTGCAACACTTGCATATATATATATATATATATATATATATATATATATATATATATCGGGTGTGATGTGGAGATGAACTGGTCAGTGTGGGGCTTTAATCAGTGTAATTTAAAGTCCCCTCACTTCCTCCCAAAGGAGGCCAGGACGGCAAACAAAAAGGGCAATGCAGCTTTAAAAATAAAATTTAAAAAAGCATTAAGAACATCTGCAATCACTTTGAAAACAGGCACATATCCTCATAGAATCATAGAGTTGGAAGAGACCACCAGGGCCATCCAGTCCAACTCCCTGCCAAGCAGGAAACACCATCAAAGCATTCCTGACAGGTGGCTGTCAAGCCTCTGCTTAAAGACCTCCAAAGAAGGAGACTCCACCACACTCCTTGGCAGCAAATTCCACTGTCGAACAGCTCTTACTGTCAGGAAGTTCTTCCTAATGTTGAGGTGGAATCTTCTTTCTTGTAGTTTGAATCCATTGCTCCGTGTCCGCTTCTCTGGAGCAGCAGAAAACAACCTTTCTCCTTCCTCTATATGACATCCTTTTATATATTTGAACATGGCTATCATATCACCCATTAACCTTCTCTTCTCCAGGCTAAACATACCCAGCTTCCTAAGCCGTTCCTCATAAGGCATCGTTTCCAGGCCTTTGACCATTTTGGTTGCCCTCCTCTGGACACGTTCCAGCTTGTCAGTATCCTTCACCTCTCAGACTTCTCTTCTCCAGGCTAACCATACCCAACTCCCTCAAACTTAGGAATGCAGAAAACTGCCTTACACAAAGTCAGACCACGGAGCCTGTACTGACTGGTAGCAATTCTCCAGGTTCAGGCAAGAGAGCCCTACTTGCAGATGCTGGGAATTGAACCTGGAATGGGCGTGCAAATCTACTTTTTGTGTGCCCTGCTAGCCCTTGGGCACGCAAGAGGTAGGCTTGTGTAGTGGTTAGAGAGCTACCAGGTAACTGGGAATTTTAGCCCTTCCCATTCCCTTAATCCTGGTGGAGATGCTTGGGGAAGTTCCCTCGGCTGTCGCCTGAAACCAATCAGATCTTTCAGCTTGGCGGGAGCACTGCATTGCAGGGGGTTGGACTAGATGAACCTTGAGGGTCCCTTCCAACTCTATGATAAAGCTTCGTTTTCTCTTTTTTCTCTTTTGCATCCTACTAGGAAAACCAGTGTTCTGAGAGGCAAGCCTTGCCCACTTCCCTTGTTGGGGTTCGAGAGGTGGGAATTATTTTGAAATTTCTTCTTATGCTGCAAACAACACACCAGCTCAATGTGTTTGGTGCTGATGGGGGGGGGGGGTGAAAGCTGATATTCCAGCTCAGCATGAGCTGCTAAGTGTCTCACGCCACCAGCCGCAAACTCATAGGAGAGCTTTGCTCAAGTCAGTCTCACTTGCTCTCAGTACCATCCCCATAGTATGGGGTTATCGTAATAATAATAATAATAATAATAATAATAATAATAATAATAATAATTTATTTATACCCCGCCCATCTGGCTGGGTTTCCCCAGCCACTCTAGGCAGCTTCCAACAAAAGATTAAAAGCACGATAAAACATCAAACATTAAAAGCTTCCCTAAACAGGGCTGCCTTCAGATGTCTTCTAAAAGTCAGATAGTTGTTTATTTCCTTGACATCTGATGGGACGGCGTTCCACAGGGCGGGTGTCACAATACTGCTGGCCTACCTCGCAGGGCCCTCGGTAAGGATTGCCAAGGCAACGGCTGTGGAATTAAAAGCTCAAATTATCGCAGTCGATGCCTGGTGGGAAGCTGGGCCATGCGATGTGTTTGGAACATGTGTGCATGCATGTCGGATGCAACAGCTGTGTGATGAAATCTACACACATGCATGCACAATAATAATAATAATAATTTATTATTTATATCCCGCCCATCTGGCCGGGTCTCCCCGGCCACTCTAGGCAGCTTCCAGCATACATTAAAATACATACACATGTTACAGATTAAAAACTTCCCTGAACAGGTTGTGTTAGAGGAGACGTCACAAGAAAGGGGCAGGGCGGAGGCTGTGCCTGCAGGGAGTCCATGGTTCAATGCATAGCACCTGCCCAGGTAAGGCTGGGCTCTGAACTTTGGGCTGGAGTTGGGGGGAAAGGGGCATTTTCCTCCTAGTTCTAGAGTCTAGATTTAAGCACTGGGGAGCAGGGATGCCTCACAAAAGCACACAAGCAAAGAATCATAGGATCGTATAGTTGGAAGGGACCCCGAAGGTCATCCAGTCCAACCCCCTGCAATGCAGGAGTCTCAGCTAAAGCATCCAAGACAGATGACCATCCAGCCTCTGCTGAAAAACCTCCAAGGAAGGAGAGTTCCACTGCCAAACTACTCCTACTGTCAGAAAGTGTTTTTTCCTGTATGTTTAGTGGGAATCTCTTGTCTTGTAACTTGAAGCCATGAGTTCGAGTCCTACCCTCCAGAGCAGGAGAAAACAAGCTTGCTCCATGTTCCATGTGATAGCCTTTGAGATATTTGAAGATGGCTCTCATATGGTGTTGGAGGAGACTCCCTGGAAAAGACCCTGATGTTGGGAAAGATGGAGGGCACAAGGAGAAGGAAACGACAGAGGATGAGATGGTTGGACAGTGTTCTCGAAGCTACTAACATGAGTTTGGCCAAACTGCGAGAGGCAGTGAAGGATAGGCGTGCCTGGCGTGCTCTGGTCCATGGGGTCACGAAGAGTCGGACACGACTGAATGACTGAACAACAACAACTCATATTTCCCCCAGGCTAAATATACCCAGCTCCTTCAACCGTTCCTCATCTGGCTCGGTTTCCAGACCCTGGATCACCTTGGTTGACCTCCCCTGCACAACTTCTAGCTTGTCAACATCCTTCTTAAATTGTGTCTCACCAGTCTGGGCTCTGCTATCTATCTATCTATCTATCTATCTATCTATCTATCTATCTATCTATCATTTATTTATTTATTTATTTATTTATTTATTTATTTATTTGCTTAAAACATTTTTATGGCCCTACCCATACGCCCCAATCCACCCATTAAGATACCATCGAAAACAACAGTAAAACCCCCGCAAATATACAAAAAGCAGCACCACGAACAACACACAACAGAACAGAGCACTGGGTTTATTGCACTGATCTCCCACAATTGATCTCACCCCTCTCCTCAGTTAATCTGTGCAACGAGCCTGCTAGGTAGGGTAAGACGCTACAACTGTCATCCCGTTGAGCTTCAAGACTGAGTGGGGATTTGAACCCAGGTCTCCCAGGTCCCAGTCCAGCGCTCTAACCACTACACCACGCTGACTCTTCGCTGGGTCCAATAGGCCAGCTGGAACCAACGGCGTTGCTTATTGACTGCAGAAATGAGGGAGGAGGGGATTGGAGGAGTTCCACTAGGACTGGGAAAGACTGTAGGAAAAAGGCCGGATTCCGGAGGCTAATAGGGGAAGGGGCGTAAGCTCAGTGGTTGGAGCAGCAGCTCTGAATGCAGAAGGATTCGGTCTTCAGTGGCATCTCTGGTTAGGGCTGGGAAAAGATCCCAACTTGAAACCTTGGAGACTTTCACTGCTGCCAGCCAGTGCAGAAAAGGGTCTGAAGGAGACAGAGCGACTGTCTGACTCAGTTATCAAATCGCTTCCTTCCTCTGTTCCTTGCTTGCTGCTTTCTTCGTGAAAGCAGTTTCAGAGTAAGAATCTGAAGCCAGGCAGAGGGGCAGGGCACTCCTGTGCCGTCTCCAGTTGTGGCACAGCACAGGATGCGACCCTGAACTGTCTGCTCTGCAAGGACCGGGCTGGCTGCAACTGCGACTTCCTCCATGTGGGGAAAGCCAGTGTAGTGGTGAGGATGTTGAACCGGGTTCAAGTCCCCACTTGGCTCATAGTATCACCTTGGGCCAGCCACTCACTCTCAGCCTAACCTACCTCACAGGGATGTTGTGGGGATTAAATGAGGAATGCAAGACACCTCGATCTCCATGGAGGAAAAGGTGCGGTAGCAATAGAATGAATACGTAATAAATAAAAGCTTTTGCAAAGGGTCTCGCAAGGATCTGGATTCTGGAGCAAGTTTTCCCTCTTAATTTACATAACCCACTTGGGCAACATGACAACCACACAATAGCTCAGTCAGTAGAGGATGAGACTCTTAATCTCAGGGTCAGGGGTTCTAGCCCCATGTTGGGCAAACAAATTCCTGCTTCGCAGAGGGTTGGACTAGATGACTCCCAGGGTCCCTTCCAACTGTGCAATTCTATGATTCTTTGGGAGGATGCGGCCACACAGCCAGGACTAACTTGAGCCACCAGAATCCTCCCCTTTTTTTAAAAAAGAAAATCAACTCCAGCCAACTTTGGCATGCGCAAAATGACGGCGAGAGCCCCCAGTTTCTCAGGTTGGAGCTGCCCAGGTGGCAGGCAGGTGAGCGAGCCCCCCTCTCACCTGGGCCCTGTCCTTGCGGCCGCAGCCCAAAAGCGACTCCCCTGCGGAGAACTTTTTGCTCCCATCGGAGGACCCCCAACCCTGTGCATGCAGCATCAGCCCAGTGCCCCCTACGTACCAGCCCCCCTCCCCACATGCGGACCTACCTCTGAAAGCTACTTTGGCAATCCTGTCTCCTTTGCCCCGCAGGTCAGTGACCGTCTTCAGGTGCACCACCAAGGCCATGTTGCAGGTGGGGATGCAGAGCCAGCCCAGGCGCTACGACAGACTGGCAGGGTTGGACAGTGGTCTGGATCCCGCCGCAGCCGGGCTTCCTGGGGGCTCAGAGCTCTGCCATCCTCTGCTGGTCTCTGCCGGGCCAGTCAGGGCGCATCGCCTTAGCCGTCGGCGTCTCCTCCCTCCCTGGACCCAGAAGGAGAGGCGACCCGGAGCCGTGTGGCGGTTCAGCTGCCGCGCCGAGCCTCTTGCTTGCCTCAATTATTCAGGAGCTGTCGCAGAAAAGTGCCGCTTGGCTTTCTCCCTCCCTCCCTCTCTCTGTGCACAACCCTCCGGCTGGTATCCTGGCTCACGGGCAAAGCTCTCCTCTGCCCTGGGTCCCCCCGCCACCTCCTCCTCCCTCCTCCATCCTTTGCTGCTGCAGCAGCAGCGCTCCTTCATCCAGCCGCGCGCAACTCGGCGGATGCCTCAGGGATAACGGAAGAGCATCTTCTCCACGCTGCCTTCATCCAGGGGCGGCTGGAGCTACAGCTGGCTGCGGTTAACCGCTTAGCTGCTGCACCCTACAAAGAAGGGGGGAGAGGGGGGGTTGCCTGGTCCAGCTGCTGCTGCTGTGCTGCTCTGGAGATTTCGGGGATGGGGTACATATATAGCCCAGCTCCTTCAGGCTGCAGCACACACAACTAGCTGGCGCGTCGGGGGGCGGGCGGAGGGAGGAGGGTCCCCAAAATCTGATGCTGAGCCTTGCTTACCGTCTCGGGCCCCCCCCCCACCTCAAAGCACAGAAGATTCGGCGCTGCCGGCTTCATTTCTGTAGGCTTCAGGCGCCTGGGTCGGTGAGGATGGACTTGTTCATATGGAGCCCTGCGGAAGGATCAGGTCCACCCTGGTTTGGCAGCAAATGCTTCGAGGGACCCCCCCCCAAACAGGACAGAGACTTGCTTAAGTTTCTTATATATTTCATTGCATTTAAACCCCACCTTTCGTCCAAGGAGCTCAAGGCGGTATACATGCTTTCCCCACGCTCCTCATTTAATCCTCACAACAACCCTGCGAGGTAGGCTAGGCTGAGAGGCAGTGACTTACACCCCCGCACACACAAGCAAGGACACCCAGTGAGAGCTTCATGGGTAAACGGGATTGCAACTCTGCTCTCTCCCAGGTCCTAGTCAGAACACCCTAACCACTACACCACACTGACTTGTTCCGAGAGCTTTGTAGATGAACCTCCACCTGCAGAAGCAGTCTACCCTTGAGAGCCGGCTGCTCGGAACTAGTTGCTGTCCTCCTGCCCTGCTTGGGGGATTCCCGGAAGTGATCATTGTTGGCTGTTATTTCCATAGCCATTTTCAATACGTAATCAGAGTTTTCCATTCATTTTCTCCTTCCCCTTTGCATCCACCCTGCAATGTAAGTTGGGCAGAGGGACGGTGACCACAGGCCATTTCTGTAGGACTGAACTGTCCGAATCCCCTTTTAAAGCCATCCAAGGTAGTGGCCATCATATTCTTAACTCGGTAGTTTGAGTAATCTAAATTGGTTGTATGTTATAGGCTGGTGTGCATTAATGCTTCTCCCAGGCACATAGAACTGTAGAACTGTAGAGTCATCTAGTCCAGCTCCCCGCAATGCGGGAATCACCAGTAAATATTCCTGTCCAAAATTATTATTATTATTATTATTATTATTATTATTATTATTATTACTATTTATATCCCGCCCATCTGGCTGGGTTTCCCCAGCCACTCTGGCCAGCTCTCAGCAGCATATTAAAAGCACAACAAAACATCAAACATAAAAAACTTCCCAATACAGGGCTGCCTTCAGATGTCTTCTAAAAGTCAGATAGAAAAGTCAGACCATTGAGAAGGCCCTCTGCCTGGTTCCCTGTAACCTCACTTCTCATAGTGAAGAACCACCAGAAGGCCCTCGGAGCTGGACCTCAGTGTCCGGGCAGAACAATGGGGGTGGAGACGCTCCTTCAGGTATACTGGGCCGAGGCCGTTTAGAGCTTTCCCCTTAATTAGATGACCTTTTGAGTTTGTGCAGGTAGCCAACAAATTTTAGAGGTGCCCCCGCACTTTTCCTGTGCCTCGTTGCAGAGGATGACTCAATGCGCCTCCGCTCCAGAGAGCACCTTTTGGAGCTAACCCCAAATGCTTCTTCATTTTAATGAGGCCGTTCTTCAGATCGTGGGCCTGGCGACAGATAGGCAAAGGAGCAGGCAGCCTTGGGCAGCCAGGAGAACTGTCTCCCTGCTGGGCTATCAGGGAGGCAATGAGGTGGAGCATCTGGCAGGGTGACTGAGGATTATAAGAAAAAATCCAAGGCTCCAGGGTCCCCCCAATAAACCACAGAATGTCCTCCCTCTCTCTTCCCCGAGGGCGTTTCAGATACACTGCAAATACTATCGATCAGCAGGTCTACTGCTTGGGAGAATTTGGGACGTTGAGTAATCCAGACTGGTTAGACCGTTAGAGGATGATGTGGATTGATGCTTCTGCCGGGCACATCACCGAGCGAATCGTGGTGCTCAGTCAAATTTCCATGTGGTCCAGTCAGGTCTGGCATTCAAACAGAAACCAAAAACGAGCAACACGACGGCCAATGAAAGTAGTATATATTTTTTTCTTGTATAATAACAGAAAGACAACGTTAAAGGTAGATAGCCGTGTTGGTCTGTCATAGTCAAAACAAAACAAAATAAAATAAAAAAATTCCTTCCAGTAGCACCTTAGAGACCAACTAAGTTTGTTCTTGGTATGAGCTTTCGTGTGCATGCACACTTCTTCAGATACACTGAAACAGAAGTCACCAGACCCTTATATATAGTGAGAGGGTGGGGAGGGGTATTACTCAGAGGGGTGGTGGGAATGGGTGAAAGGTTGATAGCTGTGGTAAAGAGATAGACTGGAAAGAGAAGTTGCTGAATTGCAACTCATTACCAAGCTTAAAACTATGGAGAAACCTGGTCTGAACAAAGACATTGGATTCTTATCTCATTATACATGACAAAGCTTTTTTAACCTTCTCACCCCTTGCTTTTTCCTGTAAGACTAATTGCAGCCATTAACAGCCGTCAACAGGTTTACCACAGCTATCAACCTTTCACCCATTTCCACCACCCCTCTGAGTAACACCCCTCCCCACCCTCTCACTATATATAAGGGTCTGGTGACTTCTGTTTCAGTGTATCTGAAGAAGTGTGCATGCACACGAAAGCTCATACCAAGAACAAACTGAGTTGGTCTCTAAGGTGCTACTGGAAGGAATTTTTTTATTTTATTTTGTTTTGTTTTGAGAAAGACAATGGACAGTGATCCAGTATTGACACTGTTTCGTGTACGTCTTCTTCAGCATGTAACTGGGCTTCTGATAACCAACAGCAGTGGTTACATATTCATATGACCACTGCTCCTTGAAGACTTTCATTGTATGTTGAGGTATGCTATTATTTTTCATTATTATATTGGCGCTATGTTTTATTGTATTATGTATATTTGCATTACATGTATAGATTTCATGGATTACTGTGATACATGTCCATGCAGGTTTTTAGTTGTTTATCTATATTTTGCAGTTATATGCTGAAGAAGACGTACACGAAACAGTGTCAATACCAGATCACTGTCCGTTGTCTTTCTGTTATTATACAAGAAACAAAATATATACTACTTTCATTGGCCGTCGTGTTGCTCGCTTTTGGTTTCTGTTTGAAGATTGCAACACAGAGGTTTTTTTATCTTGCTAGGTCTGGCATTCAAGCAGGCTCACCATCTTGCTTCTCACATAGTGTCAGGGATCTGCTTCCCCCTGCCAGTCCAGCTCTGAGTGTTTATAGGGAGCTGCCTCCTGTTTTAACTACTGATTCATCTGCGAGTGAAACCAGCAGTTCCTCTTACAGGCCCTGTGGAAGGAGGTCAGGTCCCGCAGGGCCCTAGCCTTATGGGACAGAGCATTCCACCAGGTCGGGGCCATCACTGATAATCTGGCTTCTTTGGGGCCCGGGGCCCTTAAGCTATTATTATTCATGGGCCTTAGGGTCCTCTGTGGGACATACCAGGAGAGGCGGTCCAGTAAGTACGAGGGTCCTAAGCTATATGATTTGAAACTCAAAAATCCGAAGGGAACATTCCAAAGAAATGGGTTTCGGACGGCTCTCAAGCTGCAACTGTTTTTAGCATGTGTGAACAATGAGCTCCAGGGGGGATTTCCCCCACGCTTGCTTCCCCCATGATGATTTAGCAGCTTAGGGTGGGTGAGCGTGTGGGAAGGGTGCTGCGTTCTCATTCAGAGTCAGAAATCACCTCCCACCTCTGCTCAGGCATGCTGCTGAATGCGTGCGATTTGCAAAACACGGCTGTGCACACGAGAGAGTTTTGAAAGGAGCTCTTCATGGCGGGTTATCTGGACAGAACAGCCCTCTCATTTGGCACTTGAGCGCCAGTCATTCTCCTAATGTCTCCTCCTAACAGTGAGCAGCAGGTATCTTCGTGCAGCGGCTCCGGCAGAGACGGCGACGCAGAATGTTTTCTAAATGTTTTCTTCTTATAAAGAAGCTGGTAAAATGTGGGCTAGACAATGCTACCATTCAGTGGATTTGTAACTGGCTGACTGACCGAACCCAAAGGGTGCTCATCAATGGCTCCTCTTCATCCTAGAGAGAAGTGACTAGTGGGGTGCCATAGGGTTCTGTCTTGGGCCCAGTCTTATTCAACATCTTTATCAATGACTTGGATGATGGGCTTGAGGGCATCCTGATCAAGTTTGCAGATGACACCAAATTGGGAGGGGTGGCTAATACCCCAGAGGACAGGATCACACTTCAAAATGACCTTAGCAGATTAGAGAACTGGGCCAAGGCAAACAGGATGAATTTTAACAGGGAGAAATGTAAAGTACTACACTTGGGCAAAAAAAAATGAAAGGCACAAATACAGGATGGGTGACACCTGGCTTGAGAGCAGTACATGTGAAAAGGATCTAGGAGTCTTGGTAGACCACAAACTTGACATGAGTCAACAGTGTGATGCAGCAGCTAAAAAAGCCAATGCAATTCTGGGCTGCATCAATAGGAGGATAGCATCTAGATCAAGGGAAGTAATAGTACCACTGTATTCCGCTCTGGTCAGACCTCACCTGGAATACTGTGTCCAATTCTGGGCACCACAGTTCAAGAAGGATACTGACAAGCTGAAATGTGTCCAGAGGAGGGCAACCAAAATGGTCAAAGGCCTGGAAACGATGCCTTATGAGGAACAGCTTAGGGAGCTGGGTATGTTTAGCCTGGAGAAGAGAAGGTTAAGGGGTGATATGATAGCCATGTTCAAATATATAAAAGGATGTCATATAGAGGAGGGAGAAAGGTTGTTTTCTGCTGCTCCAGAGAAGCGGACACGGAGCAATGGATTCAAACGACAAGAAAGAAGATTCCACCTAAACATTAGGAAGAACTTCCTGACAGTAAGAGCTGTTCGACAGTGGAATTTGCTGCCCAGGAGTGTGGTGGAGTCTCCTTCTTTGGAGGTCTTTAAGCAGAGGCTTGACAGCCATCTGTCAAGAATGCTTTGATGGTGTTTCCTGCTTGGCAGGGGGTTGGACTGGATGGCCCTTGGGGTCTCTTCCAACTCTAGGATTCTAGGATTCTAATAATAATATGAATAATGATTCCTGCTTGGCAGGGGGTTGGACTGGATGGCCCTTGGGGTCTCTTCCAACTCTAGGATTCTAGGATTCTAATAATAATATGAATAATGATTCCTGCTTGGCAGGGGGTTGGACTGGATGGCCCTTGGGGTCTCTTCCAACTCTAGGATTCTAGGATTCTAATAATAATATGAATAATGATTCCTGCTTGGCAGGGGGTTGGACTGGATGGCCCTTGGGGTCTCTTCCAACTCTAGGATTCTAGGATTCTAATAATAATATGAAGAATGATTCCTGCTTGGTAGGGGGTTGGACTGGATGGCCCTTGGGGTCTCTTCCAACTCTAGGATTCTAGGATTCTAAATTCATAGCTGACTGGGAATTAGCACCTGCCACAATAAGAGCAAACCGTGTGCGGTTTCCACCAGGATCCCACTGCCAGCCTGGACACCTCGGAGAGCAAAAGCTGGGCAGTAATTTCACGGTCTAAATAAGAATCCTTTCTAAACACCAGGAAGGCTGGAGCTTCCTGAAAACGGCATCGTACTGTAATCAACACCCCAATCTTCCAGTGGGTGAGAATTTCCAGAGGTTGCAGCCTTATAACTGTTGTTGGGTTTCCTTTTGGGGGAGGCAGCTGGAGGCTCATTGCATTTTCTAATATTTCAGAACGTAAGAAAAGACTGCTGGATCAGGCCAACGGCCCATCTGCGGGATGTAAGAATAAGAAGTTTACTCACATTCAGTTCACGGTTGGATCCCTGAAGGCAGGCTTTAGCTTACAGTTACAGAAGAGCAGTGCTTTTTTCCTTTTTTTTTAAAAAAAATGTTTAGGGGTACTCTCAGTTTGACTCAAGAAAATCACCATTTTATTTTATTTTGGGGGAAATAAAATATTTATTTTATTTTATTTCGGGGGAAATAAATACAGTAAATGGACAAAAGTACAAAGATTCACAAAATGTTTAGGGTATGCATCCCCCTGTGTCCCCCCAGGGAAAAAAAGCACTGCAGAAGAGGGTTTGAGTTCATCCCATATGGGAACTGATCCCACATGCTGCTGGCTGAAAGCCAGCAGTGCAGTCCAGGAGAAGAAAAGGGATCAAAAGAGAGGAAGGTGGCTGTGGGACTGGACCTTTTGTGGGGTCTGGAAGGGTCATGCCCACCTACCTGGTCACCTGCAAAGGAAGGATGCTCCACACCAGGTGTGACAGGAAGTTCAACTGGCTGGACCAAAACCTCCCTGTCTGCGTCCACTCTAGCAAAACAGGAAATGTTGTATTTGACTGCTTATGTTACATCCCACATACCCCTTCTCAGGCAATATAACATACACAAATATATACATTTTATTCAGGTGGTGCTGTGGTCTAAACCACTGAGCCTCTTGGGCTTGCCGATCAGAAGGTTGGGGGTTCAAATCGCCACGACGGAGTGAGCTCCCGTTGCTCTGTCCCAGCTTCTGCCAACCTAGCAGTTCGAAAGCACACTAGTGCGAGTAGATAAATAGGTACCACTGTGGCAGGAAGGTAAATGGCATTTCCGTGTGCTCTGGTTTCCGTCACCGTGTCCCATTGCGCCAGAAGCGGTTTAGTCATGCTGCCCACATGACCCGGAAAGCTGTCTGTGGACAAACACTGGCTCCCTTGGCCTGAAAGCGAGATGACCGCCAGAACCCCATAATTGCCTTTGACTGGACTTAACCTATCCATTCTGAAGGAAATCAGCTCTGAGTGCTCACTGGAAGGACAGATCGTGAAGCTGAGGCTCCAATCCTTTGGCCACCTCATGAGAAGAGAAGACTCCCTGGAAAAGACCCTGATGTTGGGAAAGATGGAGGGCACAAGGAGAAGGGGATGACAGAGGATGAGATGGTTGGACAGTGTTCTCAAAGCTACTAACATGAGTTTGACCAAACTGCGGGAGGCAGTGGAAGACAGGAGTGCCTGGCGTGCTCTGGTCCAGGGGGTCACAAAGAGTTGGACACGACTAAACAACAACAACAACATAACTGTCTAGGGGTCCCTGACCTTTTACCTTTTATACATTTTATTCAACCACCCAGGGTCCCAGCTTGACACAAAGGTTCCAGAAACTCTTCTCTGGTAGGGGCTTCATCAGGATGTCTGCAGTCATCTCTTTGGTATTGCTAGTCCAGCATCCTGTTCTCACAGTGGCCAACCAAGTGCCCATAATGGGAAATCTGCAAGCAGGATTTGAGCACAAAAGCAACACTCTCCCTACTGGCAGAGCTTAAGAAGAGCTTGCTAGATCAGGCCAAAGGGGGTTCATCAAGTCCAGTATCCTATTCTCACATTTGCTGATCAGATGCAGCAAAGAGAAACCCACAGGGAGGACCTGAGCACAAGATCCCTCTCCCATCTTGCAGCTTCCCGCAACCCGGATTCAGAAACATTGCCACCTCTAGCTTTGCAGGGCAGAGCAGAGTCCTGGCTGGTAGCCGTCATATGATGGTTTGAGTCCAGCCCTCCAGAGCAGGAGAAAACAAGCTTGCTCCATCTTCCAGGTGACAAAAGTTTGGGAACCTCTCACAAAGAGACCCCACCTGTCCGCAGACTGTCTCGCCAGAGTGGTGCATGCTCTGGTTATCTCTCGCTTGGACTACTGCAATGTGCTCTATGTGGGGCTACCTTTGAAGGTGACCCGGAAACTGCAATTAATCCAGAACGCGGCAGCTAGACTGGTGACTGGGAGTGGCCGCCGGGACCACATAACACCGGTCCTGAGAGATCTACATTGGCTCCCAGTACGTTTCCGAGCACAATTCAAACTGTTGGTGCTGACCTTGAAAGCCCTAAACGGCCTCAGTCCTGTATACCTGAAGGAGCGTCTCCACTCCCACCGTCTAGCCCGGACACTGAGGTCCAGCTCCAAGGGCCTTCTGGCGGTTCCCTCACTGCGAGAAGCAAAGCTACAGGGAACCAGGCAGAGGGCCTTCTTGGTGGTGGCGCCTGCCCTGTGGAACACCCTCCCATCCCATGTCAAAGAGATAAATAACTACCTGACATTTAGAAAACACCTGAAGGCAGGCCTGTTTAGGGAAGTTTTTAATGTGTGATATTTTAATGTATTTTAGTGTTTGTTGGAAGTCGCCCAGAGTGACTGGGGGGACCCGGCCAGATGGGTGGGGTACAAATAATAAATTATTATTATTATTATTATTATTATTATTAAGCCTTTTGGAGGCAGCGAAACTTCTGAATCCCAGTTGCTGGAAACCAAAGGAGGGGAGAGTTGCTTTTGTGCTCGAATCCTGCTTGCTGGTTTCCCAGGGGTACCAGGTTGGCCACTGTGAGAACAGGATGCTGGACTTGATGGGTCATTGGCCGGATCCAGCAGGGATCTTCTTAGGTTCTTATGTTGACTGGTTTGACTTTTCTGATATTATGCTATTTTTTTCCTTTTATTAATCTGGATCCTCCCTTCTCTTTGAAGTGTTACATAACATGACTGTATTCTGTGATGCATCATAGCTGCTAAGTGGGAAGGGATTCTTTTGTTGCATAGGTGCTGTTGTTGCTCAACCTTAAAATGAAAGAGGAAAGAAGAAAGCCACTCCAACTCACTGGTCCTACTCCAGTGTTGCAATGGAGCCCCCTGGTCTCCCTCATTCTGAGGAATCTAAGGAGAGCAGCGATAGGAGAGAGAAAGTACGAAAATGGATCTGTTTACACCGCTTGGAAAATTAATGCAAACTAGGTCACTGCAGGACACTAAGCACTTTTCCAGGACCTTTGGTGTACCCAGGTAGTACTTTGGGAGGTTTTATTACAGGCAGGTAGATTCCACAGCTGATGTGGACATTTAACCTTTTCTCTACTAGCTGTGTGCCCAGAACTGGGCCCCTGGGTTGGGGCGCTGGGAAGGGGGACCCTCAGTCCAGCATAGATAGATAGATAGATAGATAGATAGATAGATAGATAGATAGATACTTTATTATCATTGTACGTAGTACAACGAAATTGAATGCCATCCATTTACAGCCACATATACACATTTTGAATTCTGGTGCTGGAGAAGACTCTTCAGAGTCCCATGGACTGCAAGAAGATCAAACCGATCCATTCTTAAGGAAATCAGCCCGGAGTGCTCACTGGAAGGACAGATCCTGAAGCTGAGGCTCCAATACTTTGGCCACCTCATGAGAAGAGAAGACTCCCTGGAAAAGACCTTGATGTTGGGAAAGATTGAGGGCACAAGGAGAAGGGGACGACAGAAGATGAGATGGTTGGACAGTGTTCTCGAAGCTACTAACATGAGTTTGACCAAACTGCGGGAGGCAGTGGAAGACAGGAGTGCCTGGCGTCCATGGGGTCACGAAGAGGCAGACACGACTAAACGACTAAACAACGACAACAACAGGCAGATAGATAGATAGATAGATAGATAGATAGATAGATAGATAGGCAGGGGAAGACAGGAGGGCCTGGCGTGCTCTGGTCCATGGGGTCACAAAGAGTCGGACACGACTAAATGACTAAACAACAAACAAATCCTTGTGCTTTGGTGCCGAATGTATCCTAATCCGCAAGGAAATCCCAGGTGGGCTGGTGGCCGGGGAAAACACAGAAGCCAGCCCATTTATCATGGTTTCAAAACCATGATGTGCTCAGTGGCGGAGTAAACTGGGATAATGAAGAGGAATAAGGTGAGTGGCAAGGAAATGGGGCTGTCAGCATCCTATTCTGCCTCGTCGAGTCCCAAAGGAGCACCAAAATGCTCATCACGTCGGACGCCAAAGACTTAATGAGACGCGAAGAAGAGCCTTTTGCGAGCTGTCGTTCTCCTCCTTCTGATTATCTCTTTTAATGCAGCGACTGTCTGCCTGGCGAAGAAAGCATCAGTGGAATATAGGAATCTATCCTGCGTGATAGATGCTGAATGGGGGGTGGAGAGAGGGGAGCTGTTTGCAGAGGCGCCCAAATCAATTCCAGAAGAACAACTTCACCTCTCACTCCCCCACAAATTGTCTCCAGTGAAGCCGCTCTCACCGTGATGCGCAGCTACTCTTTCGATCGCCCGCTTTTGCTTCTCAAAACAAAGGCTCCCAATTACCTTTGCAACTCCCACCTCGCATTAGCGCATTTGTGCCGGAGAACAGAAGCTCCCGGAGGTTTTGCACCTGTTTAGATTGTCAGTAGAGCATTGTCAGCATCGACTTATTCATCAAGGGATGCTGTGGGTTTGTGGGGAGGGGGGTCAGTTTGGATGGTGCCCCGAGTTCCCTTCCGATTCCTGGGGTCCTGAACCCAAGGAGGGTTGGGATGTAACAGAGGACGACGACAAAAATAGACGACAAAACTTAGGGACCAGGAGGAGTCGTCGCTGAGGCAAGAGTGGAATCCAGTTGTAGACTACTTGAAGATATACGACAGTCAGATAAACTTACAAGTAGGATCAGACTGTGAACAGCAGCGAAAAAATAAGATATTAAGTATAGTGGAATTAGGGAAGACATTCCGTTATGTAGGAAGGAAGGGTATAGCAGCAGGACAAGGGGAGACAGGAAAACCATGGAGGGAAGGAGGGGAAGTGAATATCCATTGGGAAGATGGTGAAAATCACTCTTACGAATCAAAGCTAAAAAAGCCAATGCAATTCTGGGCTGCATCAATAGGAGTATAGCGTCTAGATCAAGGGAAGTAATAGTACCACTGTATTCCGCTCTGGTCAGACCTCACCTGGAATACTGTGTCCAGTTCTGGGCACCACAGTTCAAGAAGGATACTGACAAGCTGGAATGTGTCCAGAGGAGGGCAACCAAAAGGTCAAAGGCCTGGAAACGATGCCTTATGAGGAACGGCTTAGGGAGCTGGGTATGTTTAGCCTGGAGAAGAGAAGGTTAAGGGGTGATATGATAGCCATGTTCAAATATATAAAAGGATGTCATATAGAGGAGGGAGAAAGGTTGTTTTCTGCTGCTCCAGAGAAGAGGACACGGAGCAATGGATTCAAACTACAAGAAAGAAGATTCCACCTCAACATTAGGAAGAACTTCCTGACAGTAAGAGCTGTTCGACCAGTGGAATTTGCTGCCAAGGAGTGTGGTGGAGTCTCCTTCTTTGGAGGTCTTTAAGCAGAGGCTTGACAGACACCTGTCAGGAATGCTTTGATGGTGTTTCCTGCTTGGCAGGGGGTTGGACTGGATGGCCCTTGTGGTCTCTTCCAACTCTATAATAATAATAATAATAATAATAATAAATTTTTATTTATATCCCGCCCTTCCCCGCCAAAACCGGGCTCAGGGCGGCTAACAATCAAATACAGATATAAAAACACAGATTAAAAATACAGATATAAAAACACAGATTAAAAATACAGATATAAAATACACTTTAAAACTTTAAAATTTTGAATTTTTTTAAAAGTTACACTCAAATTACCCCAAAAGCCACACGGAACAACTCCGTTTTACAAGCCCTGCGAAAGGGTGCTAACTCTTGCAGGGCCCTTGTTTCTTGTGGCAGATCATTCCACCATATCGGGGCCAGAACCGAAAAGGCCCTGGCCCTGGTGGCTGCCAACCTGACCTCCTTATGACCTGGGATCTCCAGAAAGTTATTATTTGATGACCTCAAGGTCCTACCTGGGGCATACCAGGAGAGACGGTCCCTTAAGTACGAGGGCCCTAAAGTTTTGGAAAATCGTTGAATAAAATCTTTATTTAAAGAAAGAATGCAGCAGAAGAGGCTGCCTAGCTGGACAGGCAAATTTCCTTATAGGACAAGGGCTACTTGAGTGTCCTCATCAGCATCCCAAAAGAATGGCCCGAGAGCTGCAACTAAGAGCTGGGGGCCTCAGGGCTCAGGAGTGGGGGGCTTTTCTCCACCTCCCTTATTTAGCTGCCAGGTAGCAGGGCAATAGCCAGAATTTTGGGGGTGTGAGCTGAGACAAAAGCAAGCTGGGAGCTGGAGACCCAGAGGCTCGCTTGCTGGGTCCAAAGCTGTGACTACTGGAGAAGCAAGATCTGCCGGGGTTTCAAGCCCCTCCATCCTAGGCTCAGGTAATAAATAAAACCCCGTATCCTACAGACACCGCAGTCTCTGCTGACCTTCATTCTAAAGAAACCAAACTGGTCATGCCTGTGACCCCGGATTCTCTCGCCCCTTGGCAACTGGGGGTGTGCAGCAATATTAAGTCATCTAGTGAAGCCTTCCTTCCAAATTGCTTATGGTGGTGCATGTGCCTTTTTTAAAATAACACAAAAGGCTCATCTCCCTATCCTGGATCTTGGGCCGTTTTTCAAGAGCTCGTCATCGTAGTCGTTGATCTGGAAGAAAGCGGCAGAGCATCTTTCGTCGATAAATATTGCATGGTGCGCAATCCAATACGTTCCGTGACCAAGCAAGATAAGAGGTTGGAAGCAGCTTTCCACACCCACACACAAACACATCTTTCTTTCTTTCTTTCTTTCTTTCTTTCTTTCTTTCTTTCTTTCTTTCTTTCTTTCTTTCTTTCTTTCTTTCACCAGCTACCCTATCCAGAGGGTTTTTCCATTGCTCTAAGAACAGTTCTAAGGGACACAGGTGGCACTGTGGGTTAAACTACAGAGCCTAGGGCTTGCTGATCAGAAGGTCGGCAATTTGAATCCCCGTGACGGGGTGAGCTCCTGTTGTTCGGTCCCTGCTCCTGCCAACCTAGCAGTTCGAAAGCACCACAAAAAGTGCAAGTAGATAAATAGGTACCGCTGCAGCGGGAAGGTAAACAGTGTTTCCATGCGCTGCTCTGGTTCGCCAGAAGCGGCTTAGTCCAGCTGGCCACATGACCCGGAAGCTGTACGCTGGCTCCCTCGGCCAGTAAAGCGAGATGAGCGCCACAACCCCAGAGTCGTCCGTGACTGGACCTAATGGTCAGGGGTCCCTTTACCTTTACCTAAGTACGGTTCTATGCCACTGCAATTTCTGTGCGGGCAGAGACACCAGAGGTTCCAGGCCCTTTCCCAAGTTCAGTTTCCTTGGAATAATGATTATTTATGTATTTATTCAATTTATACACCGCCCTGTACCCGGAGGTCTCAGGGCGGTTCACAAACAAGAACACAACATATAAAATCAGACCAAAAACATATAAGATCAAACCAAAAACAATAACCCAATAAAAAACAAACAAAAGAACTACATTCTAAAAGGGTATTGGATGTCAATAAGATCAACTAAAGGCCTGGTTAAAAAAGGAACGTTTTTGCCTGGCGCGTAAAAGTGTATAATGAAGGCGCTAGGCGAACTTCCCTGGGGAGGGCATTCCATAGACGGGGAGCCACTGCAGAGAAGGTCAGCGGAGACTGCGGTGTCTTTGGATATATGGCTTCATTTACACATCTAGCTTGGTGGCCCCCACTGCCTCTGGTGGGAATGAGTTCCATAGGTTACCAATGCTCTCTGACTCCACACGCTTATTTCTGAATGTTTGTGTTGGCCAACGAGGAGGCAGCTCAGGTGAATTCTGGGAGCCGTCGACAGTTGGGAAGGGCCGGAGAGTAGCTCCTTCTGGACCATTTCCTGCGTGGGATTCAATGGCATACTGGCAAATTCAAGCGGGTGATTAAAGTGGGTTTGGCACTCATGAGCATCATATGCAATCCCCCCCCCCCGAAACTCTTTTTGTGTGTGTGATAAGGAGAAATGCACTGGGAAATGTGGGGTAACCATTGCAGAGGCATCACATACCGGTAATAATCTCACCAGAAACAAATTGGAATAAATGCTTAAGAACAAGCCATGGTTGTCGTACTGCCTCTCTGCAAATTTGCAGAAGCAAATCAGGATTAACTAGGTTTGCCATATTTTGAAGAGCAAAAAAAGAGGACGCTGTGGCGACTCTCATTTTTACTACTACAGCTGTGATATATTGCTGAGGGGGGCAGGAGAAGAGAAGAGGGAAGCAAGCCTTCAGTCTCATCATGGGACTGAAACTGCCTTGGTCGCACTGGTCGATGATCTCCGGCGGGCTAGGGACAAAGGTGAGAGCTGTTTCCTAGTTTTGCTGGATCTCTCAGCGGCTTTTGACACCATCGACCATAACATCCTTCTGGACCGCCTAGAGGGGTTGGGAGCTGGGGGCACTGTTATACAGTGGTTCCGCTCCTTTCTCCTGGGCCGTGTCCAGAAAGTGGTGGTGGGGGATGAGTGTTCAGACCCCTGGGCTCTCACTTGTGGGGTGCCTCAGGGTTCCGTCCTCTTCCCCATGCTTTTTAATATCTATATGAAGCCGCTGGGAGAGATCATCAGGGGGTTTGGGCTGGGTGTTCATCAGTATGCGGATGATACCCAGCTCTACCTCTCTTTCAAATCAGAGCCAGTGAAGGCAGTGAAGGTCCTGTGTGAGTGTCTGGAGGCGGTTGGAGGATGGATGGCGGCTAACAGATTGAGGTTGAATCCTGACAAGACAGAAGTGCTGTTTTTGGGGGACAGGAGGCGGGCAGGTGTGGAGGACTCCCTGGTCCTGAATGGGGTAACTGTGCCCCTGAAGGACCAGGTGCGCAGCCTGGGAGTCATTTTGGACTCACAGCTGTCCATGGAGGCACAGGTTAACTCTGTGTCCAGGGCGGCTGTCTACCAGCTCCATCTGGTACGCAGGCTGAGACCCTATCTGCCCGTGCACTGTCTCGCCAGAGTGGTGCATGTTCTAGTTATCTCCCGCTTGGACTACTGCAATGCGCTCCACGTGGGGCTACCTTTGAAGGTGACCCGGAAACTACAACTAATCCAGAATGCGGCAGCTAGACTGGTGACTGGGAGCGGCGGCGAGACCATATAACACCAGTCCTGAAAGACCTACATTGGCTCCCAATACGTTTCCAAGCACAATTCAAAGTGTTGGTGCTGACCTTTAAAGCCCTAAACGGCCTCAGCCCAGTAGACCTGAAGGAGCATCTCCACCCCCATCATCCAGCCCAGACACTGAGGTCCAGCTCTGAGGACCTTCTGGCAGTTCCCTCACTGTGAGAAGTGAGGTTTCAGGGAACCAGGCAGAGGGCCTTCTCGGTGGTGGCACCCACCCTGTGGAATGCCCTCCCGTCAGATGTCAAGGAAATAAACAACTATCTGAATTTTAGAAGACATCTGAAGGCAGCCCTGTTTAGGGAAGTTTTTAATGACTGATGTTTTAATGTATTTTTAATCTTTTGTTGGAAGCGTCCCAGAGTGCCTGGGGAAACCCAGCCAGACGGGTGGGGTATAAATAATAAGTTATTCTTATTCTTATTCAGCCACCAGTTATGTCTTGGTCTCATCCAGAAAGTATAGCCAGAGATATTTTGGCAAATTTGAATAATCCACCTAGGAATTTTATCCGTGGAAAAGAGGGCGTGTCCTGGAAAAAGGGGACCCATTGCAACCCAGAATGAGCAGGTTGTCTGGAAGAAGCCAGCAGCGAGAGAGAGAGGCAAGGAGGACCGATTGATATGAAACTCCTTGCAAATAAATTGTATGGATTTATCACACTGGGAAATCAACTCCCCAAAGTGAGTGATGTGCCAGAAAGGAATAGACCGATGGCGAAGGCTGAGTTCGCATACAGTATTATTGATATTACTGCCTCTCCCCAAAAATCGGACAGGTCCACCATCTCCGTCCCATATCCTCCTTCAAACGGCCGCATCGCCATCACTTTCCATCAGAGACAATGTCAATTTTACTGGGATCATATACCATAGAATCATAGAATTGTAGAGCTGGAAAGGGGTCCCAAGGGTCATCTAGTCCCACCCCCTGAAATGCAGGAATTTCCAGAGCAGTTTGCAATGATCTTCACAAACGTCGACACAAAGAGATCATGTTGGTTCCCAAGTTTTAAAAAAGCTCTTTATTTTTGTTCAGAAATTGGGTCTGCGTATTATTTTTACCCATTTTCCCTTAAAGTGTGTGCCCATGTGTGATTTCAATGTATCCAGGAAAACATATATTTTGGATGGAAGCCCTCTTTGGATATTTCTTCGAAACTTGACCGTACTCTTGCCATCTCTTCATATCATATTCTATATAACTCCTCAGTTATCTGTATTGAAACCTTTGCAGGATTGGACCCATTCGGGTCCCTTCCGTCATGGTTTTGCAACGACAGTTATTTGTGATTTCTTTATTGTTTATCCAATTAGATATTTGGCCTGCAATCTTAAAATCTCTGTTAAAAATTGCTTTGTAAAAATGCAAGCGAATATATCTTAGAGGTTAACAACATTTGCCAGCTTTTCTAAACATCTAGGATTCCATCTATGCAAGGATTACATTTTGCAAAATAACAATAATAATAATCCATTGTCCTTTCTCTTTTTACTGTACCGTGGAATAATTGCTAGCGGGATTTTAACACAGCTCTCTCATATATACCTGTGAGACATTCAGCCATTGGGTTATTACTTCTTACATGTGTAGCTTTATAATAATATGTTATATTCAGAATTGTTTTTTCTACTGTAGCTCCCCCCCAGGTTGCCATGGGAACAGGAGCTTTTTTATGCATTCCACACAAAGTTTGCAAGTAGTTTTTGCCTGTTCAATAATACCCAAGAGAGCCCAATTTGGGACCATTTTTTTAAACAATTATTTCCCCACTGCAACCATCACCAGTTCATAATTTAATTTAAACAGCTCTTCTGTGTTTGACGACAACCAGAGATTCCTCGATATTTCATCGGCTTAACAGTCCAATTCATTCCGCTTGCTTTCATCAGATTTGCTCTAATTGATTGCAACACATTTATTCCCGTAATTTCGGGGTTTCTTGGGTTCGTGTTGTACGCAGAGACTTCGCCAAACTCCTCCATTAAGCACTTTTTAAGGGAGTAGTTAATGAAAGCATTTCATCACCGTGATAGAAAGCCGCCCCAAAACCCAGACATTTTGCCAATCCCCCCCATACCCCAACAGGTGCTAATCCTGTCATTATTATTATTATTCTTAAAATCTCCTTTGACGTCTTATCTACACCTATAGCCTTGCCTAGACTCGAACCCAAGACCCTGAGATTCAGAGGATCATGCTCTACTGAGTGCGCTATTTTAATTATTATTATTTTTTAAATACTTTTTATTGCTTTTTCCATGTATACATCCTCTAACAATATTCCTCTAAAAATTTTCCATATTTTCTCCCTCCTCCCCTGGCGTTCCCCTATTTTAATTCTTTAAAAAAAAAAAAAATCTATGCTGGCTGCACCCTTTGTTGAAATTAAAAGATTGTTTTTCAAATTTACACTAGTTATTGATAGCAATCATCTTCTGACTGACGGTCGAATAGAAGAATGATGATGATCATAGAATCATAGAATCATCGAGTTGGAAGACACCCCAAGGGCCATCCAGTCCAACCCCCTGCCAAGCAGGAAACACCATCAAAGCATTCTTGACAGGTGGCTGTCCAGCCTCTGCTTAAAGACCTCCAAAGAAGGAGACTCCACCACACTCCTTGGCAGCAAATTCCACTGTCGAACAGCTCTTACTGTCATGAAGTTCTTCCTAATGTTTAGGTGGAATCTTCTTTCTTGTAGTTTGAATCCATTGCTCCGTGTCCGCTTCTCTGGAGCAGCAGAAAACAACCTTTCTCCCTCCTCTATATGACATCCTTTTATATATTTGAACATGGCTATCATATCACCCCTTAACCTTCTCTTCTCCAGGCTAAACATACCCAGCTCCCTAAGCCGTTCCTCATAAGGCATCGTTTCCAAGCCTTTGACCATTTTGGTTGCCCTCCTCTGGACACGTTCCAATTTGTCAGTATCCTTCTTGAACTGTGGTGCCCAGAACTGGACACAGTATTCCAGGTGGGGTCTGACCAGAGCGGAATACAGTGGTACTATTACTTCCCTTGATCTAGATGCTATACTCCTATTGATGCAGCCCAGAATTGCATGGGCTTTTTTAGCTGCTGCATCACACTGTGGACTCATGTCAAGTTTGTGGTCTACCAAGACTCCTAGATCCTTTTCACTTGTACTGCTCTCAAGCCAGGTGTCACCCATCCTGTATTTGTGCCTTTCATTTTTTTTTTGCCCAAGTGTAGTACTTTACATTTCTCCCATGATGATGATGATGATGATGATAGCAATCATTTGAAATACAGTACCTGGTTATGTTTTATTATGAATATGTAAAATAAATCAACCAACCAACAAACAAATAAATGTTGTTGCTGATGGCAAATATGTCAGTAAAGTAAAAAATAAAATAAAGAAATGCAAGAGATAACAGATGTTGCTTTGGGCAGCCTTACTACGACTATATACATGAAAAGAAGTAATTTGAAAATGCAGCAAATAATTAGTGCTCTTGGCATCCCTGTGCTTGATTGCGAATGTAGAAATAAAATTTTAAAAATGTGATAAGTATTATTTGCTGTTGGCATCTGTATACTTTATTGCGAATGAAGAAATGCCAGTAATAATAATAATAATAATATTTATTTGATTTGATTTATTGTATTTCTGTGCTGCTTTTCTTTCAAATGAATCCCAAATTGGCTTACAAACAATAAATAACAGCGTGATAAACAATAACAGAACATCACAAATACAGCAATAATAATAATAATAATAATAATATGAATAATAATAGCTGTCAATCTTTCCCTTTTCATGCGAGGAATCCTATTCGGCATAAGGGAATTTCCCTTTAAAAAAGGGAAAGTTGACAGGTATAATAATAATAATAATAATAATAATAATAATAATAATAATAATAATAATGCAAGCTTGTCCTGGGAGCAATCTCATTGGGAAATAGCAACTGCGATTCTTTCCCTTCTGCGCCTGCGCGGCTCCTCGGCCTCCCGCCCCTCCCCTCCCCATTGCCATGGCGACGGGTTTGTGACCGCCGCGGCCTACGGCCCTCCCTGAAGCCTCGGCCTCGCCTGGGCGCCTCGTCTGCCTCCCCGCCTCCCTGCCCGCCCCGGCCGACGAAGGAGTAGCGCGACCATGGCTTCGCGCAGCGCCGGGACCCTCTTGACCCAGTACAACGCGGCCTACGTGCCGCCGGGGCTCATGCCCGGGTGGGTCGCTGGAGGGGGGGGCGCGCCCCTTGGGGACGGGGGGGGGGAGAGAATTGGGGGAGGGGGCGGATAGAGAGAACGAAAGCGCTGATTTATGGCTTGCTTCTTTGGGGAAAGGGAAGGGAAAAGGCTTTGACGCCTGCATTGCAGGCAGGGGGTTGGGCTGGATGACCTCTGGGGGTCCCCCCCAGCTCTGAGGTTCCTTAGCGTGGCAGCACAGGAACTTTGGAACTCCTTCGCTGCACTTAAGCACATCCTTGTTTAGTCCGCATTGCAGGCAGGGGGTTGGGCTGGATGACCTCTGGGGGTCCCGCCCAGCTCTGAGGTTCCTTAGCGTGGCGGCACAGTAACTTTGGAACTCCCTGCCACTTGATATCAGGCAGGCACCTTCGCTGCGCTTAAGCACATCATTGCTTAGTCCGGGCCAGGCGCTTAGGAAGTTTGCACGGATTTTAATTCCTCTTAGTCTATCCTCTTGGGGTTTTAGCTTTCTGTATGCTTTAAATCATGGTTGTAAACATATTAGGGATGGTTTCGTTGTTTCGTCGTCCGCTTTCTTCCAAGACGGAAGGGTGCCAACGTTAGCTTTCTGTACGCTTTAAATCAAGGTTATAAACTTGTTAGGGACAATTTTACTGTTTCATCTTTTTCATAAACCGCTTAGAGGTCGTCGTCCCCTTGCAATCAAGCAGTATATATAGATTTTATGGAATAAAAAGTGCAGCTCTTTGCACAGGATCAGAGGAACTCTTGGTCCCAGCATTTACTTTAAAAAAGGGAAAGGGGGGGGGGAACAAAGCAGCCACTCTTAGTCAGAAGGAAAAGACATTTTGGACATGCTCAGAGGTACTTAGGCCAAGGTGCTGGAATTCTTTTTATTTGTGTGTGTGTGTGTAGCAGGGGAAAGGAAACAGGAAACAAAAAAAATGCCAAAATAAAGGACTGTGTGCATGGAGTCCCCTCCCTGCAAAAAATCTGCACCTGCCTCTCATCCCCATGGAGTTGCTTTAAAGTACCTGTAGTTTCAGTGGTTTTTGAATGGCTTTTTTTCTTCTCTTTGCTACATTTGCACATTGAATGAATTTTATTCTTACGGTCACAGACCAGCTTATTAAGTCAATAATACTAAAATAATACATTAAAATTTACATAGCAACAATAGTACATATATGTATACGTATATAGCAGCGTTTAAAATATATGAATTAAAATTGTGACACTAAAATATGGCCTAAAAATTGCCGTTTGGGGCCTATTTATATCGGTAACACCGCTTATTCTCAGCTTTATGGCTGCTGCACAATATTTGGCTACTTTCAGCGTAATCTCAGGGTCTGTGTCTTCTACAAGGCGTTTGAGACATAGGAATTTATTTGAAGAATTTTGTATAACCGGAGAGATGAAAACCCGACGTATGTCGTTGTAAAAATGACAACGTAGTAAAACGTGAGAGACAGATTCTACCTCCGGCAGGCCACAGGGGCAGACTCGTTCCGCATATACGTTTGCACATTTCACCATTGTTGTTACATTGTGGGCACCATCTGTCTCTCTCGGGAGACAACGGAGTTTGCCTTTGGGGGTGAAGTCAAACCGAAGTGACTTCCCCACGAAAATGACTTCGCCGGGGTGCAAGCCTGGGCAGTGTGCATGGAGGCAGGGCCGGATTTAGGTTGGATGAGGCCCTCAGCTCCTGAAGGTAATGGGGCCCTTTATACGTCCAGCTGTCCTTTGTCAGCAACAAATTGTCGCTTTTTTGTGTTGAATATATGCTATATGGTAATTTAGGGACCTCATAGGTATCTAAAGCCATTTGCACCTGTTGCCTTGCAACCAGACCATGCAGAATGTCGGCACCCTATATATAGAAAGGAGCAAAGCAGGGATATTTTAGGGAGCAGGCTAGCAGGCAGGGCCCATGACTTACATCATAAGAGCCGACACAACACAAAACACGGTTGCTGTATGTAGGCTTTATTTTATTTGTTTTTTATCTTATATTTTGGAAATGTACATCCAGTTTTTTCTCCTTTAATTCTTTTTTGGGGGCCCCCAAGAGAGTGGGGCCCAAACTATAGCTTGTTTAGCTTATACGTAAAACTGGCACTGCATGGAAGTCCTGGGCTGCCCAGACAACAAAGCCAGAGACATCTTGGTCATACAAGATATCTCCATGGGTAGAACATGAGACACGGTTCAAGCCCCGTGTTGGGCAAAATGATCCCTTAATTGCAGGCGGTTGGACTAGATGGCCCTTGGGATCCCTTCCAACTCTACCATTTTATGATTTTTATGATTCAAGACAATGGCACCAGCTTGGCTGCAGGCAGGGCATTTTTTCAGCTGCACCTCACCGGAACTTGGTTCCAGGCCGGCACCTCTTAGGTGGGTGCCATTGCCATTCTATGAGAACGAAGGAGACGTTCATGGCGAGATCCAGCACTTCTTTTTTCTATCAAAACAGCACTGGCTGCAGGAGTTGCTGGAAGGAAACGTACAAGGCGCCACTCCAGATTTGTGTAGGGTTCACTCTTTAGAATAATAATAATAATAATTTATTGTTTGTACCCCGCCCATCTGGCCGGGTCGCCCCAGCCACTCTGGGCGGCTTCCAACAAACACTAAAATACATTAAAATATCACACATTAAAAACTTCCCTAAACAGGGCTGCCTTCAGGTGTTTTCTAAATGTCAGGTAGTTATTTATCTCTTTGACATGGGATGGGAGGGTGTTCCACAGGGCGGGCGCCACTACCGAGAAGGCCCTCTGCCTGGTTCCCTGTAACCTCACTTCTCGCAATGAGGGAACCGCCAGAAGGCCCTCGGCGCTGGATCTCAGTGTCCGGGCTGAACGATAGGGGTGGAGACGCTCCTTCAGGTATACAGGACCGAGGCCACTTAGGGCTTTAAAGGTCAGCACCAACACTTTGAATTGTGCTCGGAAACGTACTGGGAGCTAATGTAGATCTCTCAGGACCGGTGTTATGTGGTCATGGCGGCCACTCCCAGTCCCCAGTCTAGCTGCAGCATTCTGGATTAATTGCAGTTTTCGGGTCACCTTCAAAGGTAGCCCCTCATAGAGCGCATTGCAGTAGTCTTTAGCCTTTTCTTCTCCCGAATATAAGGTTTAGGATCAGAGTTTCCTTCTCTTATATGGGCCCCCTTCCCAGATTCACGTGCCCCTCCTGCTCCTCGCTTCCCCCTACAGCACATGCAGAAACAATAACATACCTTTTTAAAAAAACCAATATCTTTTGAGGAGTTCAGCCATTTGGAATATCGGCAACAGCCACCTCCTGGGCGCACAGTCGTTCTTAGTTTGCCCCTAGGGAGAAAGATCCTTTCCCCAGGCATAGAAATTGCCTGTTACGGCATCGATCCAATGTCGCATTGGAAGCGGCGCTTTCCTTCGATTCTGCATCCACCGGCGTAACCATTACTTGTGGTTGTTGCGGCGATGATTGCAAAGCGCTGCATTTATTAGGAGAGCTGGGGAAGTGATTTTTCAAAAAAAAAAAAGATAATGGCAATTGTTTGGGCTCTTCTTTCCCAGTTTCGCTCACCTTCTACCTTTCCCGCCCTCCAGGTATCGTGGCCATGTCCCCAACGTGGCGTTTTCCTTTGGGGATACCTATGGGAACACCACCATGAAGTACTTCCAAGATTTCCGAAGTGCCGCCATGGAAACCTGCGGGGGCCCCTACAGCAAAGGGGGCCAGTTCCCCACCCTCTTCTCTCCTGACCCAGGCCTGGTGATTGGGGCCAGGGCCAGGGGGTGGGACCGCTGGCTGCACACCCCCAACTACTCTCGGTTCAATTTGGATATCAACCGCACAGCAGAACTGAAGGAGTTCTACAAGGTAAGGCCGGAGGCCTGGACCCGCCGTCACCCCATGTGGCCATTTACCCATACTGGAAACCATAGCATTGTAGGGTTGGGAGGGACCACAAGGGCCATCTAGCCCAACGCGCTGCCGCGCAGGAATCTTTTGCCCAGCGTGGGACTCGAACCCACAGCCCTGAGATTAAGAGTCTCATGCTCTGCTTGTCACGGAGGATTCTGGTTCTTGGTTATGGGGGGGCAGATTGGCCAGGCCTTTTGCCCTCCCGTTTCACCCGCAGTGAACTGAGACTGTACCCTAGAATACACCCCACACTCTTGCAGGGGGCAGGTCCTCATTTGGGGAAGATCGGCTGTGCCGCTCACAGATCCCCATGGAACCCCTGATAAGCTTCCAAGGGACTTCTCCACAGGGTCCCCTGCAAACTCACTTTGCAAACGGCATGACCAGCTAATCCACTCGATCGCTTAAGAATGGAAGAAGAGCCCCGCTGGATCAGGCCCAGGACCCCCCCAGGCCAGCATCCTCTTCGCCATTGGCACCCCCTGGAGGCCAACAAGCTACCCACCCTGACTGGGGGCTCATCCACACTTACCTTTTGCCCTGCGCTTTCTTGGCACATGTCCGCACTTTAAAGATCTGTCTCCAAGTGCTTGTTTGTGTGTTTTCTGCCCCGGCACCCTCCCCACAAAAAACCATTCTTTAACGCTGTACCGGAACAAGCAGCAATTCATGTTTTCTTTAGGTTGCTGTTTGCTCCGATTCAGCAATGAAGAGTGGGTTTTTCATAGGAAAAACACTGGGGCATTTTTTGCTTTAAAGTGCACCTGTGTCTAGAGAAACACAACACAGAAGAAGTGAAGAAGTGTGCAGGCACACGAAAGCTCATACCGGTAACAAGTTGGTCTCTAAGGTGCTACGGATGGCACTGTGGGTTAAACCACAGAGCCTAGGGCTTGCCGAACGGAAGGTCGGCGGCTCGAATCCCCGCGACGGGGTGAGCTCCCGTTGCTCGGTCCCTGCTCCTGTCAACCTAGCAGTTGAAGTCAAGTGCAAGTAGATAAATAGGTACTACTCCAGCGGGAAAGTAAATGGCGTTTCCGTGCACTGCTCTGGTTTGCCAGAAAGCGGCTTAGTCATGCTGGCCACATGACCCGGAAGCTGTACGCCGGCTCACTCGGCCAATAAAGTGAGATGAGCGCTGCAACCCCAGAGTCATCCACGACTGGAGCTAATGGTCAGGGGTCCCTTTACCCTTTACCTAAGGTGCTACTGGAAGGATTTTTTTTATTTTGTTACAACACAGAAGGAAGTCCCGCTGAGCCCTCTCTTTGTCTGCTGCCCGTACAGCTTGCTTGTAGCTCCTTGTCGTTTTATGTTTGCAAAGGAATCGACAGCAACAGATGGACTGTATCTTGGCTATAGAGCCACCAGGAGGGCGTGTGGGTGGTGCTGAGGGATTTGTGGAAAGTCTGCTGATGGGTCATGCTGCCTTCTGGAATCCAGGAGCCAGACACCTCTCCCTCCCTCCCTGCCGTGCCAAGCTCAGCTTCATTATCTCTGTCTCTCAAACCTGGAGAGAGTCTCTTTCTCCTTTCCCCACCGTTAAGCAAGTCCACGGCAGTTACGCAAGCTATAAATAATGAAGAGTGGGTAGGCAAAATTAATGAGCTGAGAACAGACACTATTTATTCAGATCTTCCTTTTATTTGTCGGAACTGGTATTGGATAAGTGGGTGGGGAAGTGGATCCAGCCAGGGTGGGGGCCAGAACCTTATTTCCACACAGTCCCATAGTCCAAACTCTTGCAGAGCCGAGGCCTGGGCTAGATGACCCCTGGGTCTCCTTCCTACTCTATGATAACGAGTTTGATAGGTGGGCGGCCTACCTGTCAGTCACCTGATGTCACAACAACATCATTGCATGGTTTGGGGATGATGGTCTCTCCTGCTGCTCAGCATCCGGATTGAACAATTAAATGGGGCCTTGGAAAGCTGTGGTTTTGACTGGAGTAGGTAGGGGTGCTTTCCTTGCAGGCTGTATTTCCTTCTCCCAATCACCCAGTGCCGGATTTACGTATAAGCTGAACAAGCTATAGCTTAGGGCCCCACTTTCTTGGGGGCCCCCAAAAAAACTTAAAGGGAAAAAACATCTGGATGTACATTTCCAAAATATAAGATAAGTTCAACAATTGCTTTGATAAAATACATATTTTGTTATGTGCAAATGGCTTTAGATACCTGTTAGGTCCATAACTTACCATATAGCATATATTCAACACAAAAAACAGTGACAATTTGTTGTTGACAAAGGACAGCTGGACATATAAAGGACCCCATTACCTTTAGTAGCTTAGGACCTCATCCAACCTAAAGCCGGCCCTGCAATCACCCCTCCCTGAGCTGCTGCTTCACCTTGAAGCGCTTTTGCATATCTACGCTGTTCTTGGGGGACAGGGGGCGGGCTGGTGTGGAGGATTCCCTGGTCCTGAATGGGGCAACTGTGCCCCTGAAGGACCAGGTGCGCAGCCTGGTAGTCATTTTGGACTCACAGCTGTCCATGGAGGCGCAGGTCAATTCTGTATCCAGGGCAGCTATCTACCAGCTCCATCTGGTACGCAGGCTGAGACCCTACCTGCCCGCAGACTGTCTGGGCAGAGTGGTGCATGCTCTGGTTATCTCCTGCTTGGACTATTGCAATGCGCCCTACGTGGGGCTACCTTTGAAGGTGACCCGGAAACTGCAACTAATCCAGAATGCGGAAGCTAGACTGGTGACTGGGTGGGAGCGGCCGTCAAGACCATATAACACCGGTCTTGAAAGACCTACATTGGCTCCCAGTATGTTTCCGAGCACAATTCAAAGTGTTGGTGCTGACCTTTAAAGCCCTAAACGGCCTTGGCCCAGTATACCTGAAGTAGCGTCTCCACCCCCATCGTTCTGCCCGAACACTGAGGTCCAGCTCCGAGGGCCTTCTGGCAGTTCCCTCACTGCGAGAAGCAATGCTACAGGGAACCAGGCAGAGGGCCTTCTCGGTAGTGGCGCCCGCCCTGTGGAAAGCCCTCCCTTCAGATGTCAAAGAGATAAACAACCACCTGACATTCAGAAGACATCAGAAGGCAGCCCTGTTTAAGGAAGCTTTTAATATGTGATATTTTAATGTATTTTTTATCTTTGTTGGAAGCCGCCCAGAGTGGCTGGGAGACCCAGCCAGATAGGCGGGGTACAAATAAAAAATTATCATTATTATTAAAATTATTATTACCCTTTGTAGCCGAGACGTGCTTTTCAAGGGTGCCCCCTCGCCTTTCCCCTTAACCCCCCCTTTTTTGCAGAATTACAGGTGGTGAACATTGAAAATTCCCATGTCCGTTTTGCCTTTCTGATGTGCAGGGCCATCCCAGTGTACTGTTAGGAGTTTGAAGGGGAGAAGCAGGCTGTATGCTGAGCTAGGCTAGCTTCCTGATGAGGTGATTGCCTGGGTGATGGGCCATTAAGGCATAGCTGTCAACTTTTGGATTTGAAAATAAGGGATTTTTTCAAACTTTTGGATTTGAAAATAAGGGATGCCGCAGGGGCGGTGCAATGGCACCAAGTAGCCTCGCCACCCTGCGCTCCAGAGGCTGCGCGCGAACGGGTGAGCGAAAGAGTGAGCGCATAGACGGCAGGCAGGCTGTCTGTCTGGTTGGGCGTGAGGGTCTGGCTGCACAAGGCATGCAAGCTCCGCCCCCAGTCAGTCTCAGACTCCTTATTGGCAGCCGAGCAACGCAGCTGAGGAGCCTCCCTGGCCGGCAGGGAGGGAGAGGAGCTGCTTCCTTTGAAATCCGGGAAATTTAAGGGATATCAACAATCCGGGATAGCAGTGGGAAACGGCATTGGAATAAGGGAGTTTCCCACAAAAAAGGGAGGGTTGACCGCTATGCATTAAGGGGAACAAAGGAAAGGGGCTCTGTGCAAGATAAAAAATGGGTGACAACTTGCAGTTAGTTAGAAGGACAAAGCCAGGGTTGAGAGTTGCAGTGGTGAGGGGGAAACAGCAAGTTGGAGAGAGTGTCAGAGCAACGTTTGAATCCAAGGCTGCAGCTATGGGAGAAACAATACCCTTTTGGGGTGTTAATGCTGTGAGCCCCTCCATCGTAGGCTCAGGTTGCAGTTATGTGCAAATAAACCATAGATCCTAAAGGCACCAAAGTCTCCGCTGCGCCTCATTCCAAAAGGAATCACAAACCGCTGGAATCTCACGCCACTCGGAGACTGGGGTGGCGTGCAACAGCACGTTCCCTATTCCACTTCAGTCGCTCACCTGCTTCACATTTCCCTCCCTTGTGCGCACAAATCCATTTACGCCATCCACCTGAAATGCAGCGCTGCTTCCTTCTCTCTCACACACACATCACACACTCCCTAACAGCTCGATAGCACTCTGGTGCCAGCAGATTTTTTCACAACTTCAAAGCCACCAGAATGCCCACTAACACCTCAGCAGCTGAGACAATAGCTGAGCAGGGCTCATTTCTGTCTGCTGAAGCCCAATTCTCACAACCAATTGCAGTGAAAGCTTCAAAAGACCATAGAGGGTGTTTCCAGCAGCCTTTTCCCCCTTCGTAGAGCAGATCAGAAAACATCTGGTTGTTCCTTTGATTTTTAGTGCATCTGCATGCTCTTGTGTTTGAACGGACTATCTCATTTGTCCGTGACGCAGGGAATTATGCAAAGCTGGCTTTGCCTCCGGGAAAAGATGGGGAAGCAGAAAGGAAGCAAACGTTGCTGTCTAGTTGGTGCCCACCTAGCCTAAAAAGAGGACCACCTGTCTGCTCACTGACAGACTACCCTGTGCCCCCACAGGCACATTGCTCAGGAGCACCCATCACAGCCCACCGGTCTTGGATCTGGCTGCCTGGAATAAGCAAAGAAGGATTGGAAAGAGGTTTAGACACATTCATACAGGAGAGGGCTATCAATGGATGTTAGCCATGATGACTATGATCTGCTTGCGGGTTTTCACAGGAATCTGGCTGGCCACTGCGAGAACAGGGTGCTGGACTAGATAGTCCCCCTGGGGCCTGATCCTGCAGGCTCTTCTTAAAGGAAGGAAGGCACTGTTGTTCCACGGTGCAGGACTGATGACAGGCTGTGCAGGGTCACTTCAGATGGCCCAACCAAGCAAATACTCGGGCAAGGAAATGGGGCCATGCAATCTCTGCTAGATTTTTATCCCATCTTTCCCCCAAAGAACAGAAAGCAACATTCATTGGTTTATTTTTGCTCCTCTTTTCATTATGCATTTTGTATTTGTTATATTGCACTTTAATGTTGTGAACCACCCTGAGATCTATGGATGAAGGGAATAATAATAATAATAATAATAATAATAATGGCCTCCACCTGTCTTAAATTCTCTCTATAATCCTGCGAGGCAGAATCAGCTCGCAAGCGGTGATTTCTCAAGGCCACTCAGTAGGGAGCTTTGCTTCCCGTTGCAGGGATTTGAACCCGAGTTTCCCTGGTTTTAAGTGCAATGCACCAACCCAACCTTCCCTAGCGCCTGTGCCATTCAGATGTTTAGGACTACATCTCCCATTAGCCCCAGCCACCACGGTAGCCAGCCTCCCTTTCCAAAAGCTATAGTGACAACTACAAATGGAGGTAAAAGCCATCCGTCAAGGCTATCTGAAAGATCATATTCCCCCATCCAAACCCGCCCAGGCTCTGAGGTCTTTGGGGTGCCCCTTCTGCTGTCCCGCCACCCTCACAGGGCTGCTTGCTGGTGACAAAGGGAAATCCCAGGGACGGTAGGTTGCCAAAGCCCCGGCTTCCCAGGTTCAGATTGGTCAAGGTAAAGGGACCCCTGACCATTAGGTCCAGTCGTGTCTGACTCTGGGGTTGCGGCGCTCATCTCACGTTACTGGCTGAGGGAGCCGGCGTACAGCTTCCGGGTCATGTGGCCAGCAGGACTAAGCCACTTCTGGCAAACCAGAGCAGCGCACGGAAACGCCGTTTACCTCCCCGCCGGAGCAGTACCTATTTATCTATTTGCACTTTGACATGCTTTCGAACTGCTAGGTTGGCAGGAGAAGGGACCGAGCAATGGGAGCTCACCCCATCGCGGGGATTCGAACTGCCGACCTTGTGATCGGCAAGCCTTAGGCTCTGTGGTTTAACCCACAGCGCCACCCGCGATCGGTAGACACAAGCAAAAGACTTCAGCCGGTGGGTGGAAGCAAAACAGGAGGCCTGGTCGTTTATTGTTGCAACAAGACTTCAAGCTACCACATGAGATGAAGCAGAAAGTCCAGAACAATGGTTACATCAAGTTTTTTTTTTAGAATATAGACTAGAATAGAATATATTTTATTGTCATTGTCCCCTTCGGGGACAACGAAATTACTTGGCTGCTCCATCCACCCAGATAGGGCACTCCACGCAAAAAAGTTTTAAAGTTCCCCACAATACATTTCAAGAAGCGTCATGAAACCTCCTGCCTGCTCCCCTCTATATCTGAACCTCCCTATGTGTAGAGATTTCAAAGAGGGGTATATGGCCAATTTGAAGAACCAGGAAGGGTGCAGGCTCTTCATGCTAGCTAGGTTCAACGTGTTCCCCTCTATGGAGGTAGAAGGAAGATACTTAGCTCTCCCAAAAGCTGAACGTCTATGTAAGTGCGGGAAGAATGAACCAGACACGTTGGATCACATTTTCTTTTCCTGCAACCATGGAATTAATGCGAGAAGGCGACTGCTGGGTGCCTTGCAGGCGGATACATCGGATCCTCCACTGCCAACTCTTCAGGGATTACTGGCGGATAATAATGATGAAATTACTTCAGTGGTGGCTGAGTTTTTGCACTCAGTTTACGCAGAGAGACTGGGCCACTGTGGAGAGGACAAGGGGATGCTCACTGAAAATTGATATATCGTTTTAAAACATTAGTTCAACTAATATGTATTTTATCTTACGAAGTCTATAACTGAATGTTTAAGTTATAACTTTATTTTAAAGCACCTGAACTTGTTATGCCTAATAAAGGTTGTTGATGGATTGAAACCTCCTGCCGTATTTCCCTATAACGGGAGATGCAGGGCAGGGCCTTCTTGGTAGCTGCTCTCAGCTTTGAAACTCCTTGCCTAGAGAAGATAGACTGACTTGCCAGCAAAGTGAAGACTGTTTCATTCTGATAGGCCAGGGACGTCCAACTCCCAATAGACTGCGATCTACTCACAGTATAAAAAAACTGGCAGTGATCTACCCATTGTCGTAAAAAGACTGGCAGTGATCTACCCAAAGCTGTTGAGTTTTTTGTAGGAAGCCAGAGTTGTGGCGCTTCATTTAGGAAAGGCAAAGTTGGGGTGTTGTTGTTGTTTGCTTTTTTTGTAAGGAGATCGCTGAGGGGCCAGAGATCAGCCAGGATCTACCAGGAACACGATGTACCAGTAGATCACGATCTACCTGTTAGACATACCAGTGATAGGCGTTTGGGAACTGACTGCTTTTGAGGGAAGGGCCGGTGCTGTGATGCTTCAGTTGTTATTGTCTTGTGTTTAATGGATTTTTCATACTATTTTAATTCTGTTAGTGTTTAATTACCCTGTTTCCCCTTTTTTAATACGTAGTCATAAAGTATGCCATGGCAGGGTTTTTTTACCTTTGTGAGAAGTAAGACGTACCCCCAAAATAAGCCATGGTGCCGCCTCCTCAGCCCCTCCTGCGTGCGCAGGGAGCCAGTGAACCAGCGAGAGGCGCGGGGGGGAAACACGCCTCTTGCAGAGTTCTGCCCCGCCTGCTCAGCGCGCAGGGGGAGGCTGTACCGTACCATACTGACGTAATAAAAATAAGACATCCCCCGAAAATAAGCCACCCTGTGTTTTTTTGAGGGAAAAAAATTATAAGACGGTGTCTTAAAAAGGGGGAAAGACGGTACGTTTTAATCATGGTCCCTTCCATGTTTCCCCCTTGTTCCGTTCTATCTCTGTCAGCTGCCACGAGTTCCAGACTAGGAGAAAGGCTGGATATAAATAAATACAATAATAATCCAAAGCAAAATTATCCTGCTTGCAGCTCCAGGTCCCCTGATGCATCTTAATTCTGTCTCTCGCCCGTGGCCTGACCCTTATGACCTGTTGGTGTTTCCCCTGCAGCTTGCCGAGATGCATCGCGAGCATTACATGGACAAGACTGGGACGGTGCACCGGGTTCCGTATTTCGTGATCCCCGTGAAGGAGAAGGACAAGTACCCCCACCCTCTTGACCTGTGAGTCTAGTGGGCAAGAGTCAGGGTGGGCTGGGGAGGCCTCTGTTTACCACCGTACACTCATATAAGGGAACCCTTTTGTGTAACTCAGGTGATTTCCTTTGGGAAGAAAGGGTGTTCTAGGTTCACATACGACCTAACTTCCACCGAAACAAACAGGGGTTTCCTCAGAGGATGTAAATGGTGTCATGGAATTTCTACTCAGCAGTGATCCAGAGCAGAACTCCAGTGCATAGTTAGCAGAGCAAAAACTTAAGCACGTTGCAGGATTCCCCCCAAAAATAGACCACAGGCAATTAATATTTCATCTAGCAGAGCTCTGGTTGCGAACGGGATCCGTTCCGCAGCCCCGTTCGCAACATGAGCAACACGTAACTTGAAGCGCTACGTCTGCGCATGTGCGTGACGCGATTTGGCGCTTCTGCGCATGCTCGTGACGTCATTTGATGCGTCTGCGCATGCGCGAACCGTCGAACCCGGAAGTAACCCGTTCCGGTACTTCCGGGTTCGGCGTGTTCGTAACGCACACTGAACGTAACCTGCAGCGAATGTAACACGAGGTACGACTGTACTGCTACGGAAGGCAAATGAGCATCAGGGTCACAAATCCAATACATTCAGGATTGGCACAGTTCATAAGAAATCCAGTTGCAGCAGACTTAACTTAAACTTACAATAACTTATAATAAGTCTAAACCTTAACACTATATACAGAATACCACACCAGAAGGAATAGAGATTTTTCATTTTGGAAGCGGGGTGTTTTGTTCCGTTTCCTTTTTTGCTGCTGCCCTTGTTTGGAATGTAATTTTGCTCTTCGTTTCGCCATAGGTCTTGATCCCTCTTAGCTCTTTTCAAAAAGCAACACGTCCTACGGCCCTCCCTCCCGCCCTGAATGCTTCCCTCTGATCTTCTGGAAGGACCCCTCCTCCCCCCCCCACCTCCTTTCCTGCCCTCGAGGCTGTTGAGCAGGTCGGGAGATGCTTTGCAGCTTAACCCTGGTCTGGATCCCTCCAGAGGAGAAATGGTGTCTTTCCGTCAGTGGTGGATGAAGCAACCCGGGGCTTCCCCGGAGATGTTTACGCTTGGAAACCATGGAGGGACAATTTGTGCGCCTGTGTGAGTGTGTGTAAGAGAGAGAGGCAGATTAATTAAGAGAAGAGAAGGCTGATTAAAACATAAAGATTCACATAGGGGCAGGGAGGATAGGAGTGCAGCCTGGAACACAGGATCTGTCTGGAGAGCTGGCAGGAAATCACATCGTTCAAGTGGGAGTTAGCTCTTTATTATCAAGAACATGATCTGACTTGGCTGAGTGTCAGGCCTAATGAGCATAGTAGCTCATCCCTGGTAGGTCTTGCCCCATGGATCAGTTGCTGAGACTGAAAGTCCCTCTCCTTTCCGGGGTTTTCCCCTAGCAATCGGAGACTGTGCCTGCGTGAAGCTGACTTCTCCGCCCTCTTCACACCTCTTCTGGTTCTGGGAGACAAGCAGGAAGGGGAGCTTGTCGCAGCAGGATGGGGAGACCCCCGTGACGATTCACCAGCCTGACTCATCTCTGCCTCTTGGTCTGCCTCCTCCCCTGCCTCAGCTTCTGCCTCTGATTCCGAACTTCTCTCTGCCACAGACTCCCCCTGCTCACTAAGCCCTGTTACCTCTCGAGCTTCCGACACCACCTCCTCCTCCTCCCAGCCTTCTCCTTCTTCTCCCTCTAACCACCCATCATTTCCCAGCTGATTCCTCCAACCATTCCTCTGCATCCAACCAGTCCATGACAGAATCATAGAATTGTAGAGTTGGAAGGGACCGCAAGGGTCATCTCGTCCAACCCCCTGCAATGCAGGAACCGCAACCGAAGCATCTGTATGAAGCTACGTTACTCTGAGCTGGGCCATCAGCTCAGCTAGTCTTACCTCCTCTGACAGGCAGCAGCCTTCCAGGGTCTCGGGCAGGGCAAAATCTCTCCTAAGCCCCCCAGGGCCTTCTGCATGTACAGCAGGTGTTCTGTCCCTGAGCTGCGATCCTTTCCCTCTGCATCTCGCACCACTTATTCAAGCGTCATGATCCAGGCTCACTGACCTGGAATAACTCCATCCTCTTGGTTCCGTGCACACAAGAATTGAAGCAGAATGGGATTCCCCTTTGCCAAAGGAATGCAACTGCAAAGGAGAAATCCCGCCTCTCGCCTTGTGCTTAAAAAGTGCTAATGGACAACTAGCCCACCTTGTCCATTAACACTGGTGCTGTGGCGTGCGGGTGGCGCTGTGGGTTAAACCACTGAGCCTAGGGCTTGCTGATCAGAAGGTCGGCGGTTCGAATCCCCGCGACGGGGTGAGCTCCCGTTGCTCGGCCCCTGCTCCTGCCAACCTAGCAGTTCGAAAGCACGTCAAAGTGCAAGTAGATCAATAGGTACCGCTCTGGCGGGAAGGTAAACGGCGTTTCTGTGCACTGCTCTGGTTCGCCAGAAGCAGCTTAGTCATGCTGACCACATGACCTGGAAGCTGTACGCCGGCTCCCTCGGCCAGTAAAGCGAGATGAGCACCGCAACCCCAGAGTCGTCCGCGACTGGACCTAATGGTCAGGGGTCCCTTTACCCTTTCTAATCCACCTTACGTGATCTTAAGTAGGTGGCCTTTTAGATTAAAATGGGCCGGCTCATGGGTTGTAGCTCAGCTCTCTCAACAAACAGTTTTGTTTCCTGAAAAACTTTCTGTCACTTTATTTTATTTACACTACACACACACACACATCATTCAATTGCCCCCACATTTAATCCCTTGAGGTCAAAGGGTGATGGATCTGTGGTTCTGGCGCTTGTCCAGGGTCCGTGTTTCCTTTGGAATGAGGCACAGCAGAGACTGGTGTCTTTAGGACATAAGGCTTATTTACACATGTATACAACCTGAGCCTACGATGGAAGGTCTCCCAGAAGTCACACCCCGGGAAGGTCTCGCTTCTCCAATGAACGCAGCCTTGAGCTGCAGCAGAAATCAAGCATGGCTCTGTCTCTCTTGCTTTGCTGCCTGCTGCTTTGCTTCTCGCTCACATCACTTCAGACCCTCTGCTCTCAACTCTGGCTTTGTCTTTCCAACGGCTTCACCCATTTGCCATCTTGCATAGAGCCCCTTCCTTTGTTCCGCTTAATGGCCCGTCATCTCACCGGGAAGCTAGCTTGGCTATTCCAGCTTGGCTATTTCAGCCTAACCCCCTGCCCCTCAAACTCATAACCCTGTGGATCTGGGAGCCCCCCAATTTCTCATCTCGCTTCCGTTTCTAGAAGGGAACAAACAGGGTCTTCCCTCCCCGCAGAATCAACTTTGTTTTGAGATGCCTCTAGGCCACCCCTAGGAAATGTAGTTCGGCTCTCAGCTGCGTGTTGTGCTTGAATGCATCGTTTGAAGGCAGCATTTACGGTTTTTATTGCAATTGTATCTTTGTAATTCATTGTGAATGTAATCTGATTAAAATTATGGTGTGATTTTGTTGTACCCACCGGGAGTGGGCGGGCGAACAGTTGTAGGAGAACAGCCGTAGGTGGTGAGCAAGTCTTTAGAGTTATCAAGTAAAGATGCCCTGGTCGATGTGAAGGAAGGTCCCCCAGTCCCTTTGATGTGGCTTCCTGCTCTCAAGACACTCTCCTGATGAGGAACGGCTTAGGGAGCTGGGTATGTTTAGCCTGGAGAAGAGAAGGTTAAGGAGTGATATGATAGCCATGTTCAAATATATAAAAGGATGTCATGTAGAGGAGGGAGAAAGGTTGTTTTCTGCTGCTCCAGAGAAGCGGACACGGAGCAATGGATTCAAACTACAAGAAAGAAGATTCCACCTAAACATTAGGAAGAACTTCCTGACAGTAAGAGCTGTTTGACAGTGGAATTTGCTGCCAAGGAGTGTGGTGGAGTCTCCTTCTTTGGAGGTCTTTAAGCAGAGGCTTGACAGCCATCTGTCAAGAATGCTTTGATGGTGTTTCCTGCTTGGCAGGGGGTTGGACTGGATGGCCCTTGGGGTCTCTTCCAACTCTAGGATTCTATGATTCCTCGTTTGTATATGTTGTGCATTCCTCTCTGAGACGGTGGTTTGTTTCCCGAACCCTCGTGCATGTCATTTTCATTCATAACCTGAAGCTGATTCATGTAAGTCTAAAATAATTACAAAAGCCTGTTTAAAAATCCTCCCCCCCCCGCCCCCCTGCTCCTGGCTTATCTCCTTGCATTGCTTTGAATAAAGCTCACCAGCCTTTGCCAGCAACGCCTTCCATCTGTGTGTGTCCTTATTTAAGGAGGGCGGCCTGAAGAGACGAGGTGGGGAGCGATCCTGCGCGAATGGCAAAACAAGCCGTGAAGAGCTCCGGCCTTGGCGCTTGCCCTGAGCCTACGGCATTCTCTATGTGCTCAGTACTCTGTAAAAGTGGCCTTTGTCCTCCAAGATGCTGTGCACTTCTTCACTCAGCGCATAGCGGAACTGTGGAACTCTCTCCCGCAGGAGCCAGTGGGGGACCCCAACCTCGATGGCTTTAGAAGAGCATTGGACAAACCCATGGAGGAGGAGAGGGCTACCAATGGCTACTAGCTTTGATGGCTCGCCTCTGCCTCCACAGTTGGAGACCTCCATGCTTCTGAATCCCAGTTGCTGGAAACCACAGGAGGGGAGAGGGGTCTTGCGCTTGGATCCTGCTTGCTGGTTTCTCACAGACATCTGGTTGGCCACTGTGAAAACAGGGTGCTAGACTAGGCAGACCATAGACCAGAAGTTTCCTCTTCATAGAATCACAATGTTGGAAGGGATCCCAAGTGCCATCCAGTCCAGCCTAAGGTTACCAGATTTTTTTTCAATGAATCCGGGAACACTTTTCAACTTCAATGGATTTTGTATGGGGACTGATTTGTAAATCCGGGGGACTGTCCCTGGGAAACGGGGACGTCTGGTAACCTTAGTCCAACCCCCTGCAATGCTGGAATCTCAGCTAAGGTATACAAAAAAGTATCAGGTGTTATAACGATTATAATACAACAAAACCAAAACACCAAACTGGCTTGCAAATATACAGAACAATATTACCCAGTAAAACACACTAAAGTGCAGCTTGCATGTCAGAGCCTGGAGATACTTATAAACAAATAGTCAACTAGTGGCACAACTCTGCCAATAATGTATATAATAGTGTCATAGTGCAGTGCAAATAAGCAAAACGTGCTGCAGATAGTTTTGGAATCTCAGCTAAAGCATCCATCACAGATGGCCATCCAAGCTCTGCTTAGAAACATTCAAGGAAGGAGAGTCCACAACCTCCTGAAGGAGGCTGTTCCACTGTTGAATGGCTGTCAGAAAGTTCTTCCTGATGTTTTGTCGGAGTCTCCTTTCTTGTAACTTGAGTCCTTTGGTTTGGATCCTTCCCTCAGGAGCAGGAGAAAACAAACTTGCTGCACCTTCCACGAGACATTTGAATGAGATATTTGCGTGTGTAGGTCACCCAGCCATTCCCACCAGTAACTCACACCTGAGGCATCAATTTTGGTTTGGGTTTTTGGCAATAATTTAGGCCACAACTTTATTGAATTACAAATCACGTGAGTGGTTGCGTAGGCATTGGTTCGCACTGTCCCTAGACAGTCTGACTTCTTGTCAGCAAGACTATCTGTCCTCTTGACAGAGCTGACCACTGGTCAGCGATTGGGGAAACCATTAGCTAGGGAGAGTAATGGGGCTGGTAATCTGAGCCACCCCCTCCCCAGGGGTTCCAGGGGCTCTTGCGTAGGCCCTGCAACCCCAGGTTCGGACAAGCATGTTGAGCCCCCGGGCTTCCTTTAACGGAATTCCCATCACCATCATCCTTCTTGGATGGCACCAACACTGAACCAATGCCTAACCGCCAACCGTACAAGTTGTGACTAATTGCTGTATAGTAGGCAAAAACCAAGAGGCCCGGCCAATCAGCCAAATGGACAAAATTCCTACTAGGCCCCTACAAGCGGAGGCGACCCCATGACAGGCACAGCAAGGTCAAAGCACAATCCTATACCAGGGAGGGGGGGACGGGAGATCCGAAGCTCCAGACAAGAGTGCCCAATGGATCACGTGCTGATCCATATAAAGGGCACTGAGCTGTCAATCACCTGCCTTATGCAAATTTTTGGTCAGCCCAAGCTGGTCAATAATTGCTGTGGCCACAAGCCCTTCCCCCAAACCAAGAGGAAGTGGCTTCATGCCCACCCCGCAACTAAGGCTCTCTCTTTGAGAACCCCCTTTTGCTATTTGAAGATAGCTATCATATCTCCTCTCAGCCTCCTCTTATCCAGGCTATACATACTGCTTTGGGGTTTCCACAGGCATCTGGTTGTCCATTGTGAGAACAGGAGGCTGGAGCAGATGGGCTGCTGGCCTGATCCAGCAGGCTTTCCACAGGTTCTCCCTGCCCAGTGCCCAGAAAGGGGTGAGCAAATGAGAGGAGCTAAGTAAAATCATAGAATCGTAGAGTTGGAAGGGACCCTGAGGATCGTCTAGTCCAGCAATGTCCAACCTGTCGACCGTGATTGGGGTGCTCGAGGTCAATGGCGGAAGAAGTCAACGGGTGGTTGCTCCTGAGCGATCGCTACGTGCCCCGCCCCTGGCGCTATGTCCTATCGCTGGCGCCGGTGCAGCTTTGAAAGGTTGTTTTCCCTGCGCCAGCGGCAGAGGGTGGGAAGTGAACTGTTTGGCTATTGATTTTATTCCATAAAGCTGAACAGCTATGGTAACCCCCCCCCCCAAAAAAAAGATCAACAACTATGGGCAATGACAATGGGTAGATCGCTGCCAGTTTTATTATACTGGGTGTGATGACCTGGGATTTGGGCTCGGACTTGGAACCAGAGGAGTCTCAGTCTGTACAGGATCCTCTGCCCCAGACATCGTCTGAACCAAGTCTGGGGCCTGATCCTGAGGAGCCCCATTCTGCACAGGTTCCCCTGCAACAAGCACCAGCTGAGCCGAGTCAGGGGCCTGAGCCTGTCCTGGCTCCAGATGCGGAGAATACCTCTTGCCATCAGCTGGACCAGCACTGTCAGCTGCTCCACTACCGGCTGGGTCAGGAGAGGCTGAGGCCGCCCCTGAGTCCAGTAACCCACTAGCGTCTCCTGAGCTGCAGAGACTCAGGTCTGCGAAGGAGAGACCTGAGTACTCGCAGGAGTACCTTCGGGCGAAACAGGGAGGTGAGTCACCGGGGGATCGGGACCGGTCGTTGCCCCGACAAAGATAAAAGGCTGTCGGACCCCGCCCCAGGTTGCGGGAGCAACATTGCTGCAAGCAAGATCCTGCCTGTGTTCCTGTACCTGACCTTGCCTGGTTCCCTGCCTTGACTCTTTTGGACTGACTCCTCACTGACTCTTTGAACCCCGGACCGGACCTGGACCTCGCTTCCCAGATACCCTCGGGCAACTGAGAGTAGATCGCAGTTGCTAGAGAGCTGGACGTGCCTGATCTAGTCCAACCCCTTGCAATGCAGGACTATGCAGCTGTCCCACACGGGGATGGAGCCTGCAACCTTGGCATTATCGGTACCACACTCTATCCAGCTGAGCTCTCCAAGTGCCACTCATCAGAATACAAGTAGTGACTGTGCCAAGCGCACTTGGCGCCAAGTGTCGGGGAGGCCTGCTGACTTGAAGTCCCCCGCTTCAGCAAATAAAGGCAAGCGGCCGAGGCCTCTGAGTCAGGTGCACTTATGGAAGATGGAGTGGCTGCGTCTCATCGCTGTCGGTGCCTTGCTGTGCAGCAGGTCAGCTCTGAGTGTTCCAGGACCCGCCCTTGGCAAACGCCTGCGCCATTCATTGACCGGCGCATGGCTTTCTGTGCTTGTTGCTCCAACAACAAAGCCTTTTGCCCAGCAGATGGCAGGCAGGGGACTCTCTCGGCCTTGGGAAGGCAAACTGGGAAGGCTTCGTAGCCCAGGGCTTGTGGGTTGCCAGGCGCTGAAACAAAGCCTGTTGCGTCAGGTGCAAGGAGACGATTATTGATGTGCAATGACAAAGGTTATTGCAGCTAAAAAAGCCAATGCAATTCTGGGCTGCATCAATGGGAGTATAGCATCTAGATCAAGGGAAGTAATAGTACCACTGTATTCCGCTCTGGTCAGACCTCACCTGGAATACTGTGTCCAGTTCTGGACACCACAGTTCAAGAAGGATACTGACAAGCTGGAACGTGTCCAGAGGAGGGCAACCAAAATGGTCAACGGCCTGGAAACGATGCCTTATGAGGAACGGCTTAGGGAGCTGGGTATGTTTAGCCTGGAGAAGAGAAGGTTAAGGGGTGATATGATAGCCATGTTCAAATATATCAAAGGATGTCATATAGAGGAGGGAGAAAGGTTGTTTTCTGCTGCTCCAGAGAAGCGGACACAGAGCAATGGATTCAAACTACAAGAAAGAAGATTCCACCTAAACATTAGGAAGAACTTCCTGACAGTAAGAGCTGTTTGACAGTGGGATTTGCTGCCAAGGAGTGTGGTGGAGTCTCCTTCTTTGGAGGTCTTTAAGCAGAGGCTTGACAGACACCTGCCAGGAATGCTTTGATGGTGTTTCCTGCTTGGCAGGGAGTTGGACTGGATGGCCTTTGGGGTCTCTTCCAACTCTATGATTCTATGAAAGGTTAAGAACATCCGAAGAGTCTTGCTGGATCAGGCCAGAGGGAGCCCACCTAGTCCAGCCGCCTGTTCTCACAGTGGCCAGGCAGATGCCCCAAAGCAGGAAACCCAAAAGAAGGATTCGATCACTTTACAGCAACTGGCATTCAGTGGGGCAGTGGTGCAACACACCTGGAATAACGTGATGCGAAGACAGGATGGTTGTGTGGGAAGGCGACCTCGGGCTGCGCCAAGCGTCCCATATTTATTGACAGCTCACTGACAGGTTAATGATTAGCCCCGCAGGGGCAACTCTTAGTACCAAATAAGGTGATGGTCATTTACATACCGTGTTTTTTGCTCCATAAGACGCACTTTTTTCCTCCTAAAAAGTAAGGGAAAATGTCTGTGCGTCTTATGGAGCGAATGCATGGTCCCTGGAGCCGAATTGCCCAGGGACCAAAATAAGATTGAGCTTTTTCTTTTACAAAGAGAGAAGGGGGTGTTGAAAGGCTGCTGCTTTACAGTTGATCAGCAAGAAATCGGGGAGAGAGATAAGATCACTGGCTCTCTTTCTGCAGAGGAGGCTGTTGGTTTCCCCAGTGACATGTGACTGGCTGATTAGATTATCTGTCTGGAAACTGTGGAAAGGGCTTTGAGCTGATCCTTTTGCAAATGGGGCTTTTCTTTGCAAAAGTGTATTTTCTCCTTTGCAAAAGCAGCAGCACAACAACTTTGAGCTGCTCCTTTTGCAGATGGGTCTTTTCTCCTTTGCAAAAGCAGCAGCACAACAACTTTGAGCTGATCCTTTTGCAAAGGAGTCTTTTCTCCTTTGCAAAAGCAGCAGCACAACTTTGAGCTGATCCTTTTGCAAATGGGGCTTTTCTTCTTCCAAAAGAAGATGCACGACTTTGAACTAATCCTCAAAAAGGGGTTTTTTCCCCTTTCCTCCTCAAAAAACTAGGTGCGTCTTATGGAGCGAAAAATGCGGTAGTCCATACAAGGTGCTACTGATAGGCACAGGAATTAGGCGACACCCTGAAACCTCCGCCATTGTGGATGTGCTACTCCTCATGTAGGCAGCCCCTCCCTGCTCACCTTCCGACCTCTGGAGGGGTTTTTCCACCACCCTCCATTGTTCTCCCAGAGGTGTCCTGACCCATCCAGATTGATCCTGTTTATCCTGTTTCCACCGGTGCATCTCGCCTGACCTAGGTCCCTAGGTCAGCATGGTATGCCATTGCTGTAACTTTCCTAAGTAGAAACAGGCGTGGATTGCCAGCGCCATCTTCTATAACTCCCACATTCTAAAACTATAACTCCCACAATTCAGAAGCATTGCTGCCTCTGACTTTGGAGGCAGAGCAAAGCCATTGTGGAGAGGAGCCATTGAAAGCTTTCTCCTCCGTGAACTTGTCTAATCCGTGAACTTGTCTAATCTCTTCCGTGAACTTGTTTAATGTATTTTGTGTTTGTTGGAAGCCACCCAGAGTGGCTGGGGAGACCCAGCCAGATGGGCAGGGTACAAATAAAAAATTATTATTATTATTATTATTATTATTATTATTATTATTATTATTATCCTCTTTGAAAGCCATGCAGGTTGGTGGCCATCACTGCCTCCTGCAGGAGGGAGTTCCATAGGTTATGTGTTGCGTGAAGAATCCCTTCAATTTATCCGTTCTGAATCTCCCAACATTCAGCTTCACGGGATATCCACAAGTTCCAGTGTCAGGGGAGAGGGAGGAAAAGCCTCTCTGGACAGTTGATCTGACCGAGGATTGTCAACCTGGACCCTGAGATCATCTTCTGAGGCCCTTCTTCGTGTGCCTGTTCCATCGAGAGGTCCAGAGGGTGGCAAAAATGCTCCTCTCCATCCAGGCCTTTGGCTGGTTGACATCCGGTGCCCTTTTATATGTGTTGTGGAAAGTGGGGCTATTGGTTTATCATGTACTGGTAGTTTTGTGTTTTCTATATCATAATTTTATGTTGCGAACCACCCTGAGATCTATGGGTACATGGGGGTATGCAAATTTGATAAATCATTAAATAATAATAGCAACTTTACCGTCTTTCCCCCTTTTTAAGACACCGTCTTATAATTTTTTTCCCTCAAAAAAACACAGGGTGGCTTATTTTCGGGGGGATGTCTTATTTTTATTACGTCAGTATGGTACGGTACAGTCTCCCCCTGTGCGCTGAGCAGGCGGGGCAGAATTCCGCAAGAGGCGTGTTTTCCCCCCGCGCCTCTCGCTGGTTCGCTGGCTCCTGCGCACGGGGAACAGGCGGGGCAGGAAGAGGCGTCTCCCCCCCCCCCCCCGTGCCACTCACTGGTTCACTGGCTCCCTGCGCATGCAGGAGGAGCTGAGGAGGCGACGGGAACAATGGCGGCACCATGGCTTACTTTGGGGATACGTCTTACTTCTCACAAAGGTAAAAAAACCTGCCATGGCTTACTTTATGACTACATATTAAAAAAGGGGAAACAGGGTATTTTCTGACACTGCTCCTGTGGCAGCTGCTGGGGGGAACTGAGCAGGGTACCGCTTGCCTCGCTGCTCTGTCGCCACGTTTATGCCACACAGCTGTTGAAGGTACAGCCAAACCCTGCCGGAAAAAGCCCTGGCGATTCTGAACCAAACGGCTGTGCCAAAACAGCAGACTGGCATCACGAGAGCACGATGTGCCAGCGATGTCCTGTTTGTAACCACCACCCCCTCCAAAAAAAGTGCTTATTTTATGTGCCTGTCTGGGAGAGCTAAATGGCGCGTTCAGAATTGCTAGTCAGCCTGCCGTTGCAAAGCGACCTCTCTGGGGCAGGCTGGCATTACTCATGAGTGATCGGCTCTCATTCTAGGGCATGCTGCTCTGCCAGAGAACATAGGTTACCCTTGTGGATTTGTGCTGGCAGGAAACGAGCTGTGTATTTTTGGGTCTCCGTAATCCGGAGACGGCAGCGTTTCTCGGGCTTCCGCGGCCGATAGACGTAGCTGTCGTTTTGCCTGCTGTCTTGGGGCGAGGAGATGTGTTGCTCTCGAATGGCAGGCGAGCAAAAGAGGGCACGTCAGAAGAGCCCTGTAGCTGGGGGAGGCCAATAGGGGCCCATCTAGCCCAGGATCCTGTTCTCACTCCTGCCAGTCAGGTGCCTCTGGGAACCCTACAAACAGGTTGCAAGCACAAGAGCAGCCCTCTCCCCTCCCGTGGTTTCCAGAAACACTGCTTTCTCCAGCTTTGGAGACAGGGCACAGCCATCCTGGCTAGTAAACATCAACAGCCACCCCCCTCCTCCATGAATTGCTCCCATCATATTTTAAAGCCATTCAATTTGGTTGCTGTCTCCTGTGGCAGCATAAAGGACTTCCTTTTATCTGCCCCGAATCTTCCAACTTCTTCTTCTTCTTCTTCTTCTTCTTCTTCTTCTTCTTCTTCTTCTTTATTGAGTTTATATACCACCCTATACCCAGGTGGTATATAGAGGGACCAGGTGGCGCTGTGGGTTAAACCCATAGGCTTGCTGATCAGAAGGTCAGCGGTTCGAATCCCCGCAATGGGGTGAGCTCCTGTTGCTCGGTCCCAGCTCCTGCCAACCTAGCAGTTTGAAAGCACGTCAAAGTGCAAGTAGATAAAGAGGTACCGCCCTGCAGGAAGGTAAACGGCATTTCCGTGCGCTGCTCTGGTTTGCCAGAAGCGGCTTAGTCATGCTGGCCACATGACCCGGAAGCTGTACGCCGGCTCCCTCAGCCTATAGAGCGCGATGAGCACGCAACCCCAGAGTCGGACACGACTGGACCTAATGGTCAGGGGTCCCCTTTACCCCTTTACCTATACCCGGAGGTCTCGGGGCGGTTCACAGGAAAAAAAACATAGTGTATTGTATTTTTCTGTTTATAAGACACCCCCTATTTTTAAAAACCCAAAACTAAGAAATTAAGTTGTTTAGGTTGTGGGGGGGGGGGGAGGTCACTGCCACCAATCGCTCACCCGCCTGCCCGCCACTGCCGATCGCTTGCCACAGCCACTACCGATCGCACACCTCGCCGCAGCCGCCAATTGTCTGCCCACTCGCCACCACCAACAGCCCACCCTCCCACTTGCCGCAGCCGCCGTTCGCCTGCCCAATTGCCACAGCCAATCTCCAGCAGGCCTTGCCACAGCCAGCAATCACCCACCCAATCGCCACTGCCAATCTCCTGCTTGATGCTGCCATTAATCGCACGCCCCCCCCCCTCTGCATTCACTGTCCATGTGTAAGACAGCACACAATTTTTGCCTAATTTTTTTTAGCAAAAGGCATCGTCTTATACATGGGAAAATAAGGTATATAATCAGAATAAAAACAACACCCCAATAACACCCTCCCACCCCCCCAGAAGAGAGCCTCATTTTAAAAGGGCATAGGATGTCGATCAGATCAACCAAAGGCCTGGTTAAAAAGGAACGTTTTTGCCTGGCGCCTAAAGGTGTATAATGAAGGCGCCAGGCGAACTTCCCTGGGGAGAGCATTCTGCAGACAGGGAGCCATTGCAGAGAAGGCCCTGCTCTCGTGTTGCCACCCTCCGGACCTCTTGAGGAGGAGGCACACGAAGGAGGGCCTCAGAAGATGATCTCAGGGACCTGGTAGGTTCCTATGGGAAGAGGCGGTCCTTGAGGTCTGGCGGTCTTGAGCTTCATCGGACATTTGCGAGTTCAGCACCCGATTTAGAGCGGGGTGAGCAGTTCCACTGCACTGGGTGCCAAGCCAAGAGGTGCAAAATTGAGAAGATCCATAATTGAGAAGATCTGTTTGGGAGCGCCAAATTTTGGCCTTGTACGGGATGCCACATTACAAAAGGTGACCAGAGTCTGCCCCTGAGGAGTTCTGGTGTTAGGAGACAGAAAAGCCTTTCTGTCGCCACTTTCTCCATGCCATGAATGATTTTATAAACTCTGTCATGTGGCTTCATTCTCACCTTTTATCCGAACGAAGACATCCCAAATGCTGCCTCCATTCTTCAAAGGGGAGTTGCTCATTTTGGTTGTTTCTGGGCTGCATCCATAGGAGTATAGCATCTAGAACAAGGGAAGGAATAGTACCACTGTATTCCACTCTGGTCAGACCTCACCTGGAATACTGTGTCCAGTTCTGGGCACCACAGTTCAAGAAGGATACTGACAAGCTGGAACGTGTCCAGAGGAGGGCAACCCAAATGGTCAAAGGCCTGGAAACGATGCCTTATGAGGAACAGCTTGGGGAGCTGGGTATGTTTAGCCTGGAGAAGAGAAGGTTCAGGGGTGATATGATAGCCATGTTCAAATATATAAAAGGATGTCATATAGAGGAGGGAGAAAGGTTGTTTTCTGCTGCTCCTGAGAAGAGGACACGGAGCAATGGATTCAAACTACAAGAAAGAAGATTCCACCTAAACATTAGGAAGAATTTCCTGACAGTAAGAGCTGTTCGACAGTGGGATTTGCTGCCAAGGAGTGTGGTGGAGTCTCCTTCTTTGGAGGTCTTTAAGCAGAGGCTTGACAGCCACCTGTCAGGAATGCTTTGATGGTGTTTCCTGCTTGGCAGGGGGTTGGACTGGATGGCCCTTGGGGTCTCTCCCAACTCTATGATTCTATACTCTAGGGAAGAGAGCACCTTTTGAGTTTGTGTGAGTCTTCCAATGCTGGCTTTGACCACAATGCTTCTCCCTGTGGCCACTGCCGTGAGAATGGCTTCTGGATGCGACCTGCCGATTCGCACCTTGAATCCCCCCCTCCCCGCTGCCCCCCTGTATGAGTAGGCATACAGCCCTGAACCGTCTTGTGCTTCGTGACTGCCCTCTGGTGGCTCAGCGTGGCGGTTCCACCACACTGCGTCCTCAAGGTTTTCTGGAAAAAAAGGGGCTGATGGACACCAGATGGGCAGAAAGCATTTATTAGTGCACTGTTATGTGTGCCTAGTAACCAGCCCCTGAGGTGGGGCAGCATTGATGTTCCAGCGTGGCTTTGCTTCAGCCACCAACTGGTGATGCACAGATCCTGCACATATCACAGAGAAAGGCACATAGGTTGAAGGTAGGGAACAGTATCATTTTATAATTAAAAAAGGTAAAGGGACCCCTGATGATGATGATGATGATGATGATGATGATGGTGATGATGATGAATGAAATGTCTCAGCTATGCTCTGCAACCTATCCATTGGCCAGGTTCCACTGAGAGTCTGTCTGCAGGGAATATCTTAACTTGTGTCCTTGTATTGTCCTTTCTCCCACCCACAAAGGCAAATGCTGACCCTTTTCTTCTCTCTCTCTAAAAAAAAAGCCTTCTCTGAGCCAGAAGCATTCATGCACAAAGCAGGTTCTGAAAAGTAATTTTCAGGAAAACAAAACAGATCAGAAAGGCAGCCCCAAACAGTTGTGGCTGTAGGTTTGGATCTATAAGACAAGAAATTGGAATTAAAGGGGCCCGCCTGGACCCCTTAATTCCATCTGGAAGACACGGTCAGAGTTGGGAAGAGGCAAGAAATGCGGATCAATAGCAGATGAGTGAAGCAAAAGAAAAGGTAGAAGGTGTTTGTTTTTCTCTAGCTGGTAAAATGTGAGCTGTTCTTAGGAAATTCAGCTTGTCTGTTCCGTTTATTGGATTTCGTTTGTAGTTTGCTTCTTATTTGGCAAACAGGAAAGAGGGAGAAATTCGGTCCAGTTCACATTTTAATGTGATCCTACCTGTTCCACGCTTTCCAAGACAAGACACGCCCCAAGATACAACCATCCTTTGACATTTTCACTCTTCCAATTTTACAGGGCAGTTCTCCAGCCAAAATAATTAAATAAATGGGCGCAGAAACATATTCGGGGAACGTCCGTCCCCCCCATAAAGATGTGTATATATTCGCAAAAAATAACATACAATAATGTATTTTATTTAGAGAGATCGCTTGCATATTGTGCAAAATTACTCCCAAAGACTTGCATGTAAGGAGAAACGCAGGCTTAAATGATGGCAAACGCTTGTGAATGCTTTTCTTTTAAAGATAATCGCAAACTGTGGTGGCAGTGTGGAGAACTGAATTTAATCAGAAACTGAAACGGAAGTTGACAGACTTACCCATCTGCAGCTTGAGCCCTTTGGCCTGATAATCCATTTTGAATCCAGTTGCTCTCCTGTACTATTTCAGACGCGTGGTTCATATACTTATGTATGTGTTTGCCTTGCACATTTATGAACATTTATTATATGTACATAAGACCTTAGAATTCCTATAACACCACCCTCCCCTCTGTGTTCAAGTCTCAGTCATCAGCCATGTAACCCATTTCTCCCACTGTGTGCTTGTTCTCCCCCCTGACCTCCAGCCCGCCGCTGAATGCCAAGACCCTGTGGCACCTCCATCGCGTGTCTCCGGAGAACCTACGGACATACCAGACTTTTCCCTCGGGGAAGAGGGTGACCTCGCAAGAGAGAGAAGTCCGAGACAGCTATTTCGAATACAGGGCCTGAGCAGAGACCGCCACGTCGCCGTTGTCAGCCTTTGTCAACACGGACGTCAGAGCCGGGCGACAGGAGTTCATAAGAGCTGGTTTTTCTCTTCCTGCCCCGCCATATCATGTTGCCCCAGGAATACCTGGGGGAAGTTGCATTCCATAAAAAATGAACTTCTGGGGCATAGCCCAGTGATTAAATTCCCCCACCCACCATCCCGCGGAAACACATGATAGCCTCAATTTTTGTACTGTCTGCTGTGTTGTTTGCATGGCACACAATCCCGAACACGGCAAATAGCCGAACCGCGGGATTGACTCCCTGAAGATGCCAGACCCTCCAAGTGCCCCTGTTTTCCAGGGACAGCCCCAGATTTACAGAAGCCGTCCCGGTTTCTGATTTGATCCCGGAAAGCCTCACTTTTGCTTGTTGTTGTTTAGTCGTTTAGTCGTGTCCGCCTCTTCGTGACCCCCTGGACCAGAGCAGGCCAGGCACTCCTGTCTTCCGCTGCCTCCCGCAGTTTGGTCAGACTCATGTTGGTCACTTCTATAACACTGTCCCACCATCTCGCCCTCTGTCGTCCCCTTCTCCTTGTGCCCTCCATCTTTCCCAACATCAGGGTCTTTCCCAGGGAGTCTCCTCTTCTCATGAGGTGGCCAAAGTCTTGGAACCTCAGCTTCAGGATCTGTCCTTCCAGTGAGCACTCAGGGCTGATTTCCCCAAGAATGGCTTTTGCTTAGGACATCCCTATTTTCATTAGAGAAAAACATTGGAGGGCATGAGATGCAACCATGGACCACCGACTCGGATGCCATTCAAAGGGAATTAGACTGATTCCTGGAGAAATTGGCTAGAGGCTATCAGTGGCCTCTGGTCACAAGAGCTATATACAGTGGGACCTCGACTTATGAGCGATTCGACTTACGTGTTTTTCGACTTACGAATGACTTCCGGGAGAAACAACATGGCCGCCGCAACCGAATTTTTCGACTTATGAATGGAAGTCGCGGCCACTTTAATAGAATTTTTTCGACTTATGAATTTTCGACTTACGAATTTTTTTTGCTCAATGCATTCCTATGGGGATTCGACTTACGAATGTTTTCGACTTACGAAAATTGCGTCGGAACGCATTATCGTCGTAAGTCGAGGTCCCACTGTATTACCTCCGAGATCTGAAGATCAGTTTTTGGGAAACAAAAGCGGGGGTGGGCTTCTGTGAGCTTGTCTTGTTTGTGGCAACCAGAGGCATTTGCTCGGCCACGGTGGGGAAGAGGATGTAGGACCAGATGGGCCTTTGGTCTGATCCAGCTGCAGGGCTCATAGAATGGTAGAGTTGGAAGGGACCCCCAAGGGTCCTGTAGTCCAACCCCCTGCGATGCAGGAAGCACAGCTAAAGAATCCCCAACAGACGGCCACCCGACCTCTGTTGAAAAACCTCCAACAAAGGACTGTCCGCTCCCGAGGGTGCTTCCTCTTATGCATCAATCAGCAAAACACCACCTCATCTCCACTTTCCAGAGTGGGCACTATCAAGTCCAGACAAGTTCCTGGCGGGCGGAGGCACTGAGCTTGCAAAGATTTAGATGAGTTGCTTGCCTGGAACCCTGCGCACTCTGGATCCTCGCGGAGATGTTCTTGTGAGAATGGCTGAACTGCCTTCCTTCTGGGTTAATGAGATCACCAGTTGATAACTTAACGGTTGGCCTTCCATCTGCTGGAAAAGTTACCGTTAAGAGAGGGCTCATCCACACTTAATTTTTGCCTCGCATTTCGAGTTTTCTGCAAATGGCTGTTTGCTCCGGTTCAGCGGGAAAGTCCCGGGGCCAAAAAAAATTAAGCGTTTGGACACGATGCTTTAAAGCACAGACCCATGGCTAGAAACATGGCACAAAAGGAAGTCTGGGTGAGGCCTTTCCTGGATATTGCAGCAAACATTATTCTGTGCAGCCCAAAGAACCAAGATTGGGGGCGGGGGGTTGGATGGTGCCAATCTTACTAAAGAGTGGGACAGTCCCTTGCTGGAAAAACCAGCTAATAAGCTGAGAGACTTTGGGAGCTAAATGAAAAGGGTTGATTTCATACTTGTTTGGCCTGACTTTATTTCTTTTTACAGGTAGGTAGCCGTGTTGGTCTGCCGTAGTCGAAACAAAATGAAAAAAAATCCTTCCAGTAGCACCTTAGAGACCAACTAAGTTTGTTGCCCTACTAGGGTGGTTAATAAAAAAACTTTTTTCTTTTTGAAAATGCCTGCTCTAAAGGTCTTATCTTACTACACTAGGGATTATATAGCTATATATGAAATTTCATGCATATCAGTTAATATCTTGACCCTCCTCCACGAAAATAGCTGTTTTCTTGGCCGTTTTCCTGTCGTGAAGGCTGACATTTCAATTCAGTGGAGCACTTACTGTTCCCAACATTAACCCTGCGGAAAGCCATCTAATTAGACTTTAATTTGATTTTGACATGTTTTTAGGAGGTAATTTAATTATTGTTTGATTTTATATCTGACAATATGTATCTGATGTTAGCTGCCCTGAGCCCGACTTTGGCTGGGGAGGGCGGGATATAAATAAAAGTTTATTTTTACTTATTATTATTCCTTTGTAAGAAAATATGAAATAACTTAAAACCATTTTTGCAGGCAAAAAAAAAATCAAAAAAAAATCAAGGGGGGTGTGTGACAAGAAATTTTCCGCACCGGGTACCACCTGACCTTCCTACGCCTCTGCTCATACCAAGAACAAACTTAGTTGGTCTCTAAGGTGCTACTGGAAGGGATTTTTTTATTTCTTTTGTAAGTAAAGAAGAACAAGGACTTCTTGGCCCATAAACAAATATGGCTGATATAGTGGATCAGGGCATTAGAATGTGTTAATTCCTTTCCGTTGGTATACTAGGGTCCATGTTTTGTCACCTTGTCTTGTATAACCATTACGTCTATGCAAAAATAGCTCCTGTCACATTCACCTTCCTCGCATTCACATGCCTGCAGTTTATTTATTTGGGTTGACGGAGGTAGAAACTGTCTCTCATGCCGTTATGCTGCCATTTCTATGGGGAGATACGTTCGGTATTCATTACCCCTACTATGCAAAAATCTCCAAATGAATCCGAACTTCAATGTCTAAAATCCCTGGCAGAGGACAAGGATCCTGAGATCACGTTAAGAGTAGCCAAATTCTGTTCGATTGCCATAAAACTTAGGGAACAAGCGGTGTTACAGGTATCATAATGATTAAGGCCTTAAATGATAATTTTAGATTACATTTTAGCGACTAAGTTTTAATTTTTATACATTTTTAATTGTTGCTATATCCGTATTGTCCCTATTGTGTTTTATTATTATTATTTTGATACTGTATGTGGGTTGGTACTGGTCTGTGACCGTAATAATAAATTTGAGTTTGAATTTATTTGGGTTTCGTTATATGTCTGCTTTTCTTTGACAGTGATCTGTAATTGTACATGGACTCAGTATATTGTCATCAGATCCCTTTTGGGAACACTGTATTTTGCAGAATTTTGTATCGGTTTTTTTTTTTTTTTAAGTAATAAAAATCATTTAAAAGGAAAACAGGACTGGAATTTTGCAACGGCACACTTGTTTCATTAAAAAAATCTCGCGGCACACCGCTCCTCCCCCACCCGGCTGCGCCGGGTCTCCTGACCCAGAGTTACCTCTGGGATCAGCTGTAGCGCGGCGTCCTTTCTCCCGCCCATCAGCTGGGGCACCAGGTCGGGATTCTCCCGCGAGGCTTCTGTTGCTGCTGCTGCTGCAGCAGCCAAGGGAGCAGCGCTGCCCTGGCTTCCGCTTCGCCGCTGGGCTCCAGCAGCACCGCCGCCACGGTCCTGTGCAGCCCTGGGCTGCAGGTCCCTTTTTCCGTGGCACATCAGCCGGTGTCTCGCGGCACACCGGTTGGGAAATGCTGCCTTTAGGTATGTGGCCCTGAAGGTGAAATTATGGCTATGGCTTAAACTATGCTTCAGACCGGTGGGTTTGGCTCCCCTGATACTGAAGGACAATTTCAAATCACCATGGGAAGGGGAGGTGTTAGAAGAAGTGCAGAAGTGCGGACTGTCCTCCCTTTATATAGAGTCTATGACATATAGCCAGGCCAAAGTGGTGATCGCTCAGAGACTGGGGGACATCGCCAGACAAGAAGACATAGCCCGCGTGAAACCTGGGATGTTTCTGGGGGAGCAGGTGTACCAGGCCGTACCAGCCCGCTATCTTGCGGATATCAAATATCTGGAATATCGTAGACTTCTCACTGCGGCCAGGCTGAATGTTCTTGACTCGGCGGTATTGAGGGGGAGATTCAGAGGAGTCCCATATAGTCAGAGAACGTGCCATTGTGATTTAGGAACATATCCTACTGAGTTGCCCCTTTTACGCTGAGCTAAGGCAATATCTCATAGCCCCCTATTTATCCCATCTTAGTCTTCGATCAAGAGAAAGGCAGGTTGCATATCTGCTGAACAAGCCCTCTGGGAAAATAGGCTTATCGGTGGCTAAATTCCTCTTCCTGGCGCTTAAGTGTCGGAAGCGTAAAATCGAATGCCTCGATGTGGGTTTACCTGTATAATGTTAATAATGCTGCCCGTGTTTTGTTTTGTTTTTACTTGTGTATCTTTTGATGTTTTTATTGAGAAATGTTTTTCTGACTATCGGTCGAATAAAGGAAAGTAAGTAAGAGAAACCCAATGCTCTTTGGCTTTCCTCAACAGTCAAATTTTATTCTCCTGCAAAATATTCAGACAGATCTGTCGCCTGGGTTCCTTCCCTACAAAAATATCTGGGATGGAAGCGTCCCTCTGGAAGAGTTGGTTTTGTGCGTCTTGGCTTGTGTGCCGTCTGGATATCGTGTGCCGCCATCTTGCCGCCCCTTCCTCAGAAGTAGAGCCTAAAAGAGCTGCGGGAGAAGGGTGTGCAATAAATCTATTATATCCTTATAAATAGGCAAGGAATAGTGGGAATGAGCATAATAGCTCTGTCCCCTGGCAATTGTCACTGCCACCTTCAGGATGGAGGGTGACTGTCATGGAAAGCTTGCTCTACTCATTTTTTAAAAGTTTGGGGTGGGAACTAAGGTACGGGAGGGGGGTTTCGGAGCTGGGCCCGTGGCGACGAGGGTTGGGTGGTTTTTGACAGGGCTCTTACTGTAGGAAGTCTGGAGACTTGGTCATGGCGTGTTCAAACTCCACCAGAGAGAGCATCTTGTCATTATCCAAGTCGGCCTCCTCTAGGACCTGCTTGGAACGGAAATGTCTGCCTTGAGGACCACTCGCCCTTTCCTGACACAGGTGTCCCGACCAAAGGGAACGTCCTGTGTGAGAGACCTACACCCCAAACCATCTGGCTCTGGACATAAGACCAGCCTCTCCTGTTTGCTAGCCAAAGGATGGAGCAAGCCAGCTGTCCCCCAACCTGGTGCCCTCCAATTTTTTAAAAAATGTAACTGAGAGAAGATCTCAGAGCCTGGGTGGGTTCGTAGGATATAGCCTCACAGTCTTGAGATGGGAACATCCCTCCCAACACTGCCCTCAAGCATAGCTGTCAACTTTCGGGTTTGAAAATAAGGGATTTTTTCCTAACTTTCGGATTTGAAAATAAGGGATGCTGCGAGGGCGGTGCAATGGCACCAAGTAGCCTCGCCACCCTGTGCTCCAGAGGCTGCGCACGAACAGGAGAGCGAAAGAGCGAGCGCGTAGACGGCAGGCAGGCTGTCTGTCTGGTTGGGCATGAGGGTCTGGCTGCACAAGGCATGCAAGCTCCGCCCCCAGTCGGTCTCAGACTCCTTATTGGCAGCCGAGCAACGCAGCTGAGGAGCCTCCCTGGCCGGCAGGGAGGGAGAGGAGCTGCTTCCTTTGAAATCCGGGAAATTTAAGGGATATCAACAATCCGGGATAGCAGCGGGAAAAGGCATTTGAATAAGGGAGTTTCCCGCCAAAAAAAGGGAGGGTTGACAGCTATGCCCTCAAGGCACATGGAAATCATGTGCCGAGGTCCACACCTAAAGTTCTCCCAGTTGGCCTCGTTCATCTCATGCTGCATCTCCAGCAACTCAAGGACCACCTGCATCTTCTTGGTCAAAAATGGACTACAACTCCCAACAGCCCCTGGGGCCATGGTGTTGGGTGCAGTGGTGGCTGGTACTGGTGGGGGGAGAGAGACAGGGAGCCCAGCTGACTCGGGCTGATAGGAGTTGTGGTGCCAAACATCTGCAGGGTACCAGGCTGAGGAGGGTTGAAGCAAGCTTGCTCTGCTCTGGCACCGCACTAGGAATTGCTGTCCTCCACCTCCCCTTGGCCATTGCTGGACATCCCAGCACAGCCAACGTCTTGTCTCGAGGTCTCTGGAGATCTCATAAAAGGAAGGGCATGCCGGGAAGTGGGGCGAGACGCACGTGGTTGGCCAGAGACGCGATCTCTTCCTCGCTGAGGTTGTTCCTGTTGATCGATCTGCGGATGACATTCTGGAGGTCTTCCTCGTCAACAAAGCCGTCGTCATTGAAATCTGGTCAAGGGAAGCGTTGCAAAATGTACGGATGGAATGGGTCATAACATAGGAGCATCAGAAGAGGCTGCTGGATCAGGCCAATGGCCCACCTAGTCCAGCATCCTGTTCTCACAGTGGCCAACCAGGTGCCCATTATGGGGAACCCATGAAAAACCCCTGAAACGAGGTCAATGTGAATTCAAATAATGTGTTAAATTAATCTTAAAAGAAAAATCTTTTTAAAGTTGATTTCAAACAGAAATGCTCAGACACATGTAACTAACTCCAAAGATTGTAAATAAAGAAAAGAACCCTCCAAAAAACTACGTTTGATGAAAATAACTGTAATACAGCCTAAGTGGCTTTCAAAAACTTTTTGGAGTAGCTCCTGAACAGAATTACTCAAAATCGTAGTAAACTGCTTAAGGATGTAAATAATGGCAAGAGCCCTCCAACTGAACTTAAATTGATGTAATATACTACAAAACAAACTTGCTAAATAACAAATCATGAAAATACTGCAAAACAACCTTAACGAGGTGCTAGCTAAAAAAACCCGTTTCACTGAAAGTCTAATAGTTTCCTCAGAAGGAAAAAAAGGGAGAGGGTAATGCGTTAACCATAATTCAAATAAGGCGTAATTGCTGTCAAGTTTAAGGGGAGAATCAAAAGAACTTAAAACAGAAAACTCCCAAACACAACGTGGTAATTATCCACTCAAAACACTTGATTTAGCTTCTTCAAAGTGAAAACCTACACTCCGGTTTAGACACAAGCCCCATAGCTTGTTAATTGTTTTCAAAAGAGGCTAAGAAAGCTATCATGATCCCGTTCTTACGAAGCTATTACGGAGACTGATCCGTAAGAACGGGATCGTGTTTTCTGATTGTCCCTTTTTACCTAACATTATGGGGAACCCAGCAAGCAGGATCCGAGCCCAAGAGCCACACTCTCCCCTCCTGTGGTTTCCAGCTAGTGGGATTCAAAAGCATTGCTACCTCTGACCTTGCAGGCAAAACAGGTGCCCATTAGGGCTGGGCGATATCTGGTTTTCAAAATTGCGATGTATCACCAGCTAAACATTGTCATGCACTGATACATCGCAATGTCTGAAATAAGGATGGAGCTGGCGCTGTGGTCTAAACCACAGAGCCTAGGGCTTGCCGATCAGAAGGTCGGCGGTTTGAATCCCCATGATGGGGTGAGCTCCCGTTGCTTGGTCCCTGCTCCTACTAACCTAGCAGTTCGAAAGCACGTCAAAGTGCAAGTAGATAAATAGGTACCGCTCTGGCGAGAAGGTAAACGGCGTTTCCGTGTGCTGCTCTGGTTCACCAGAAAGCAGCTTAGTCATGCTGGCCACATGACCCGGAAGCTGTACGCCGGCTCCCTCGACCTATAGAGCGAGATGAGCGCCACAACCCCAGAGTCGTCCGCGACTGGACCTAATGGTCAGGGGTACCTTTACCTTTAGGTAGAGGCATGAGCTGGCTTCACAGTTTTCCCCACATTGTAATTTTTGCACACACACAAATCTTGATTCTCCAGTTCCAGTTAAAGGTAGATAGCCGTGTTGGTCTGTCATAGTCAAAACAAAATAAAATAAAAAAATTCCTTCCAGTAGCACCTTAGAGACCAACTAAGTTTGTTCTTGGTATGAGCTTTCGTGTGCATGCACACTTCTTCAGATACACTGAAACAGAAGTCACCAGACCCTTGATTCTCCAGGTCGACAATTATGAAACCAATATCACAATATGGACATCAACCCAGTTTGGGACAATATATCGCCCAGCCCTCACATACATCATGATTCGCGATATATTGCCAAGTCAAAGATCACGAAACTGATTGCACGACATGGACTTCAGTTTTGGACGATCTATTGATATATCACCCAGCACTAATAGCCATCCTGGCTAGTAGCCACCCTCCTCCAAGAAGGAGATCCACAGTTTAACTAGGTGCAGTGTGAAAAAGTCCTCTTTTTTTAGCTCTGCCCAAGGCATGATGGTGAACAGCCACAACTGGGAAAAGATAGACATAATATTTTACAAGGACAGGAAGAAACATCACGGGCAGAATAATTGCCACACGCAGGAAGAACAAGGATATAGTTTGAATGCTTCCACCTGTAGATCTATAAATCATTTAATGTATCAATACGAATGGAAGCCATTAAAAATGCAGTTGTTGTATATTGTTGTTGTTATTTTGACAGGAGTGTAATTGAAATTAATAAGATTTTGCTGGTTCCCAGACCGTCCGCGGGCCGGATTTAGAAGGCGATTGGGCCGGATCCGGCCGCTGGGCCTTAGGTTGCCTACCCCTGATGTAAGTAATGGGCCCCACCTGCTAGCCTGCTCCTTAAAATATCACTGGTTTGCTCCTTTCTATATATAGGGTGCCTGCGTTCTGCATGTGCAAATGGCTTGAGATACCTGTTAGGTCCATAAATGACCATATAGCATATATTCAACACAAAAAACAGCGGCAATTTTTTGTTGACAAAGGACAGCTGGACATAGAAAGGGCCCCATTACCTTCAGTAGCTCAGGGCCTCGTCCAACCTAAATCCACCCACAAGGCGATGACCACATTCCTCGGACCCCGGTTACCACAAGGGGAATTCGGGGGGAAATACCCTACCGTATATCAGAAAAGCATACTCCATCTTAATGCTCTGGCACGCCCGGTCGCTGAAGACGGACGCCATCCCAAGGATGTCCTCAAAGGTGAAGTAGCCATCGGTGGAGAAGACCTTGCAGATCCGGTCCCGGAAGGGATTCACCTGTGTGGACGGACGAAAGGGGATTGATCCCTGAAGAGAAACCCACATCCCAGGGGCAAGGGAGCAGCTGCGGAAGGAGGCAGTGGTCCTACTCGAGAGGTTCAGACCTCGACTATGCGGAGATGGCAAAACTGACTGTTAAAAGAAGAGGAGATTGTGATGAATTGTTTAAGGAAGAATGGTGACCATTGATGGACTAGGTCAGGGGTAGGCAACCTAAGGCCCGGGGGCCGGATGCGGCCCAATCACCTCCTCAATCCGACCCACGGACGGTCCGGGAATCAGCTTGTTTTTACATGAGTAGAATGTGTCCTTTTATTTAAAATGCATCTCTGGGTTATTTGTGGGGCATAGGAATTCGTTCATTTCCCCCCCCCCCAAAAAAAATATAGTCCGGCCCACCACATGGTCTGAGGGACGGTGGACCGGCCCACAGCTGAAAAAGGTTGCTGACCCCTGGACTAGGTAAAAGGTAACTGCCCTGCCTGGACAGTTAAGTCCAGTCAAAGGCGACTCTGGGGTTGCGGCGCTCATCTCACTTTCAGGCCAAGGGAGCTGGCGTTTGTCCACAGACAGCTTTCTGGGTCATGTGGCCAGCAGGACTTAAACTGCTTCTAGCGCAATGGGACAGAAACCAGAGCGCATGGAAACGCTGTTTACCTTCCTGCCGCAGTGGTACCTATTTATCTACTTGCACTGGCGTGCTTTCGAACTGCTAGGTTGGCAGGAGCTGGGACCGAGCAACGGGAGCTCACCACCATTGCACGGATTCGAACCACCAACCTTCCGATCAGCAAGCGCAAGAGGCTCAGTGGTTTAGACCACAGCGCTATCGCTACCTATCAAACTGTTATTCATACATGAAGTCACAGGCAGGATTTGAAATATGAGCAACGGGTTATTGAAAGAATTGATGATATCGGGGCTTAGATAATAAATACATATGTGTTCTAAAACAGAGTCTCATGCTGTATCAAGTGAGCTAAACCAAGCGGATTATCAATCAACAATGGTTGTCTTTTTTTTATTTTGAATGTGGAACTTGTATTTCTCATGCTGGGTTTTGTTTTGTTGGGATTTGCAAGCTGCTAGCAGATCCCTGTTGAAATCTGAAGCAGCGTCTTTATTAATTAGTTAATTGATTAACTGAACGAAGGCCTCTGACTTCCCCTCTCCCCCCAATCTCAGGCAGTCTCCCAAGCAGTACCCCTCTTCTCCCACCGGGAGGCAGTAGGGAGCTTCTTTTCCCTGCCTCCTTTAGTCCAAAAGAGATTAAATTTCCACTCTAGGTAATATGATAATCTCCAAATGCAGACTTATCGCTCGCAGTCTATGAAATGCCCTTTTGAAACCAGCGCTCGATTGATGCATTTAAGATCGGAAAGGCGAATAAATGGCTCCTGGATAATGCCTTTAAGCCGCAGAAGAGTCCAATGATAACCCCTGCTTGGTGCTGGGAACAGAGTGAGGGGGTCTGCAACACACCCCAGCCCCACCAACTTCCACCACCGCCGCTGCCCCCTCCTTCTGCTGCTCCAGATGCTTGCTATAGGGCAAGAGCGTGTTGTGGCGGGGTCTGTGGGTGCTCCCCCCAGCTCCCAGAGGTGTGTCCTTTCACACTGGCATTTGGGACTGAAAATCTGAGATGGAGTTTAATGGAACCTGTGGGCCTCATTGGCCCCCGAGATCCAGACTTCACATGTACCTGGCTTGACCGCAGCACATGTGAACAGGATCCAGAGGTCTTAAAGGTAAAGGTAAAGGGACCCCTGACCGTTAGGTCCAATCGCGGACGACTCTGGGGTTGCGGCACTCATCTCGCTTTACTGGCGGAGGGAGCCGGCGTACAGCTTCCAGGTCATGTGGCCAGCAGGACTAAGCCGCTTCTGGCGAACCAGAGCAGTGCACAGAAACGCCGTTTACCTTCCCACCAGAGTGGTACCTATTTATCTACTTGGACTTTGACGTGCTTTCGAACTGCTAGGTTGGCAGGAGCAGGGACCGAGCAACGGGAGCTCACCCCGTCGCGGGGATTCAAACCGCCGACCTTCTGATCAGCAAGCCCTAGGCTCTGTGGTTTAACCCACAGCGCCACTTGGGTCCCATCCAGGGGTCTTAGCAGACCATAAACTTAACATGAGCCCACAGTGTGATGCATTAGCAAAAGAAGAAGAAGAAAAAGCAAAGGCTATTCTAAGGTAAAAGCTAAAGGACCCCTGGATGGTTAAGTCCAGTCAAAGGCGACTCTGGGGTTGCAGCGCTCATCTCGTTTTCAGGCCGAGGGAGCCGGCGTTTGACCGCAGACAGCTTTCCGGGTCATGTGGTGAACAGGACTAAACTGCTTTTGGCGCAACGGGACACCGTGACAGAAAGCAGAGCACACGGAAATGCCGTTTACGTTCCTGCTGCAGTGGTACCTATTTATCTACTTGCACTGGCATGTTTTTGAACTGCTAGGTTGGCAGAAGCTGGGACAGAGCAACGGGAGCTCACCCTGTCACAGGGATTTGAACTGCTGAGCTTCCGATCGGCAAGCCCAAGAGGTTCAGTGGTTTAGACCACAGCGCCATCCAACAGAGGTCTAGGGTCCAGATCAAAGGAAGTCATAGTCCCACTCTATTCTGCCTTGGTGAGTCCACATTTGAAATATTGTGTCCAATTCTGGGCACCACAATATAAGAAGCTGGAAGGTGTACAGAGGAGGGCAACTAAGATGATCAAGGGTCTGGAAATCAAGCCTCTCTAAAATAGATCCCATCTCATAGCCCAGAACAGTTAGGAGCAGCAAGAGAGAGAGAGAGAGAGAGAGAGAGAGAGAGAGAGAGAGAGAGAGAGAGAGAGAGAGAGAGAGAGAATATGTCTCCATTGTTCCTCCTGAAAGGAAAATAAGTGCTTTCCAAAAGAGTCCTGGATAGCGTGTTGTGCGTGCATTACTTTCGCTGGAAAGGATGGCTGTGCCCTAAAAAAAGGGAGGCATTTATTTTTGGGAGCAAACAAAGTGTCAGAAGCTCAGAAGAGAATGGAAGACCACCCAGCCCAACCCACCAATTTAGCCAAGGTGCCTCAGGTGCTGAGCATAAGCACAGAAGAAGAGGCTGCTGGATGAAGCCAGTGGCCCATCTAGGCCAGCATCCTGTTCTCACAGTGGACAGCCGCATTCCTGTGGGGAAACTGAGAAGCAGGATCCGAGCACCTGAGCAACTCTCCCCTCCTGTGGTTTCCACAACTGGGATGCAGAAGCATTGCTGCCTCTTGACCGCAGAGGAAGAACAGAGCCCTCCCGGCTAGGAGCCATCGATAGCCCTCTCTTCCTCCTCTATGAATTCATCTAATCCTCTTTCAAAGCCATCCAAGTCGGCGGCCATCCCTGCCTCCTGCGGCAGCGAGTTCCATAGTTAATTATTTAATTAATTTCAATGGCAGGGGAATGGCAAAAACTCTGAAGGAAATAACATGATTTATGCTATTTACCCCTTATATGGACTGCAAGAAGATCAAACCTATTGGTCAAAGGCTTGGGAACAATGCCTTATGAGGAACGGCTTAGGGAGCTGGGTATGTTTAGCCTGGAGAAGAGAAGGTTAAGGGGTGATATGATAGCCATGTTCAAATATATAAAAGGATGTCATATGGAGGAGGGAGAAAGGTTGTTTTCTGCTGCTCCAGAGAAGAGGACACGGAGCAATGGATTCAAACTACAAGAAAGAAGATTCCACCTAAACATTAGGAAGAACTTCCTGACAGTAAGAGCTGTTCAACAGTGTAATTTGCTGCCAAGGAGTATGGTGGAGTCTCCTTCTTTGGAGGTCTTTAAGCAGAGGCTTGACAGCCACCTGTCAAGAATGCTTTGATGGTGTTTCCTGCTTGGCAGGGGGTTGGACTGGATGGCCCTTGTGGTCTCTTCCAACTCTGATTCTATGATTGATTGCCCTGAGTGCTCCCTGGAAGGACAGATCCTGAAGCTGAGGCTCCAAGACTTTGGCCACCTCATGAGAAGAGAAGACTCCCTGGAAAAGACCCTGATGTTGAGAAAGATGGAGGGCACAAGGAGAAGGGGACGGCAGAGGACAAGATGGTTGGCCAATGTTATAGAAGTGACCAACATGAGTCTGACCAAACTGCGGGAGGCAGTGGAAGACAGGAGTGCCTGGCGTGCTCTGGTCCATGGGGTCACCAAGAGTCGGACATGACTAAACGACTAAACAACAACAACAACAGGCAGATAGATAGATAGATAGATAGATAGATAGATAGATAGATAGATAGATAGATAGATAGATAGATAGATAGATGGATGATAGGCAGTGGAAGACAGGAGTGCCTGGCGTGCTCTGGTCCATGGGGTCATGAAGAGGCGGACACGACTAAACGACTGAACAACAAAAACAACCCTTTATATGCCCACTTGATCGTTTCAGTCTGTGGAACAGACACTATTACAGCTGCCACATTATACCGGGTCCGCATTTGTAAGAAATTGATCTTTTGGTATGGCAGCTCCTGCCCTTTGGAACTCCCTGCCTATTGACATCAGGCAGGCAACTTCACTGGGCTTTTGTTGCCGTCTGCTGGAAACTTTTTTTGTTCCGCCAGGCTGGCCCAGGTGTCTAGAATACTGCTTTGTGTTTTAATCTGCTTCTAGTTCAGCACTGATTTTCACTGTTTTGTCTGATCCTGTTTTAAAGCCGTCTAGGTTGGTGCCCATCGGTGCTTCGTGAAGGAGCAAGTTCTACTGTTTAACTCTGCGCTGCGGGGAAAAGGACTTCCTTCCCTCTGCCCTGAATCTTTCCAACAGTTCCAGCGCCATGAGAGAGGTAGAAAAAGCCCTTCTCTATCCAATTTCTCCAAGCAACGGGGAGTTTCGCAAACTTCTGTGCTGTCGCCTCTTTGAAATGCCTCCCTCTCTCTCAGGCGCACCACAAGAACTGGCATGGCTCTCGCCCAGCCTTTGCCAGTCTGGGCCCCCTCCAAATAATTGGGGTGACTCTGTGTTGCCTGGGGCGGGCAGGAGGTGTGGTCCCACGATGCTGGCCAAAGCCCCTGGAAGCCAGCTGAGATGGCAACATGTCTCCTGAAGATGGCAGGCCTCCATCAGCAAAGAGGTTTCCTCCAGCCCATCTCACATCGCCCATAGAAAACCAGCTCCAATACAGTGCTACATTGGTTCTCAAACGCCTAGGTCCGTGATGGCTAACCTTGACACCCCAGATGTTTTGGAACTACAACTCCCATCATCCCTAGCTAACAGGATCAGTGGTCAGGGATGATGGGAGTTGTAGTCCCAAAACATCTGGAATGTCAAGGTGGCCTAGGTACTCAAACAACTTGAAACCCAAACACTGCAAACCCGGAATAATAATAATAATAATAATAATAATAATAATAATAATAATAATAGTAATTTTTATTTATATCCTGCCCGCCCCGGCCAGGACCATGCTTAGGGCGGCTAACATCGAAGTATATAATTCATTAAAACATAAAATCAAACAATCGATTGAAATACAGCTTAAAATCAAATTAAAATCAGAATAAAATCAGATGGCAACCCACGAATTATAACTATAGGGGTTGGGGTTGGGGTTGGAAGTAAGCATTCCAGTTTGTGAACATTTTTCAGAAGCCGAACATGCTCCGTTTTGAGTGTTACGCTTAGGTCTGTCTGTTTTTGCTATTTATTTTGCATTTTTGTTTTTGTGACTGTGCGGAACCCAGTCCAGCTACTGATGGATTGATTGTGTGACTGCAGTACATTGTTGATTGCTTTCGTTTTATGGATCAACGGTCTCGTTAGATAGTAAAATTCATGTTAAATTGCTGTTTCAGGGGTTGTTTTTTAAATGGAACGGATTAATCCATTTAGCATTGCTTTCTATGGGAAAGTGCGCCTTGGTTTTGGAACGCTTTGGTTTTGGAACGGACTTCCGGAATGGATTAAGTTTGAGAACCAAGGTACCACTGTGCAGCAGAAAAAGAAAACTCCTTTTTGCCCAAGATCAGTCCGCAATGTTGTTGTGACAATTTTCTCTGAGGGCGTTTTCACCCCTCCCACCAGCAATTGTTATTTTGAAAAGAGTACAGAAAGCAAACATCAAAAGGACATTTTGTCTCCGTTGCTGTAAATGGAAATAGTTTTGTCTCTGGAGCCAAGACTGGACATTGGCCCCCTGGGCAGCAAAAGTTACATCCGAGGTCACCAATGTGCCGTCCTTGATTTGAGATCCTGGGTTCAGCCCCTGACAGCATCTCCGGGTCGGGCTGGGAGACACTCCCTGCTTGAAATCCCTATGAGTTTCTGCCAGTCAGTGTAGACAAGACTGAGTTGAATGGAATGGTGATCTGACTCAGTACAAGGATGGGAAGATGGATGAAAAGAGATATAATAATAATAATAATAATAATAATAATAATAATAATAATAATAATAATACTCCGTCCATCTGGCTGGGTTTCCCCAGCCACTCTGGATGGCTTCCAACAAAATATTAGAAATACAATAAAACATCAGACATTAAAAACTTCCCTAAACAGGGCTGCCTTCAGATGTCTTCTAAACATCAGATAGTTGTCTATTTCCTTGACATCTGATGGGAGGGCGTTCCACAGGGAGGGCGCCACCACCAAGAAGGCCCTCTGCCTGGTTCCCTGAAACCTCACTTCTCGCAGGGAGGGATCCGCCAGAAGGCCCTCGGAGCTGGACCTCAGTGTCCGGGATGGACAATAGAGTGGAGACGCTTCTTCAGGTCTACTGGGCTGAGGCCACTGAGGGCTTTCAAGGTCAGCACCAACACTTTGAATTGTGCTCGGAAATGTAATGGGAGTCAATGTAGGACTGGTGTTATGTGGTCCCGGCGGCCACTCCCAGTCACCAGTCTAGCTGCCACATTCTGGATTAGTTGTAGTTTCCGGATCACCTTCAAAGGTAGCCCCACATAGAGCGCATTGCAGTAGTCCAAGTGGGAGATAACCAGAGCATGCACCACTCTGGCAAGACAGTTCACAGACAGGGAGTACCAGATGGAGCTGCGTACCAGATGGAGCTGATAAACAGCTGCCCTGGACACAGAATTGACCTGTGCCTCCATGGACAGCTGTGAATCCAAAATTACTCCCAGGCTTGCCACCTGGTCCTTCAGGGGCACAGTTGCCCCATTCAGGAACAGGGAATCCTCCACACCATCCTGCCCCTATCCCCCCAAAAACAGTACTTCTGTCAGGATTCAACCTCAATCTGTTAGCCACCATCCATCCTCCAACCGCCTCTAATCAGTCCCTCTAATAGCCAGTTAAAGTGGCGAGCACTGGGGAAAATGTAGCCCAAACACAAGGATACTGAGAGTAGAAAAAAGGGAGACAAAGAACTCAGCTTAATTTTCACAAACTCTGTGTTTCTGCCTGCCAAGGACTTGTCTGGACTAGACAGCGCCCACTCCGGGAAGCAGAGGATTCACTGTTTGATGCAATAGAAGAATGGTCTCCCTTGGAAGGTGGTGAACTCTCCTTCTTTGGAGGTTATAAATAGAGGTTGGGTGGCCATCTGTCCTGGATGCTTTAGCTGAGATTCCTGCATTGCAGGGGGGTGGACTAGAGGACCTTCAGGGTTCCTTCCAGCTCTGCAATTCTATGATAAGGTTGCTGCCTGTTCCTTATTGATGTCTAGCTACCTATCTTAGACAAATTCTTGGCGAAGGAGAGGGTGATGGATGGCTCCCAGCCAGGATGGGTCTGCCCTGCCTCCTTGGTCAGAAGCAGCGATGCTCCTGAATATAACAGTTCCTGGAAACAGCAGGAGGGGAGAGATGCTCTTGTGCTCAGATCCTGCTTGCTGGATTCCCATAATGAGCATCTGGTTTGGCCACTGTGAGAACAGGATGCTGGAGAAGATGGACCAGCAGTCTCCTACTTTCATTCTTCTCTTTAGACGGAAAACCTGTTATGTACTGAGCTGAATCCTAGAACAATAGGATCCAAAATGCAGCAGCCTGATTGGTCCTAGAACAATAGGATCCAGAATGCAGCAGCCTGATTGGTCCTAGAACAATGGGATCCAGAATGCAGCAGTCTGATTGGTCCGCAGGAGCCACCCAATCCAGCTCCAGGTGGAAGTGAATCAGCGACCTGATTGGCCTTCAAGAGCAGCCAATCAGTCTCCTGGATGAAGTGAATCCGCAACCTGATTGGCCTACAGGAGTAGCCCGGAATTAGCCAATCACGTGGGGCCCATTGTGTAAATAATGTATATATACGGTAGCAGACGTTTTGGGGAAAGATTCATTCCTTGCTACTAGGAGCTGAATAAAGAGCATGAAATTCACACTGGACTCCAAGTATATTTCAAAACCGCTTCTCTCTTTTGGTGCAGGTTCCCACTCCACCCCCCCAGCACTATGAAAAGCAGGAGGGTATTATTATTATTATTATTATTATTATTATTATTATTATTATTATTCTGCCTCTTATACACCAGACCACAGAGCCCGTCCTTTTAAAGGCTAATGTAGACAACTCTGGGGAGGGAGGGAGTTTTCTCCCCGTTGGGCAGGACAAGAGAAGCATCTCACTTCATAGCCAATACCTTTTTCCACCTCAGCAGGAAATCAAGCAAAATGGGATGAAGTTCAAAGCAAAATAACCTTTACGGTTTATTTTTTTTTAAAGGAAAGCGCCTCAACCCCAAAATGCTGAAAAACAGCCTCATGCAGTTCTATCCAAAGCATTTCCCACCCACCCCAGGGGAGTAACTGGATGCTCCCTGCCAGCTTAAAGAGCTTCGGCACAGACAGATCTGCAGAAAGCATCCAAGGGGAGAGGCAGGGAATGGAGGAGACTTTCCCTCGTTGTGCCGCAACCACACACATTTCCCTCTCCACTTTTGCTGAAGGTTTGAAGTGCAGGCAGGGCAGCTGGGAAGGGCACAAGAAGAACGTCCTGGTACCCTGTTTCTCCTAAAATAAGACGTAGCCATAAAATAAGCAGTAGCAGGATTTCTACGCATTTGTGAAATATAAGCCATCCCCCCAAAATAAGTCATACCCCCGAAAATAAGACATAGTGACATGGCGCCTTTCCCTTAAGACGGCCTGGATAGGCGTGGCTATGCAGCGTACCGACGCGGAGTGGTTAAAATAAGACCTCCCCCGAAAATAAGCCATACTGTGGTTTTTTTAGGGAAAAAATATATAAGACAGTGTCTTATTTTAGGAGAAACACGGTAGAGACACCAGGGATCACATCTATTGTTAATTTTGTGGGTTGGGGGGGGTCAGTCTGGATGATGCCCTGAGATCCCTTCCAATTCTGTGAGTCCTGCACCCAGTTAGAACCTAAGGGAGGAGGCTGCTGAACTGGTCAGCTGAGTTTCTTTGCTAGCCACTCAAATGTCCTCATCGGCATCCCAACGGAAGGAACCAGGTTGCAAGAGCTACAACTCTGGGATGGGATCCTCTCCAGGTCAGGCATAGGCAAACTTGGCCCTCCAGATGTTTGGGGACTACAACTCCCATGATCCCTAGTTTGCAGGACCAGTGGTCAGGGATGATGGGAATTGTAGTCCCAAAACATCTGGAGTTTGCCTATGCCTGCTCCAGGTTGTGGGATGTAACATCACTGTAGCAGTCAAGTACAACATTTCCTGTTTGCCCAGAGTGGACACGCAGGGGAATGTTGCCCCAGCCAGAAGGACTTCCTGTCACACCTGGTCTGGAGCACCCTCCCTCTGCGTGTGAACAGGTAGATGGGCGTGACCCTGGCAGACCCCATAAAAGGGCTGGTCATGCAGCCATGTTTAGGGAAGCTTTTAATGTTTGATGGATTATTGTATTTTAATATTTTGTTGGAAGCCACCCAGAGTGGCTGGGGGAGCCCAGCCAGATGGGCGGGGTATAAATTTATTATTATTATTATTATTATTATTATTATTATTATTATTATCTTCTCTTCTGATACTGATACTTTTGCTGTCTGCTGGCTCTCAGCCAGCAGCACATGGGCTCAATCCCCACATGGGATAAACTCTCTTCTGTAACTACAAGCTAAAGCCTGCCTTAAGGGAACCTATTGTGAACTGAATGTGAGTAAACTTCTTACTACTTTTAAAAGAAGACTGTTGTGTCTTTATTCTTTTTAAGAGGGATAAAAGGGGAATTTCATTCGCTTGCCTGATTTCGCTTTCATTCGCTTGCCTGATTTCCATTCCTGCCCTCTAACAAACATGAGAACCGTGGGAATTTCCACAACCGTTTTGCTTTTTTAAACAGATCTCTGCAACATCCCGAACCTGGAGTCTGTAAGGAGCTTTCCCCTTTCCTTTTTTAACCGGCTGACTTTCAACAGTTTTTAAATCTCCAGCCCAGTGTTGCTAAGTGACTTGCAATTGAGATGGAAATCCTCCTCGCCCTGCTGGAGAGACTGGCGATGCTTCAGATACAACATACACCGGTATTTGCCAGAGCACAGGCTGCATCCCAAAAAGCTGTCGCAGAAGCTCTCTCTCGGCCCATTTGATCAATGCAAAGTTCTGCATTTCGTATTCTGAGGAAACGGCCTTTTGCCTGCGGGGGAAATTCTTCATTTAAGTACAGAGGCAGGGAGGTGGGCTGAAATGGCGACAGAAGGGACCTTGAAATAGGGAGAGTTTGTGTTTTTCAGTCCTAGCGGGGTGTGTGTGTGAGGGGAAAGACAAGAGGGGCTCTCCAGGGAGCAGCTGAATAAAATAATTTGGAGGTGAGGAGGTGAGGAATGGCCTGTTCCTACTTTATCTTTCAAAAGGATCAGGTTTTAAGTGAAGTTTTGGAAAAACCACACTTGGAGGGGAGAGAGTTCACTGGAGATACGATAATTCAAGAAATGCAAAATTGTTAGACCATAGCAGTCTAAAGGGATGGGGGCGATGAGATGCTCAGAACATATTGTGGGCTTTGGGTGTGTGTGTGTCAGAATGGATAATGCCCCGAGTTCCTTTCCAATTCTTGGGGTCCTGTATACAAGACCCCCCCCTTTCCCACAACACAGGGAAGCCTTGAAACTAATAGAGCAGGGGTGGCCAACTCCCAAGAGACTGCGATCTACTCACAGTTAAAAACTGGCAGTGATCTACCCCCTTTTTTGGGGTTCAGGTCAAAGTTGTTGAGCTTTTTCTAGGGAGGAGGAAAGGCAGGTTTTCCTAGGGGTGCAGGGCAAAAATGTGGAGTGTTTTTTAGAGGAGCCAAACTTGTTGAGCTTCTTTGGGGGAGCCAGTGTTCTACCAGTGATCTACCACAGACGTCCTGTGATCTACTGGTAGATCACGATTTACCTGTTGGACATGCCTGTAATAGAGGATTTTATTTGCTGAACTGGTCCAAGAGGTTTCTCTGTACCTTAGCTGGCCATTGAGTGTCCTCCTCAACATCTCAAAAGAATGAGCCAGCTTCCAAGACCTACAGCTAAGGGGTGGGATCCTCTAGGTTCATCGGTGGGCATTTCCTCCACATCAACAGGTGGAGAGGGAGGGGGCTCTCCGTTGCTTTAAATAGTCTGTAAATTTAGCCCAGTCTTTGATGAACTTCTGGTCCTGCTGTTCGCGGATTCTCCCCGTCATCTTGTCCAATTCTGCATACTCTGTTAGTTTCACAATCCATTCTTCTTTTGTCGGTGTTTGTTCTTGTTTCCATTTTTGCACTATTAACATTCTCGCCGCAGTCACTGCATATTGGAAAAGCTTAAAGTCTTGCTTTTTAATGTCTGTACCTGTAATTCCCAGTAAAAATGCTTCTGGATTTTTAACAAATGTATATTTCAACATTTTCTTAATTTCACCGTATATTATATCCCAGAAGCCTTTCACCCTTTTACACTCCCACCACATATGATAAAAGTTACCTTCTTTCTCTTTGCATTTCCAACACTTATTATCAACCTTATATATTTTCGCCAGTTTGACCGGTGTAATGTACCATCTATACATCATTTTTAACATATTTTCTTTTAGTGCATTACATGCAGTAAATTTCATTCCTTGCACAGTTTCTCCCAGTCATCTAGCATAACATTATGACCAATGTAGAAGAAGGGAAAATTGGGTAGGAAAATCCCAAAAGAAGGAAAAGCAGTACAATCATTAGGAGTAGACCGAAAAAAGAACAGAATGATGAAGAGGAGGAAACTGCAGAGCAGGAAGGAAAGACAAGACCCATTGGGGCAAGAAGATTGGTGGAGCTGGACCGCTGCGAGGGTGGGTGTGGGTTGAACAAGAACTTTTTTTTGAACTGGACTATTTTCCTGGCTTTAAGGACAATGATTATGGATATGGTTACTGGCATGAGTGATTAGTAAGGACTATTAATTTAAAATGATTAGTAAGAGGAAGACAATATGGCCAAATACTCTGAGACCAAAGGGAGGAAGGGGGGAATAAAAGCTAAAATTGGACTTTTGAAAATAAGTTAAATCTAAAGTGGACAGATGGGAAGAATATAGAATCCTAGAATCCTAGAGTTGGAAGAGACCCCAAGGGCCATCCAGTCCAACCCCCTGCCAAGCAGGAAACACCATCCAAGCATTCCTGACAGGTGGCTGTCAAGCCTCTGCTTAAAGACCTCCAAAGAAGGAGACTCCACCACACTCCTTGGCAGCAAATTCCACTGCCTAACAGCTCTTACTGTCAGGAAGTTCTTCCTAATGTTGAGGTGGAATCTTCTTTCTTGTAGTTTATAGGGAAAGAGCAGAAGTACCTGGATCGTCTATGTATTTGACGATGTTTTAAAAGTAGGAATATGAATCTGTTAAAGAGGATTTATTATGAATTCAACATTGGGGGATTTGAGGAAGTCAATTGAAATATGAAATTAAGGAAATAAGAAATGCCTGGCCTACAAAATTGGGCCAGGCCTAAGCAATGTTATGGAAAAATATCAGTAAGGTTAAATGTATAAAGAATATGTATACTCCTGTGAGGGGGGGATGGATGGATCTGGGCTTCCCGCAGTGAGAGGGGGGAAGTATGAAAAATTTAACCATGATGTTATGTGCTTATAAAATTGTAAAAACCAATAAAAATTATTTGGAAAATATATATATATATTGCCCAATGTATCATCACCGACTTCACCGTTGCTGCGACTGCTTTGCAGAGTGTGTGCCTGGGAATAGCTGCCTAGCCGCTAAATTGGTGTGCTTAGTTATCCAGAGCTGTAGAAGCGACTGTATATATTGTCTTTGACAATGGAGAATTTGCTATCTGCCCTGTGTGTGTTGCTTCCAGTGACACACTGGAAGGAGTCAGAGGAGGCGCACCAGGAAGATCCAGGGTTTGGAAGCCGAGCCTGATGAGGAATGGTTGAAGGAGCTGGGTACGTTTAGCCTGAAGAAGAGAAAATTGAGAAAGGATGAGAGCCATCTTCAAAGGCTGGAGCAATCTGGACTTCTGCTGCTCCAGAGGGCAGGAGCCAAACCAGTGGATTCCAAGGACAAGAAAGAAGATTCCAGCTAAATGTCAGGAAGAACCTTCTGAGGGCAAGAGCTGTTTGACAGCGGAATGGACGTCCTCGGAAGGTGGACTCTCTGTCATAGGAGGTTGTTAAATGGAGGCTGGCTGACTGTCTGGCCAGAGTGGTGCATGCTCTAGTTATCTCCCACTTGGACTACTGCAACACTCTCTACGTGGGGCTACCTTTGAAGGCGACCCGGAAACACAACTCATCCAGAGTGCGGCAGCTAGACTGGTGACTGGGAGCAGCTGCCAAGACCACATAACACCGGTCCTGAAAGACCTACATTGGCTCCCATTACACTTCCGGGTACAATCCAAAGTGTTGGTGCTGACCTTTCAAGCCCTAAACGGCCTCGGTCCAGTATACTTGAAGGAGCGTCTCCACCCCCATGGTCCATCCCGGACACTGAGGTCCAGCTCCGAGGGCCTTCTGGCAGTTCCCTCCCTGCGAGAAGCAAAGTTACAGGGATCCATGCAGAGGGCCTTCTCGGTGGTGGCAGCGCCCGCCCTGTGGAACGCCCTCCCATCAGATGTCAAGGAAATAAACAACTATCTGACTTTTAGGAGACGTCTGAAGGCAGCCCTTTTTAGGGAAGTTTTTAATGATTGATGTTTTAATGTATTTTTAATCTTTTGTTGGAAGCGTCCCAGAGTGGCTGGGGAAACCCAGCCAGATGGGTGGGGTATAAATAATAAATTATTATTATTATTATTATTATTATTCCAACTAAACATCAGGAAGAACCTTCTGAGGGCAAGAGCTGTTTGACAGCGGAACGGTTGTCCTCAGAAGGTAGTGGGGTCTCCGCCATAGGAGGTTGTTAAACAAAGGCCGTCTGACTATCCATTGGAGATTCTTTAGCTGAGATTCCTGCAATGCAGAAGGTTAGACTAGATCAGGCACGTCCAACAGGTACAGGTAGATAGCCGTGTTGGTCTGCTCTAGTCGAAACAAAATAAAAAAATTCCTTCCAGTAGCACCTTAGAGACCAACTAAGTTTGTTCTTGGTATGAGCTTTCGTGTGCATGTGTATCTGAAGAAGTGTGCATGCACACGAAAGCTCATACCAAGAACAAACTGAGTTGGTCTCTAAGGTGCTACTGGAAGGAATTTTTTTATTTTGTCCAACAGGTAGATCGTGATCTACCGGTAGATCACTGGACGTCTGTGGTAGGTCACTGGTAGATCACTGGCTCCCCCAAAGAAGCTCAACAACTTTGGCTCCCCTAAAAAAAACCCTCAATTTATTTGCCCTGCACCCCCCTCCAAAAAGGGCTCTCCTTCTCCCTAAAAAAAAGCTCAACAACAACTTTGACCTGAATGCCTAAAAAACAGGGTTTCCTCCTCCCAAAAAAGCGCAACAACTTTGACCTGAACCCCCAAAAAGGGGGTAGATCACTGCCAGTTTTTAACTCTGTGAGTAGATTGCAGTCTCTTGAGAGTTGGCTACCCCTGGACTAGATGAACATTTTGGGTCCCTTCCAACTCTGCCATTCTACGATTCCATTTATTAAAAAAAAAAAAAAACCAAGAAGCCCAAAGCCAGTCATCTATTTGTGTTTGTTGACATGGCTCGTGAGTGTCAAAAGGCGACACTGAAAATAGCCGTCTTCTGCGACGCAGCCTAATTAGGGAGGGAGGCTTCGGTACAAAAGCAAGGAACACGCTTTGCAATGTTTTCGGAGCATCTTAATGAGGCCGCTGTTTTCACTGCCGAATCCTGGCACGCTAATGGGCCAAACAGCGCCTGCCCTGAAAATTAGAGGGTGCGTTTGCTACAGGCCAGGTATAAATTTAAATCCTCAATCTGCGTACGGGGTGTCAGCCGGCTGAAGAAGGAACAGGAGTCATCTAAATAACTGCCTGACTTTTATTAATAAGCTAACAATAAAGTTTAGAAGATGAGGAAATTCTAACTTTAAACTTTCATGTTGTGCGGATGCCATAGCTGTCAACTTTTGGATTTGAAAATAAGGGATGCCACGAGGGCGGTGCAATGGCACCAAGTAGCCTCACCACCCTGCGCTCCAGAGGCTGCGCGCAAATGGGTGAGCGAAAGAGCGAGCGCGTAGACGGCAGGCAAGCTGTCTGTCTGGTTGGGCGTGAGGGTCTGGCTGCACAAGGCATGCAAGCTCCGCCCCAGTCGGTCTCAGACTCCTTATTGGCAGCCGAGCAACGCAGCTGAGGAGCCTCCCTGGCCGGCAGGGAGGGAGAGGAGCTGCTCCCTTTGAAATCCGGGAAATTTAAGGGATATCAACAATCCAGGATAGCAACAGGAAACAGCATTGGAATAAGGGAGTTTCCCGCAAAAAAAGGGAGTGTTGACAGCTATGATGGATACACCACAGAGAAAACTGCCGGGGGAAGGGGGCAGGATTTATTTATTTATTACATTTATATGTCACTTTTTCTCCCAAGCTGCTCAAGGTGGGGCACATGGTTCAGTGGTGCGTCTGAATGCCAGTTGCAGGAAACAACAGGAGTGGAACATAAGTTCAGTTCTTTATTCGACCGTCAGTCAGAAAAGATACATTTCCTTACAAAATTAAAACATCTAAAACGTCTAAAAGAACTATGGAGTAAAACATAGCCAACAATAAAATGAAGCTATACCGATAAACCCATGTCGATGCTGTCAATTTTAATCTTGCGACGCTTAAGAGCTAGAAAAAGAAATTTGGCCACCAGGGAGGCTGTTTTCCCAGTAACATTATTCAACAAATATAGAACCTGTCTTTCTCTGGATAGAGAGCTAAGTTGACATAGGAGTGGAGCTACAGTGGTACCTCGACTTACGAGCAACTCGACTTACGTATTTTTCGAGTTACGAATGATTTCCGGAAGGAAAAAAATGGCCGCCGCAACCAAATTTTTCGACTTCCAAAAGGAAGTCGCGGCCGCTTTAATAGGATTTTTTCGACTTACGAATTTTTTTCGCTCAATGCATTCCTATGGGGATTCGACTTACGAATGTTTTCGACTAACGAAAATCGCGTCGGAACGCATTATCTTCGTAAGTCGAGGTCCCACTGTATAAGATTTTGCCTGAGATCTGCATAGAAAGGGCAGGTCAGGAGAATATGTTCGGTGGACTCTACCACTCCCAGGGCACAATGACAAGTTCTCTGAGCGGATGGGACTCCCCTGAACCTTCCCCACAATACCGCAGATTCGAGGACATTTAATCTGGCCGCTGTGAGGAGTCTACGGTATTCCACAGAGTGTATTTCCGGGAGATAAGGGGCTGTTGTAGCCTGATACATCTGATCCCCCAGGAACATCCCTGATTTCACAAGGGCCATGTCCTCTTGTCTAGCGATATCACTCAATCTCTGGGAGATCACTGCTCTGGCTTGGCTATATGTTGTGGAACATAAGACAATAGGAGAGCTTAGCTGCTGGATCAGGCCAAACGGGGCTCATCTAGTCCAGCACCCCATTCCCACAGTGGCCAGCAAGGTGCCTCATTTTGGGAAACCTGCAAGCAGAACCCAATCACAAGAGCCCTCTCCCCTTCTCGCCGCCTCCAACTGCAGAGGCCGAGCCGAGCCAACACGCTTAGCAGCCACCGAGAGCCTCCTCCTCCTCCATGAATTTCTCCAATCCTCTTTTAAAGACGCGGGTGGCGCTGTGGGTTAAACTGCAGAGCCTAGGGCTTGCTGATCAGAAGGTCGGCGTTTCGAATCCCCGCCACGGGGTGAGCTCCCGTTGCTCGGTCCCTGCTCCTGCCAACCTAGCAGTTCGAAAGCACGTCAAAGTGCAACTAGATAAATAGGTACCGCTCCGGCGGGAAGGTAAAACGGCGTTTCTGTGCGCTGCTCTGGTTTGCCAGAAACGGCTTTGTCATGCTGACCACATGACCTGGAAGCTGTACACCGGCTCCCTCGGCCAATAAAGCGAGATGAGCGCCGCAACCCCAGAGTCGGACACGACTGGACCTAATGGTCAGGGGTCCCTTTATCTTTACCTTTAGGTTGGTGGCCATCGCTGCCTCCTGGGAGAGCCTGTTCCATAATTTAGCTGGAATTTTAAGGTCATATATATAAAATAAATGTTCATAACTGTACAAGGCAAACACATACATCCTATATAATAAAGAGCCTGTGTCCGTCCATACTTTCCGTGTGTCAGTGGAATTCGCAACTGGGCATGCCCCACACGGACGCAGGGATTGGACGACGCAGAGACTCTATGCAGATGAGACGGTCGGAGGCCGCCAATCGGAAGTGCGGGAGGGGAGGGGCTGCCTCGCCCTGCACTCAAAGAAAGTTGCTGGCGGCCATTTTGTGTGTGTGAGTGATGGGAGTTACACAAGGATTCCTCTCACACGCCCGCCCTAGGCCGGCGGCCCCCCTCCCTCAGGGGCTCCAAGCAGCCCCCGTCCCGTCCTCGCCATGTCCCTGTTCGTGAAGGGGCTGGGAGCCAAAAGGGCAAAGAGAGGCGGGGGCTGCCATGGCCGTTTCCACACGGAGTTTGCTTACGGAGGGAAACCGGACCCCCCCCCCTCCCCAGTACGTGGGATTTGAGCCCATTCCCCCTCCTCCGCCGCACGCTTTAGGGACTTTTATGTAACGGGAGGGGCCAGTTTCCCTCACAGCTTCTCTCGGACGCGCCGCAGGATGAGGCCCGGCTGCCTTACCTGAAGGCTGCTGTCCTAATCCCACTTGCCTGAGGGAAATAAGTCCTGTTTTTAAAAATGTTTCACCACATATGTTCTAGCGCCCGTTAATTTAACGGGCTGAACGTCCACTAGTAAATATATAAACCACATGTCTGGAAACAGTACAGGCAAACAGTCCTAAAGCCATTTTGACTCTTTCAGTCACCTCAGATCACTGGTGTCGCAAGGGAGGCAGGGGGCTCCACCCCGGGTTCCACGGGAGGAGGGTGTGGCACTTGGGCTGGCCCCACCTTGCGCGGGTCCCGCCCGCCGGCGCTGCCGCAGCTCCCGCAACACCCTTGCGAGCCGCCGCGCCAAAAGCAGCATTGGTGGGGCATCCCCACGAGCCGCCGAACGCGTTCCAGAAGTCCGTTTGACATTCGAAATGTTCAAAAACTAAGGCGCACCTTCTGATTGGTGCAGGCACCCCGGAAACAATAGCCAACAGCCGCATCGGATGTTCAGCTTCAGAAAAATGTTCAAAAACCAGAACACTTACAGTATTTTCCTGCGTATAAGACTACTTTTTAACCCAGGAAAATCTTCTCAAAAGTCGGGGGCCGTCTTATACGCCGGGTCGTATTTCTTATACGGCGAGTATATCCCAAACTCTATATTTTAACTGGAAAAGTTGGGGGTCGTCTTATACGCCCAGTTGTCTTATATGCTGGAAAATACGGTACTTCCGGGTTTTTGGTGTTTGGGAACCAAGGCGTTTGAGAACCAAGGTACCAGTGTATATGTGGACCCTGGCAATGGCCCCCTCACCTAGAACAACCCCGGGCCAAGTAATTATTTCAACATGTAAAATCAAGAGAAGAGCTGCAGCCTTTATTTGCTTGTTTATTAAAGCAAAGGTCCGCATACCGTAGTTAAAGCTATGGTTTTCCCAGTAGTGATGTATGGAAGTGAGAGCTGCACCATCAAGAAGGCTGATCACCAAAGAATGGATGCTTTTGAATTGTGGTGCTGGAGGAGACTCTGGAGAGTCCCATGGACTGCAAGAAGATCAAACCTATCCATTCTGAAGGAAATCAGCCCTGAGTGTTCACTGGAAGGACAGATCCTGAAGTTGAGGCTCCAAGACTTTGGCCACCTCATGAGAAGAGAAGACTCCCTGGAAAAGACCCTGATGTTGGGAAAGATGGAGGGCACAAGGGGAAGGGGACGACAGAAGATGAGATGGTTGGACAGTGTTCTCGAAGCTACTAACATGAGTCTGACCAAATTGCGGGAGGCAGTGGAAGACAGGAGTGCCTGGCGTGCTCTGGTCCATGGGGTCACGAAGAGGCGGATGCGACTAAACAACAACAAGTAAATAGTATACAATTTAGTTTATTCATCTGTCAGTGATCCAATCCTTCCTCCCACTGCACAGGAATGTGGATCCATCTGAGGTCATTGTAGAAGAAGAAGAGTTTGGATTTGATATCCCGCTTTATCACTACCCGAGGGTGTCTCAAAGCAGCTCACATTCTCTTTTCCCTTCCTCCCCCACAACAAACACTCTGTGAGGTGAGTGGGGCTGAGAGACTTCAGAGAAGTGTGACTAGCCCAAAGTCACCCAGCAGCTGCATGTGGAGGAGCAGGGAAGCGAACCCGGTTCACCAGATTACGAGTCCACCGCTCTCAACCACTACACCATACTGGCTCTCAATTGTAGAGATTGGAAGGGACTCTGAGGGCCAGACTCTTATTTAAAACATCCAAGGAAGAAGAGTCCACCACCTATGGCATCCATGGGCCTGATCCTGCAAGCTCTTCTCAAGTTCTTATGTAACAGGATGCTGGGCTAGAATCTGCCATGGACCTGATCCAGCAGGTTCTTATGTCCCTATCTCTCCCTATGTGCTCCCCGAAACCTCCAGAAGCCACAAGGCAAAGGCACAGTTAAATTTGTCAGCTCCTCAAGAGCTCCCTGGAATTATCTGTGCATCTGAGCGAACGCAGCAGCACTCTTCTGATAATGCAGCGCAGGCATCCCGACAAAGCTGCCCGTTGCCAAATGGCACCATGTCGAACATCGCTTGCCGGATTTCGCACGGACCTCTTTGCAAGGCAGCCCTCGAGGAGAGGGCATTAATCATCACGGCCATGTTCAGCATCCCTGCGTGCCATCATTTCTCTCCCTGACAGCCACGTCTCTTAGCGGTGGCCAAAAACATCCCAGTGATCCTTATTTAGAAATTCAGCAGCAAGCACTGGGTTGGAAAAGCAGCAAGCTTAAAGGCTTCTGAACTGTGCAGCAAAAGGAAACTCTCTTTTGTGCCGGTTGCTTTGCAAATGCAAGGTGACATTCCTCTCTCTGCAAAAGCAGAACAATTGCAGCCCTCTCTCTTCCCTCTGCCCTGCATCCAAATTAAGGTACTATTTCTGCCAGCAATGTTTTCGGCTGCTACAGATGCTTAGCGAATGTCTCACACCCCCATGATGACCTCAGATGGACCCACACTTCTGTGCTATCGGAGGCAGCATCCAATATCTCTAGGCTGCATCAACAGTACAGCGGTCACACAAAGCGACATAAAACTACCGCTCTATTCTGCCTTGGTCAGACCCCACCTGGAGTCCTGTGTCCAGTTCTGGGCACAACAATTTAAGAAGGATATTGACCAGGTGTGCAGAGGAGGGCAACTAGGGTGATCAGGGGTCTAGGAACCAAGCCTTATGAGGAACAGTTGAAGGAGCTGGGTATGTTTCGCCTGGGAAAGAGGAGACGGAGAGGAGATAGGAGAGCCATCTTCAAATATCTCAAGGGCTGCCCGATGGAAGAGGGGACAAGGTTGTTTTCTTCTGCTCTGGAGGGTAGGACTCGAACCCATGGCTTCAAGTTACAATAAAAGTGATCCCAAATAACACCAGGAAAAACTTTCTGATGGTAAGAGCTGTTCAACAGGGAACGGACTCTGTCTGGAGGTGGTGGACTCTCCTTCCGTGGAAGTATTTAAGCCAGGAATCAGTAACATTTTTCAGCCGTGGGCCGGTCCACCGTCCCTCAGACGGTGGTGGGCCAGACTATATTTTGAAGGGAAAAAATGAACAAATTCCTATGCCCCACAAATAACCCAGAGATGCATTTTAAATAAAAGGACACATTCTACTCATGTAAAAACACGCTGATTCCCAGACCGTCCGTGGGCCGGATTGAGAAGGCGATTGGTTGTCGGGCCTTAGGTCGCCTGCCCCTGATTTAAGCAGAGGTTGGAGGGCCATCTCTCATGGCTGCTTTAGCTGAGATTCCTCCAATGCAAGGGTGGGACTAGATGACCCTTGGGGTTCCCTTCCTACTCTAAAATTCTGTGGCCCAGCTAGTCCAGCATCCTGTTCTCACAGTGGCCAGCCAGATGCCTCAATGGGAAACCGGCAAGCCCCCACCTCCGACATCAACAGGAGGTGGCTTTGCAGGTGTCACGACTGACCCGCCTGCTGGGCTGGGATCAGCCCGATCCATCATGGGGCTCTCCCGCCCGCGTCATCCTCAGGCCGACCAATCAGGTCAGTCTGGGGGGCGTGTCCTGCTGTGTTTAAGCAGGGAGCAGGTGGGGAATCCTCCCTTCTTTGCCCCGCTCCCCAGCTGTTGGGTTCACCCACCATCCCGCCCTTACTCTTAGCCCTTGACCTTGCTATGGACTTCGGTTGGTTGCCTTGGTTGGCTGAGGAGCCTGGTAGTTCTTTTTCCCGTTCGGATTAGCCATTCGGGTTTTTTCACCTACCTCATAGCAAATCGTCACAACTTTGGTTTGGCGGTTAGGCATTGGAAGAATTCGTCCTAGAACTGAGGAGGGGAGGTAGCGCCATCACCTGCCCCTATCTTGAAGGGTATTCCGGTAAACGGATTCCGGGGGCATGGCCATGTCCGAAGCCTAGGGAGGTTAGGGCCCAAGGCATGCCCCAACGGTGATCACAGGGGGAGTTCCATTCGATGTACATCAATGGGGCTACTCACTGGGGATTAACCCTTCCCGGACTTCCAACACACGGGTTGGGGTCGGATATAGCCTGTTAGGCTCCAATGTCTAAGCCAATACTGCTCTACTGCTCTAAAGGTCAGTGTTGGTGCTGACCTTTAAAGCCCTAAACGGCCTCGGTCCTGTATACCTGAAGGAGCGTCTCCACCCCCACCGTTCAGTCCGGACACTGAGATCCAGCGCCGAGGGCCTTCTGGTGGTTCCCTCCCTGCGAGAAGCAAAACTACAGGGAACCAGGCAGAGGGCCTTCTTGGTGGTGGCGCCCGCCCTGTGGAACGCCCTCCCATCAGAGGTTAAGGAGATTAACAACTATCTGACATTTAGAAGATACCTCAAGGCAGCCCTATTTAGGGAAGCTTTTAACCTGTGATATTTTAATGTATTTTATACCTGTTGGAGGCCGCCCAGAGTGGCTGGGAAGACCCGGCCAGATGGGCGGGTTACAAATAAAAGAATTATTATTATTATTATTATTATTACATCCGTAACCAATAAAGTTGTGGCCTTCACGCCCATTAAAATTCATATAATGTGTCTGTGTCATTACTTCAAGGGGAGGGAGGGACATAGCCATGCAAGCAGGACCCAGACACAAGATCAACTCTCACCTCCTGAGGTTTCCAGCAATTGGGGTTCAGAAGCACCGCTGTCCCAGACGGTGGGGGGCAGAGCAGAGTCACCCTGGCTAGGAGCCATCGATAGCCCCCTCCTCTATGAATCTGCCTAATCCTCTTTTCTTCAAACATTCTTGGTTCTTAAGTACCACCGAGACATAGCAAGGGTGTTTCTGGAGTGCTGTGAGAGTGTTTGTTTGTGTGTGCATGGAGGGGGGGGGGGCTTTAAATTGTCCCTTGCAAACCACAGCCCTGTGATATTTTCAGAGGAGCGGGATCGCATTTCTCAAATGCCGAGTGCTCCCTCCCTCACCCTCCTATGCAAACAGCATTAATTAAATGTGCAAAAAAATGTAAACATGCTCGCTGTAATCCAAATTGACAGTGTGGCTAAATATATTTGTTTCCTGGGTTTTAATTAAACCCCGCAGTGCCTGAATCTTTAAATATGACTTGCATGGGCTCTGGTGAAACAGGCCTGAGTTTGTTGTTGCTGTTTAGTTGTTCAGTCGTGTCCGCCTCTTCGTGACCCCATGGACCAGAGCACACCAGGAACTCCTGTCTGTCTGTCTGTCTGTCTGTCTGTCTGTCTGTCTGTCTGTCTGTCTGTCTATCTATCTATCTATCTATCTATCTATCTATCTATCTATCTATCTATCTATCTCTCTGCCTGTTGTTGTTGTTGTTTAGTCGTTTAGTCGTGTCCGCCTCTTCGTGACCCCATGGACCAGAGCACGCCAGGCACTCCTGTCTTCCCCTGCCTCTTGCAGTTTGGCCAAACTCATGTTGGTAGCTTTGAGAACACTGTCCCACCATCTCATCTTCTGTCGTCCCCTTCTCCTTGTGCCCTCAATCTTTCCCAACATCAGGGTCTTTTCTAGGGAGTCTTCTCTTCTCATGAGGTGGCCAAAGTACTGGAGTCTCAACTTCAGGATCTGTCCTTCTAGTGAGCACTCAGGGCTGATTTCTTTAAGAATGGATAGGTTTGATCTTCTTGCAGTCCATGGGACTCTCAAGAGTCTCCTCCAGCACTGAGTTATGCCTGAGTCAGGCCTGAGTTATGGAGGCACAATTAGCACTAGCTGCCTCTCTCCTGCAAGATAATAGCTGAGATGGCCAAGTGGCCATCTCAGCTATTATCTTGCAGGAGAGAGTCTTGCCTTAAATGCAAAGATTTTATTTTTGGGGGGGTAGAGAGTGTTGCATCCTAGTGGAGGTTCACCTGCGTTTCCTGATGCTGCAAAAGAGTTTCTGGGGACTTTGCTTTCCTTGCCTGGTTTGTCATGTTGAACCAAATCCCTTGCCTAGGCTGCCCTTTTTGGGCTAGAACCCATGCATAGCTGTCAACCCTCCCTTTTTTTGCGGGAAACTCCCTTATTCCAATGCCGTTTCCCGCTGCTATCCCGGATTGTTGATATCCCTTAAATTCCCCGGATTTCAAAGGAAGCAGCTCCTCTCCCTCCCTGCCGGCCAGGGAGGCTCCTCAGCTGCGTTGCTCGGCTGCCAATAAGGAGTCTGAGACCGACTGGGGGCGGAGCTTGCATGCCTTGTGCAGCCAGACCCTCACGCCCAACCAGATAGCCAGCCTTCCTGCCGTCTACGCGCTCGCTCTTTCACTCACCCGTTCGCGCGCAGGGTGGCGAGGCTACTTGGTGCCATCGCACCGCCCTCGCGGCATCCTTTCAAATCCGAAAGTTTGAAAAAATCCCTTATTTTCAAATCCGAAAGTTGACAGCTATGAACCCATGTGACCTGGGACAGAACACCCACCTACTGCATAGCAGGGGCGGACTAGAAACTTCAGCCGGTGCAGAATTCAGTGGCCAGATTGCTCACCAGAGCAAGACAGTTTGAGCATGTGACACAAATCCTGGTCCGACTGCACTGGCTGTCAATTCAAAGTGCTGGTTTGGACCTATAAAGCCTTAAATGGCTCAGGACCGCCCCTTCCCATATGAACCTACCCGGACCCTGAGAACACCTTCTGCGGCCCTCCTTTGTGTGCCTCCTCCTCAAGAGGTCTGGAGGGTAGCAACACGCAACATGCTAGGTTGGCAGGAGCTGGGACTGAACAACGGGAGCTCATTCCGTCACGGGGATTCGAACCACCGACCTTTCAATTGGCAAGGCCAAGCGGCACAGCGCCACCCGCATCCCTTCTCAAGGACTGTAGCTGCTTTTAAATTGTTTTTAATTTCTATCTGTATTGTTTGTCAATGAGATCATCTTGGCTGTGAGCCCTGGAAGACCCGCACCCTGCCTTGCTGGCCCTTTCCCATCTGGCCTGGGAGAGTGGAGTGCGGACTGACTCCAGCTACAAAAGCTGAGGCCGTTGAACAGATTCTTGGGCTGGAGTGTTGTTTACGGGGTGTTGAGAGAGCTTCTTGCTGTTATTGATATTATTCTTGTACAGTCATACCGGTACTTTGTGTTGCGTACACTCCATGTTGCGTATGTTCGAGTTACGGACCTCCGCAACCCGGAAGTCTGCCACGGAGCGCAGGGTGTATGCAGATGGGCAGAAGCGCAACCCCCCGCGAACTTCCGGTTTTTTCCTCCCCCCCCCCCGTGCGTTCGTGTTACGCACGCCCGGGTTACGTAGCGCGACCCCGGAATGGATCGTGTGCGCAACCCGGGATTCCACTGTATCTTTAGTTTTAGATCTTATGATTTCCATGGGAATTGTTTCCATTTGGTTGTGTACTTTTGATGCGTTTTAAGATAAGATCATCTTTATTGTCATTGTCCCCTTGCGGGGACAACGGAATTACTTATTGTTTATGACTTCGGTTATGTTTGTAATTATGTAAACCTTGTCATATTGTAAGCCGCCTTGAGCATAGTTTCAACTATGGAAAGGCGGCATAAAAATAAAATGATGGTGATGATGATGATGCCATCAGTTCCATGATTCTATGACTTTGAAATCAGTGCAGACATCTTGTAAGATGTGCTCTCTCTCTCTCTTTCTCACAGCTTTACTGCCTGTACAACTTTTCTGACTGGTGTATGGAAAAGCACATGAATCTGACCTTTGGAACATTTGTAAGTAAATAATAATAATAATTATCATCATCATCATCATCATCTTCCCAGTCTCCCTGAGAATCTCAGCATGTGAAGAAGTTTGGGCTGGCTCCTCCACCTCGACCGCATGGCTGTCACAAGCCACTCTTGAGTTCCTATACCAATAATATAGGAACTTTCACTACTTTGTAACGAAGCTGAGTTTTACTGCCTATGCAACTTTCTGAAGCAAATGAATTGGGAGAGTTTGTAAGTAAACCATCTTGACCTTACCAACTGCGTGGTCTTTTTCCGTACTAGAGAGAAACTTTGGAATGGAACTTTTTAAGGGGACATTTTGGAACTCACTTGGTGGGGCGTATCTTCACAGAATCATTGTTGCTTCTTCCACCTTCTGGGAAGTATTTTTCGCCGTATTTTTCGCTCCATAAGACTCACTTTTTTCCTCCTAAAAAGTAAGGGGAAATGTCTGTGCATCTTATGGAGCGAATGTGTGGTCCCTGGAGCTAAACTGCCCAGGGGCAAAAGCAGATCGTGCTTTTTTAAAAAAAGAGAGAGAAGGGGGTGTTGAAAGGAAGCCCGCTGAGCAGCTGCTCAGCAAACGATCGGGGAGAGAGATAAGGGAGAGAGATTCCAGCCCCGCCCCCTTGCAGAGGGAGGCTGTTTCCCCAGCGACATGTCACTGGCTGATTAGATTATCTGTCTGGAAACTGTAGAAATGGCTTCCTGAAGCTGCAGAGCTGTTAGTTGAACCCCATAAAACAGGGTTTTTTCCCTTTGCAAAGTAAGCTCAACAACTTTGAGCTGATCCTCAAAAAATGGGGCTTTTCCCCTCTAAAAACTAGGTGCGTCCTATGGTCAGGTGCCCCTTATAGAGCCAAAAATACAGTAAAATTGTCAGCAGTGCAACTGAGGAATGTTTAAGGTCCAACAGCCTATATTTCCATGCTTTACTTTGCTGCGCATTTTCTTATTTTCAGTCTTTGCTGGGGTTCTCTTGCCAAAGAGTACTTGCCCCAGACATGAATCTTGGCATCCAGGAAGTCTCCTTTTTATTCTTTTTCTTTTTTTTGCACCAACAGCTTGACCAGCTCCCCTCCCGTGTTCAATATTTCCATGCATTTTTGCAAAGAGATGCTCTTCCAGAGATCTCCCACCCATGAAGTCTGAGCAGGTCACCCGAGAGGGCAGGTGACACGCTCATCTCACTGGTAGGCTTACCTTCAGCTGGGGCCAGGTGGAGACCTGATCTGAGGTGAGTTTCTCCTGCTTATAATCCTTTCCTTGAGGGCAGTCACTGCGGAAAGCATCATAGATTCTGAAAGCGAAGGAAAAGGGCAGGCTGTTGGCTGGGCTGGACTTGCACCATCAAGGCTTCTTAAGAAAATACAGTGGTACCTTGGTTCTCAAACGCCTTGGAACCCAAACACTGCAAACCCAGAAGTAAGTGTTCCGGTTTGCGAACCTTTTTCAGAAGCTGAATGTTCTCCATCTTGCGTGTTACGCTCCCAATTTGAGTGCCACACTTCTGTTTTGAGTGTTATGCTGAGGTATGTCTGGTTTTGCTATTTATTTTGAATTTTTGTTTTGGCGGCTCTTTTTGTTTTGTTTTTGTGACTGTGTGGAACCCAGTTCAGCTACTGACAGATTGGTTGTGCAACTGCAGTACATGGTTTATTGCTTTCATTTTATGGATCAATGGTCTCGCTAGATAGTAAAGTTCATGTTAAATTGCTGTTTTAGGGGTTGTTTTTAAAAGTCTGGAACAGATAATGCATTTTGGACTACTTTATATGGGAAAGTTTGGCCAGACTGCGAGAGGCAGTGGAGGATAGGCGTGCCTGGCGTGCTCTGGTCCATGGGGTCACGAAGAGTCGGACACGACTGAACGACTGAACAACAACAATATGGGAAAGCGCACCTTGGTTTTGGAACGCTTTGATTTTGTTCGGTCCCAGCTCCTGCCAACCTAGCAGTTCGAAAGCACATCAAAGTGCAAGTAGATAAATAGGTACCGCTCCGGCGGGAAGGTAAACGGCATTTCTGTGCGCTGCTCTGGTTCACCAGAAGCGGCTTTGTCATGCTGGCCACATGACCTGGAAGCTGTACGCCGGCTCCCTCGGCCAGTAAAGCGAGATGAGCGCCACAACCTCAGAGTCGTCCGCGACTGGATCTAATGGTCAGGGGTCCCTTTACCTTTTTAACAACTTGCACCACCCTTAACAAACTACAGTTCTCAGGATTCTTCAGGGAAAGTCATCGCTGTTTAAATGTATGGGGTGGACCGGGTCTCAAGATGCCTGCACATCAATAGCAGGACCGGAGAGCAGCTAGGAGCCAAATTAGCAGGTGCAGAATGCCGCGGCGAGGCTCCTTACGGGGGCCTTGCCGCGAGATCACATTCATCCAGTGCTTTATCAGCTGCACTGGCTCCCGGTGGAGTACAGGATCAGGTTTAAGGTGCTGGTCTTAACCTTTAAAGCCCTACGCGGCCTAGGGCCCTCGTACTTAAGGGACCGTCTCTCCTGGTATGCCCCAGGTAGGACCTTGAGGTCATCAAATAATAACTTTCTGGAGATCCCAGGTCATAAGGAGGTCAGGTTGGCAGCCACCAGGGCCAGGGCTTTTTCGGTTCTGGCCCCGATATGGTGGAATGATCTGCCACAAGAAACGAGGGCCTTGCAAGAGTTGGCACCCTTCCGCAGGGCTTGTAAAACGGAGCTGTTTCGTTTGGCTTTTGGCTTAATTTGAGTGTAACTTTTAAAATTCAAAATTTTTAAGTTTTAAAGTGTATTTTATATCTGTATTTTTAATCTGTGTTTTTATATCCGTATTTGATTGTTAGCCGCCCTGAGCCCGGTTTTGGCGGGGAAGGGCAGGATATAAATAAAAGTTTATTATTATTATTATTATTATTATTATTATTATTATTATTATTATTATTAGAGATGGACCTACCGTAGGATCTCTCCCTTGGTAAGAAATGTCAGCACCTGCAGGAGAGATAATGCAACAACATGAACCATATATTGGATTTGATGGGGGCACCCAGCTCATGTAATAAAACATAAGAAGGTAACAAGAGAATCCTGTTCTCACAATGGCCAGCCACATCCCTCAATAGGAAACCCAAAAGCAGGATTCGAGCATAAGAGAACCCTGTAGATTTCCAGCTACAGGTATTTAGAAGCTTCTTCTTCTTCGTCGTCTTCTTCTTCTTCTTCTTCTTCTTCTTCTTCTTCTTCTTCTTCTCGTAGCAGAGTAAGATTGTCTTCCATAAACACGGTTTTAACAATGAGAGCCGTGTACAGCTATTAACCAAATGAAAAACAACAAAGCCAGCGGACCTGATGGGATACCTGCAGAGTGGTTGGGATTTCAAAGCATTGCTGCCTCCAACTGTGGATCCAGGGCTTAGGCATTGTGGCTAGTAGTCATCTCCCCCACCCCCATTGCTCAGCCCGGATGCTGAGGTCCAGCGCCGAGGGCCTTCTGGCAGTTCCCTCACTGTGAGTAGCAAAGCTACAGGGAACCAGGCGGAGGGCCTTCTCGGTGGTGGCGCCCGCCCTGTGGAACGCCTTCCCATCTGATGTCAAGGAGATAAAGAACTACATAACTTTTTGAAGACATCTGAAGGCAGCCCTGGATAGGGAAGTTTTTAATGTTTGATGGTTTATCGTGTTTTTAATATTCTGTTGGGAGCTGCCCAGGGTGGCTGGGGAAACCCAGCCAGATGTGAGTGGTATAAATATTATTAGTATCATTAGTATTAGTATTAGTATTACCATCTAGGTTGGCGGTCATCACAGCCTCCAGTGGCAGCAAGTTCTATAGTTTAACTCTGCATGCCATGAATAAGTCCATCCTTTTACAGTCGTACCTTGGAAGTCGAACGGAATCCGTTCCGGAAGCCCATTCGACTTCCAAAACGTTTGGAAACCAAAGCGCAGCTTCTGATTGGCTGTGTAGGAAGCTCCTGCAGCCAATCGGAAGCCCCATTGGATGTTCGGGTTCCAAAGAACGTTTGCAAAACGGAACAATCACTTTCAGGTTTGCAGCGTTTGGGAGCCAAAACGTCCGAGTACCAAGGCTTTCGGGATCCAAGGCACGACTGTATCTGTCCTGAATCTCCCTATATATAAGGGTCTGGTGACTTCTGTTTCAGTGTATCTGAAGAAGTGTGCATGCACACGAAAGCTCATACCAAGAACAAACTGAGTTGGTCTCTAAGGTGCTACTGGAAGGAATTTTTTCATTTTATTTTGTTTTGACTATGACAGACCAACACGGCTATCTACCTTTAACTGTCCTGAATCTTTCAACTTCATTGAGCATCTACAAGTTCCAAGTGTTATGGGAGAATTTTTTAATCTATCCACTCCCTCCATGCCATGCCTAATTTTATGAAGCCTTTTCTCCAAAGTCTCAAATGCTGAAAACCTTTCTTCATTTGAGAATCATGAATATCTCATGTAAAAAAAAAATTCCCAGTGGTTGCAGAGCTGAGATAAAATGCAACGTTTAAAACCCCAGAGGTGAGTCAGGGCCTGCATTAGGAGCGACCAAAATGACAATAACTGCATCACCCTGCTGTGGATTTTGGAATTGTTTTAAATTTGGACCAAGATGGCTTACCTTTGCTTTTAATATTTTTAAAGCTGCTATGTCCTGGTGTTGTTGTTTTTTCAGTGTTAAAGAATCAAGAAGGAAATACCGGTGCTTTCCTTCCAACTCTGAGTGATCGCTTTGGTTTATTGGACAGTACATCAATTCACACTTCCACACTTCCTTGAATATCTCAAAAGGCAGCTTACCTTGAAGTTTCCACAGCCTGCAAGCATAATTTCATGCAGGCAACGAATTAACCAATTAAGGGAGCTGACTAATCAGCAAAGGTGATTAATTGGTGGAAACTGCCTCATCCCCCCCCCCAAGACAAATGTGAGACTAATTTAGGGGCTTTCGTGAGATCAATAGTCCCGTACATTTTTCAGGGGAGTTAAGATAGAATCATTGAGCTGTGGAGTTGGAAGGAACCCATAGGATCATCTAGTCCAACCCCCTGCAATGCAGGGATCTCAACAAACGCATCCACAATACTTCTGAGATCTGTAGATTTTGCTTGGAGGGACTTGAAGGGACTCTATTTAAGAGGGAGTGAAAAGCCAGGTGGCTCAAGGTAGTGTAGCCTTCTGACAACTGAGTGTGGGGTTCATCGTTGCTCCCGAGAGGTACATCTCTACAGTAGCTCTCACATCTTCCGCGAGGTGTCAAGGAAAGCAAGAATCACAGAATCATTGGAAGAGTTGGAAGAGACCCCAAGGGCCATCCAGTCCAACCCCCTGCCAAGCAGGAACACCATCAAAGCATTCCTGACAGGTGGCTGTCAAGCCTCTGCTTAAAGACCTCCAAAGAAGGAGACTCCACCACACTCCTTGGCAGCAAATTCCACTGTCAAACAGCTCATACTGTCAGGAAGTTCTTTCTAATGTTTAGGTGGAATCTTCTTTCTTGTAGTTGGAATCCATTGCTCTGTGTTCGCTTCTCTGGAGCAGCAGAAAACAACCTTTCTCCTTCCTCTATATGACATCCTTTTATATATTTGAACATGGCTATCATATCACCCCTTAACCTTCTCTTCTCCAGGCTAAACATACCCAGCTCCCTAAGCCGTTCCTCATAAGGCATCGTTTCCAGGCCTTTGACCATTTTGGTTGCCCTCCTCTGGACCCGTTCCAGCTTGTCAGTATCCTTCTTGAACTGTGGTGCCCAGAACTGGACACAGTATTCCAGGTGGGGTCTGACCAGAGTGGAATACAGTGGTACTATTCCTTCCCTTGATCTAGATGCTATACTCCTATGGATGCAGCCCAGAATTGCATTGGCTTTTTTAGCTGCTGCATCACACTGTTGACTCATGTCAAGTTTATGGTCTACCAAGACTCCTAGATCCTTTTCACATGTACTGCTCTCAAGCCAGGTGTCACCCATCCTGTATTTGTGCCTTTCATTTTTTATTTTATTTTTTGCCCAAGTGTAGTACTTTACATTTCTCCCTGTTAAAATTCATCCTGTTTGCCTTGGCCCAGTTCTCTAATCTGTTAAGGTCATTTTGAAGTGTGATCCTGTCCTCCCAATTTGGTGTCATCTGCAAACTTGATCAGGATGCCCTCAAGCCCATCATCCAAGTCATTGATAAAGATGTTGAATAAGACTGGGCCCAAGACAGAACCCTGTGGCACCCCACTAGTCACTTCTCTCCAGGATGAAGAGGAAAACATTCGTGTTGCTGTTGCCATGGGGATGGCAGCCAGCTGTCCCCAAACCAGTACCTTCCAGACATTTATGGACTCACTCCCATCTGATCACAGTCTCTAACCTCTATGCCACACTGATGGGAGTGGTGGTCTGAAATGCGTGGAGGGCACCAGCTTGGGGAAGATTGCTCAAAGGCCTGGATGTGACCCATGCTTACAGATAGGACCTATCCTGCCTTTTTCGGCCATCTTCATCCCAGGTCAGTGTGGTTTCCCATCAGCCAGACATAGGGTGTGATCCTTTGCTTTTGGTGAGGATCGTGGCTGGCATAAGCAGTGTGGCATAGCGGTTAGAGACCTGGGAGACCAGGATGCTAGTCCCCATTCAACCAGGAATCTCATGGGGCCAGTCGTTGCCTCTCTTGTCCTCAGGGGGTCGTTGTGAGGATAAACCAGAGAGGAGAGGAGCCATGCGCACCACTTCAGATATATAAATATGACAGCAGATCAAATATAACAATGCAGACCACAAGGGTGCTGTTTTGCTTCACGGACGACACCGAATATCTGTCTGGGACAAGTGACGATGACCAGCAGGAGGGTTTGGGGATTTCCGTCCCTCTGCTCACCTGATATTCTTCTAGGTCCTTTTTCTTCATGGAGTGACTTAAACATGGACCCATTCTCCTGCCCGGAATGTCAATCCTGGGGAGAAGAATGGAATGAGGGACCCAGTAACCATTGGTGACAGAATGTGTACCATGGATCCAGGACTGCTTCTGTCATAGGTGCCAATTGACTCTTCTCGTAAAATGGGCGTAGGGACACCCCCTTGGCTTCAGAGAGCTGGAGACGTGTGGGATCTCTCCTCTGTTTTCATTGTAATGATCTGCATGCTTTCACAAAACGTGTGTGTGTTTAATTTTCGAAAAGTGATTAACAGCTATGTTTTTAGCTGTTTCTGTTTTAGATGTAAGCCACTTTGCGTCTTTGATGAGCGGAAAAGGTGGGATTATTAATATTATTATTATCAGTGGGGTTTTTTTTTTCAGGGGGCACTCAAAGGTACACAGTACTGGCACCTCTTTTGTTTTGTTGTTGTTAATAAGTGTGGCACTTACTGTAACAACTTCATGGTGAGTACCGGCACCTATTTTTCTAGAAAAATGCAATTATTATTATTACTACTACTACTACTACTGGTGGCACTGTGGTCTAAACCACAGAGCCTAGGGCTTGCCAATCAGAAGGTCGACAGTTCGAATCCCTGCGACGGGGTGAGCTCCCGTTGCTCTATCCCATCTTCTGCCAACCTAGCAGTTCGAAAGCACCTCAAAGTGCAAGTAGATAAATAGGTACTGTAGCATTCGTCCATTCCAGGGGGAAATATAATAATAATAATAATAATAATAATCCTTCCAGTAGCACCTTAGAGACCAACTAAGTTTGTTCTTGGTATGAGCTTTCGTGTGCATGCACACGAAAGCTCATACCAAGAACAAACTTAGTTGGTCTCTAAGGTGCTACTGGAAGGAATTTTTTTATTTTTTATTTTGTTCTGACTATGACAGACCAACACGGCTACCTACCTGTAACTGGGGGAAATATGACTGTGCAGGAGTGGGGAAAGGGTTAATTGGCTGACCATCGGCTGACCAATGAGAAGCCGGAGGAGGAGCTTAGGGGCTTTGAAACCCAACCTTAGAAGGGGGGGGTGAGTTGACAGTTGATGGGAGACAGTTGATTGAGACAGTTGAGAAGTGGGGGTTGTTGGTGGCTGTGAGGGTTGGTGGAGAGGTGGAGAATAGGATTAAGACGGGGTTGAGAAAAAGATGACCGTGTACCAGCGTAACTAATAACAGAGCCTTGTTGAGTTTTACAATAAACACTTGTTCCTTTGTTCAATTCAAAACCCTGACTGTGACAGTGATTTACCAGGGGGGAGGAAAAGCCTGGTTGGTGGCAGCAGACCGCTGTGGTGGCACAGGGATCAATAGACCGTGAAACGTCCGGGGACCCTGCGTGGTCGCCACAGGTACCGCTCTGGCGGGAAGGTAAACGGCGTTTCCGTGCGCTGCTCTGGTTCGCCAGAAGTGGCTTAGTCGTGCTGGCCACATGACCCAGAAGCTGTCTGTGGACAAACGCCGGCTCCCCTGGCCATTAACGCGAGATGAGCGCCGCGACCCCAGAGTCGTCTGCGACTGGACCTAACGGTCAGGGGTACCTTTATCTTTTACTACCACTGCTATTTTCTACTATAACCTTGAGGGCCAATTGGGAACGGGTGTGGTTGCTCCTTGGAAGGCAGGTTAGCATAGAGGAACAGGCAACTAGGCCCCATTCTGGTTTCTCTCATTTTCTCAATCTTAAATTCTCCACATTCCCACATTAGTCTGTGATTGGTTGATTGATTTGAAAAAATCGAGTGTCCTGATCTGGCCACCGCAGTTTAAGGAAGATATGGACAAGCTGGAAGGTGTGCAGATTCGGACAGCCAAGATGATCCAGGGTCTGGAAACAAAGCCTTATGAGGAATGGTTGAAGGAGTTAGTATGTTTAGCCTGGGAAACAGGAAAAGAGATATGAGAGCCACCTTCAAATATTCAAAGGCTGTTGCATGGAAGCGTCTCCACCCCCACTGTTCAGCCCGGAGACTGAGATCCAGCGCTGAGGGCCTTCTGGCGGTTCCCTCACTGCGAGAAGCAAAGCTACAGGGAACCAGGTAGAGGGCCTTCTCGGTTAGTGGCGCCCGCCCTCTGGAACGCCCTCCCATCAGAGGTCAAAGCGATAAACAACTACATGACCTTTAGAAAATACTTGAAGGCAGCCCTGTTTAGGGAAATTTTTAATCTGTGATATTTTAATGTATTTTGATATTTGTTGGAAGCCGCCCAGAGTGGCTGGGGAGACCCGGCCAGATGGGTGGGGTACAAATAATAAATTATTATTATTATTATTATTATTATTATTATTATTATTATGGAGGCAAGCTTGTTTCCTGTTGCCTCGGATTTGAACCTTGGTTTCCGGTTACAAGGCAGGAGATTCTGACTAAACATCAGGAATACCTTTCTGATGGTAAGAGGTGTATGACAGTGATGGATTCTCTTTCATTGGAGGTTTTTAAGCAGCAGTTTAGTGGCCACCTGCCAGAGTCTCTTTAGCTGTGGTACCTGCATTGCAGAGGTTGGACTAGATGACCCTCGAGGTCCCTTCCATCTCTACGATTCTACGATTCTAAATGGTTTATATTTTAAATAGAATAAACGAACAGCCCATCTTCCTGTTCTACATGCTGGCTACAAGTTGCCCGCACTGATAAGGAAGATGTTTGATTCAGTCTGCATTCAAAGGTGAAATCTGCGCTTTCTGAACCAAAACACAGCCATCCATTGGGTTTCCCATTCATCTGAATTTTGCGATGCTGTTCTCCAACCAACGTCTACAAAAAATGCATACATTAGGAGGCTGCGTTCGTAGAAAACGATTATTTGAATGAAAGCAGCTTATATAGATGCATGATTAGGGGCCATGTCTGCGGGGAGCCAGCAAGCAGGATCCAAACTCAAGAGCAACACTCTCCCCCTCCTTGCTTTCCAGCAACCGGGATTCAGAAGCGTTGCTTGCCTCGAACTATATTATGGGATACGGATAGCTCAATTGGTAGACTCTTAATCTCAGGGCCATGAGTTCAAGCCCCACATTGGACAAAAGAAGAAGACGGGTTTGGATTTGATATCCCGCTTTATCCCTACCCTAAGGAGTCTCCAAGCGGCTAACATTCTCCTTTCCCTTCCTCCCCCACAACAAACACTCTGTGAGGTGAGTGGGGCTGAGAGACTTCAGAGAAGTGGGACTAGCCCAAGGTCACCCAGCAGCTGCGTGTGGAGGAGCGGAGACGCGAACCTGGTTCTCCAGATTACGAGTCCACCGCTCTTAACCACTACACCACACTGGCTCTCATACTGGACAAAAGATTCCTGCATTGCAGGGGGTTGGACTAGATGGCCCTTGGGATCCCTCCCAACTCTACAATTCTATGAAACTGTGGAGGGAATTGCTTCGCCATCATGGCCCCCTCCTCTATGCATTTCTCTAATCCTCTTTTAAAGCCACCTAGGTTGGTGCCCATTGTGCCCAAGGGGAACCCAAAATCAGCAGAGAAGGAACCACGGTACTTTGCCCCTTGCCCTTCCAGTGTCTTCAAAACATCTTAGCTTGACACTGAAAATGTGCCAGGAGATTTTGTACATAGTACCTGCCTCTGATGCCAAGGGGGGAGGAGGAGCAGACTACAGGAGCCTGTTTCCCCAGAGCTGCACCACACTTTAAATTCAATGCCTTGCGGAATATCCGCTCCTCTTGGAAGCCTGGCGTCAGCCAATTTCGCAAGGGTGCGTTTGATCCAAAGGCATGAAAAACTGGCTCAGAAAGGGCTTAACAAAGAAACTAACGGCAATGCCCCATGCTGGGTGCATCTCATTGCTTTTAAGTGAAGTTTCATCTGTTGTTTGGTAGCAGAAGCCATGGATGGAAGTCGCTTCCTTTGGTGGGGGAGGGGGGGAGAGAGAGACTTTTGATTGACACAAGGAAGCTTGCTGTGCAGAGAAAATCCAGGACCACAGTTCCACTTTTCCCCATCAGTAAAATACACACAAACTAATGTTACACACCTCCCCAATTTCCAAGCAGTGAGAGAATCCAGGGATCCCTGTGCTTACCCAGGGTTCTGTTTCCTTGGAATAAATGAAGATCAACAGAGATTGTGGAGTCTTTAGGATATAAGGTTTTATTTACATATCTAAACAACCTGAGCCTAAGATGAGGGGGGCTTAGCATTAATACCCAGAAAGATCTTGCTTCTCCATTAGTCTCACCTTTGGATCCAGCACAGAGCAAGCAGGTCTCTGTGTGTCTCCAGCATCCAGCCTGTAGCTCTTGCAACCTGGCTCCTCCTTTTGGGATGCTGATGAGGACACGCAAGTGGCCAGCAGAGTCATGGTCTTACAAGATCACTTCTCCTACCTGGGCAGTTATCTTTCCACAAGGGCCGGCATTGATGCTGAAATCCAGCATCGCCCGAGCTCTGTGAGTGCAGAGTGTTTGAGGACCGGGGACATTTGCAGGGAAACCAAAATGCTTGTTTACAAAGCTATTGTACTATCAACCTTACTGTATGCTTGTGAAACGTGGACCACTTATAAACGCCATCTCCAACTCCTCAAAAGATTCCATCAACGGTGTCTCCATAAAATTTTACATATCACTTGGAAAGACAAGTGAACTAATGCCAGTGTAATGGAAGAAGCAAAGATCACCAGTGTCGAAACGATGATTCTTCAACATCAACTTTGTTGGACTGGTCATATTGTGCGGATGCCTGATTATCGTCTTCCAAAGCAACTACTCTACTCTGAACTTAAAATGGTAAGCATAATGTTGGTGGTCAACAAAAGAGGATTAAAGACTCTCTCAAGGCAAAAATGTAGTATAAACACTGACAACTGGGAAACACTGGCCTGTGAGTTCTCCAGTTGGAGAACAGCCTTTACAAAAGGTGTCATGGGCTTTGAGATGCTTGAACTCAGGATGAAAGGGAAAAACATGCTAAGAGGAAGGCACGCTTGGCAAACCCTCACCGTGATCAACTCCTGCCCGGAAACCAATGTCCCCACTGTGGAAGGATGTGTGGATCCAGAATTGGCCTCCACAGTCACTTAGGGACTCACTGTTAAAACCATGTTTATGGAAGACAATCTTACTCAGCTGCAAAGAAGAAGAAGAAACTTGCAACCTCCTCTCTCCCCTGGAGTAAAGAACCTCAAGGATTGAATGGGATCACAGGGCAGCATCAAGCCTGCCTTCCCCCTACAAACTCACAACATCCGGAGGTGCCTGTTGATCAGGCTAGTGTGTTATCTAGTCCAGCATCCTTGTGCTGGTCCCGTGGGTTACCCGAAAGGTGAGGTCCAAGTCCGGGGTGCGTGGTCAGAGGTGCAATGTAGAGGCAGTCCGTAGTCACTGAAGC